>CM024756.1:6678814-6855155 GCA_014218235.1 Colocasia esculenta
ACTCACTAGCAATAGGTACATCAAAAACTGACAACCTGCTAGGCTCAAATGTACAAACAGAAGCATGGTATGCTACACAACCATCGCGGATCAAACTTCGAGCTCTATAAAAAGAAATAAAAGGACAACGAGTAGACATAACACCTTGAAAGTAGATAATAGGCACTCCATGTATCTCAAACCACACGGTCTTTCGCTGACAATCCACCACAGCTGAGTGAGCCTCTAACCAGTCCATGCCAAGGATGACGTCAAAGTCATGAAGCTACAACGCGTACAACCTGGCTGGCAACTGGTGTCCCTGGACCACCCTCAAGGTAGCCGAAAGAATGCACGTAATCACCAGACGAAAGATTGAAGGATCGAAATGAATGTGTGGAAAAGATCTAGAAGGGGGGGATGAATAGATCTTAGCCACTTTGCGGAAGCTTAAGTAATTTGAAAACTATTTAGAATCAGAGGCAATGTTATCAGTGAAAAACTACAGATCTGATTAGATTTGAGTGAGTTGAAAAACTTAGATGTGAAGCAAGTTGATTAAGTGAATTAAAAACGGATCCTATGCAAGCATCTAGCGGATGAATCAATCAAACCACAGAAGACAAATACACAAGGATTTTTTAGGTGGTTCGGAAATCACCCAAGTGATTCCTACATCCACCCCTCACAACCCGTGAGGCTTCACTAACACAACTGGGCTACACACCCAAAGGAGCCTAACAACTCCAACACTTCAGAGCATACAACTCACACGACCTCTAGAGCAAGACTACTCTAGAAACACTGAGCAAGACTGCTCAAACCAACCTTGAGCTTGACAACTCAAACCAAGCTCGACGGCTCACAACAACCTGAGCACAATGCTCACACAATTTGAGCATAAAGCTCACACTAAAACTTGCTAGACACCAACTTAAGACTAAGATCCTCTAGCAACAGATCTAGTCGAAATTTGAGAACTCTAAAGAGAGTTATGCAGAAGCACTTGCATAATCTCAAAAGATATCTCAGAAGAACAGAAGAAAAGATAAATTGTATTGAAAGGCTTCGTTCTTCAGTGTACTCCCTTGTAGAAGCTTGAATTGGGAAGAAACTTGTGAAGCTTGAAGTCCAAGTCGATGCTCTGCAATCTGAGAAGTTGGATCTTCCTCGAATTCTTCACCAAAGAAGTCTTCTACAGGATCTGCCTCCTTGGAATGCTTCAGAGGAGTCTTCAGGAATCAAATTCCAATTCCCACACCTTGAATTGGTGGAAATTGGTCTTCTGGAAGCACTTGGAGAGCAGAGGAAGGAGACACGAGCTCTTTTGGCCGCCAGGAGCTTTCTGGAGGCTCTAAGAGAGTTGGGTCACTTCACTGATGTGAAGGCTGGCCGAAAAGACCTTTATAGCCTTAGGATTCCAAAGATACCCTTTTGGGGAACAAGGGCACGCATTCCTAGGAAGATTATGATCGCTCTAGAAGGACACGTGGCAAGCAATACAGATTAGTTGGAATCTTGATGGAGTGTGTCGACTGCCCTGGTGGCTGTGTCGACACACTGAGTGAAGGCTGAAGCATGGTCTCTGGTAGACCTTTGGTGTCGACACACAACCCAACTGGTGTCGACACACTTGTCTGGAAGTGACAGCTTGAGCTTCTGGAAAGGTGTCCTATGTCGACACACAACCTTGTTGGTGTCGACACCCTGATAGCACCTGAGAAGTGGCCTTCGGTGAGATGTCAGGTGTGTCGACCTGATCTGCAATGGTGTCGACCTGAGTTGCTTGATTTTTGGATTGGCCAACTCGTGTCGACACATAATCTGGCTTGTGTCGACACACTTCAGCAAATTTGTCTATTTTCTGCCTTGGGACCTGAGGCCTTGTGTCGACACCATGAGAGGTGTGTCGACACACTTTCATAAAAAAAAATTGTTCCTGAAATGTAAAGCACATGTATCATTAGATAAAAGATTTATCATGAATATAAATGATAACTGTGATTTAAAACATGCTTTTTGACATTGATTTCAGGTATGATAAATTTGACATGTTTCATTTGAATTGTTTTTGAAAACACTTCTTGTCATCATCAAAATAGGAGAGAAATAGTGTAAATAAACACTCAACCCAACAAAGATCAATCATCACGTCACACTGCCTCTCAGGGGTGTGACAGACGAGCGACTCATAAAACTCCTCAGAGGTAAAGCAAAGTGAAGAACCAGGATAAATCAGAACACGAGCAGCTCTACTAAGGATAGGAAAAGTACCTACGACTAGGTTTGATGCCTCGGCCTCCTCCCTGGTATGAGCCATCACACGACCACGACCACCCCCACGCTGCGGCGCCTGCTGGGGTTGCGGCGGCGGGGTGGCTGCTGGTGCTGTGGAAATTGCTGCTGCTACTGGTATGGCTGAAACTACTGAGGTGGCTGGTACTGCTGGAACTGCTAAGGTTGCTGCTGGTGCTGCCCCTGCTGCTACTGCTAGGGTGCCTACTACTGCGGAGGGTACTGGTACTACGACAACTACTGAGTAAACTGCAACTGCACGGGCTGTTGCGGCTGCTGAACTTTCCCCATCGGGCACTCCCTCCTGTAGTGGCCTGGTAAACCGCAAGTGTAACAGGTCACCTCCTGCTTGCCCTGCTCGGCTCCCCGCTGGACCGACTGCTCTACAAACCTCGACTGGTGCTTCTGCTACTGGCTCTGCCCACCCTCGCGAGTGGTCATCTGCCTAAACCTCGAGCGCAGGCCGAAGCTGCCTGACCCGAAGAAGAGGAAGAAGTCACACTACCACAGCTACAGTCTGACACTAGTATGGGGTGGTCCTAGAGGAAGCTCCTCCCTACTGCTGCTGCTACTGGAGCTGCCAGGCCTCTCTCTCCAAGGCGGTGGCCATAGCCACTGCCACTCCCAAAGTGGCACACATGTGAGCGGTCATGCCCCACCGCAAATCTGGCCTCAGTCTTGCAATGAACCTCTCTGCACAAGCCTGCTCACTGCTAGCCACACGGGAAACATGTCTCAATAACTGGACAAACTTCTAATGATACTGCGCAACTGTCATGTCCCCCTGTAAGGCCCTCAAATTTTGTTCATATTATGTTTGTGTAGTTCTGTGTATATGGTATTTATCTTATTTTATGTACATATTATGTTTATTCATTTCTATGCATGCGTGTTTGTCTAGTGTATTTAGTTTTGTCTAAAATCTCTGGTTAACGTCAACATCACTGTAGACATGCGATTTGGACTCCATCGCGGGCAAATTTCATATTGCACCATCATGCCGCAGATGGCCCTTTTTTGCCTTGCAAGAGTATTTTCCCATTATTCTCGAATCACCCCGTTCTTCCCTGGTGCTTCCCCTCCATTTCCAAGGCTCATCGGAGGTCGTGGGCAGAAATCCAAGTCATGACGGGTCTGGTGGTCGCATCTGAAACGCGTCTGGCATGGTCGACGCGACTCCATCAAGTCGCGCCGGGCATGTTGGGCGCGACCAGGCTGATTGGCCCTCGTCGCGACGGGTCTAGGGAACGCATCTTAAACGCATCGGTTTGTGTGGACGCGACTCTACGCATCGATTCGGAGGCTTATACCGATACCCTTTATCATGTCGGCTCCTCCCGACGCTATTATATCGATTGATGCTTATCGCGTCAGTTCGATACGACGCGATTCTAATTTTCGTATTTGTTAAATACATAAATTAGGGGATTCCTTGTCGCGGCGTGTCATACCGATGCAATTCATGTCGCGTCTACCATGAGCGACGTGATTAAAAGTCAAAGCCTATGCGTACCCCGTAGCTGTGGCTCCCACATCGCCAAATCATGGCAACTTCAGAATCGCGTCTGGGCAGGACGCCACATTTCAGACCGCCCGTCAAATCAAAGGACGGCCTGTCAGAAGGTACGATTCGATTGCTAAACACGGCGGCCTACCCTGACGCGATTAGGAGCATGGCCGCAGGCTACGCCTGTCCCGTTAGTCTGACTTTTAAGTCGCGGCAACATACCCGAACATGATTCCAACATTGTCGCGTCCGCCTTGCCCGACACGATTCAGGGATTTTCTGCCTATAAATAGACCCCCGAGGGTCATTTGTCAAGGGGGTCCATTGATAGCGGCGGAGCCCTGTCGGATTCTTTCCGCGACCCCTTCACTGCGGCGGAGCCCTGCCGGACCGACGACTCGACTTCCGAACCAAGGAGGAGCGCCTACCATTCCATGCCAAGCTACATCCTCGTTCCTTGGAGTTCGGAGCTGGCATCCCCGTCGTCTTCCTCACACGAACCGGAGCGAGGCGGAAGGGAGCGTCTTCCTCGTCTTACTCCGTCCTTCTACTCGGCAGCGGCCTTCGTGCCATCCATCGGGGAAGTACCCCCCTCTCCCTTTCTTTGTTTATTTCAACTCCTCAGAGACCCACGTGGCTCTTTTACTCCTTTTTTATACACCCACACACATGCATGCATACACACACACACACCCACATTCTTTAGGGGTTTGAAAGTCACCACACGGTAAGTCGTTCCCCATGTTCTTCATTCTTTTCATTCTTTATTTGAAGATTTGTATACTACACGTGGCTAATCCCCTTTTCCTTTTCATGTCTATTTTGTTAGGGTAATCAATACGGAAAACGCCCTCTACCATGGCGGCCGTGCTTATAGAGGAAGAGGAACCACATCTCCGTGCAATCCCCACGCTCCAAAAGGTACTTTTCGCGATCACTTCTTCCACCTGCACCCCTTTTGCACGTGCATTCTCCATTCGGTACCCTCGCGTACCTGGCGATCACAATTTTCTTTTCCCTCGTTTATCCTCCCTCTTTGTGGGCCTCTTTTCTCCCTTCTTCGGAGTTCCGAAGGGACCTCGGAAAAGCGAAAAGTGGTATCACAAATTGGCGATCACGGTGGGTCTTCTTTTTGCGCTTTCTTCATGCCCCACGTGGCACTCTTCTTTTATGTTTGCTTTATACCCTGCTCCATACCTTGCATGTTGTGTGTTTAGCTTTTCTTTTTTCCCTTTTTTCATACACACATATACTCTGCTTTCCTGTACTTTCTTCTATCTTCGGGTTGCCTTTGGAATCGCATCCAATACAGAGGACGCGATTCTCTGTGAGAACCGGACGCGTTTCTGCTTTTGTATCACGGCGGCTAAAGCCAAGGCATTAATGTCTTCGTGTCATGCTGGATAAGGCCAACGCGTCACTGTTTTCTTGTCGCGGCGGCGAAGGCCGATGCGTTTCTATATGATAGTCCATCCACAGGGACCAGGAGCGACTCTAGCAGCCTTCTGTGGCTTTCAGATCCGCGTCCAAGTGACTGGACGCGATTTAGTTTGAGTCGCGGCGTCTGTACCTGACGCGATTCAAACTGCTGATAGAAACGCGCCCCCCTTTGCCATTTTTGCTATAAACTGCTGCTACAGGGCATTTTGCATCAGTCGGGGGACCTCCTTCCCTCATATCCTAGGCTCCACACACCCTTCCGGTGATGGAAAGCTCTCCATTGGGCATTCTGTCCCTTTGGACTACCGAACCTTCTCCTGGAACGCCATAAGTCTCCGTACCCTGTGGATTCCCTCACGGCGGACCGAGCTAGTTGTACCCTATGTTGACCCAGGTTTTAGCTATCCTATTGTGTGGTGAGAGGTGATTCTAGTTGCACCCCAATGTATCCACCTTCTACCCAACTAAGGTCTCACCTGGAGTGACACAACATTTTCAATCCATTAATTATTGTGAAACTCCTAAAACAAGGGTAAGCATTACAACTTGTTTGAACCATCTTGCTTGACTTAAATCTTTGTTCAACTTGCTTGTTTGCTTGCCTTGTTAAAAATGGACCAATACCATCACGCTAATTTTAATATGCACTATGAGGATAGTTTAGATGGTCAATCTTTCAAATCTCACGTCCGTCCATTTAACCACTGTGAGGGACAACCTTCTACTTCCTATGGTTATGTGCTCACACCGCGCACTAACCAATTTGATGTCCCTCCGCATATTGCTCCAATCAAAACCCGACAAGAGCCTTCCCCCCGCCAGGATCCCACTGTGCAGATTGTCCTGCATGCCCTGGATCAGCTCACCCTCAACAGCTAAATTTGATTCAATCCTTGGTTGAGGGTATGACTCCTCCTCCCTCTCCTTTCCCTAGGCACCCACCTTTGTATATTCCGGTGACTTCACCACATACCCCTCTACATTCTTCATCACCCCGGCCCCCTGGCCAATTGCACTCTCGTGCTCCCATCCGAATAGACCATCCCTTGGGAGGGCCCACTAATTCAAGGCCACCCCCATGTACTCCCTCATTTGCCCAGCAGCAACCCACTCCACTCCAAAATGCTCTTCTCCAAAAATTGAACGATCTGGAGAGTCAAATAAATGAGCTGTCCAATCCCATGGGTGACCCCGTTGCCGCCATGCCGGCTCTCTCACAAATTTATATTCATCCTTTGGAGATGCCAATGTACCGACTGTACAATGGCACAGGTAACCCCTACCTTCATGTCAAGGAATTTCTCTATGAGTCCTCTCGTTGGCAGCGAGACCCAATCACCTTGGCATATTTATTCAAAAAATCTCTTGACGGCACTACACTCGAATGGTTCTACTCTTTAGAGCCCAGTGAGGCAGAGGACTTATGCATCCTTCACAATAAATTCCTTCAAAGGTACAAAGATCGCGTCAGCCCTTATCTCTCTATCACGGATCTAGCATCCGAGAAGATGGGGGCCGACGAGGCATTTGTACAATTTGTTGACCGTTGGAGGTCAATGGCCACCCACCTGCAATATGTGCTCTCGGAGTCAGAGCAAATTAAAATCATCATTTCCAACTCTGCTCTGAGGTTCAAGCACATCCTGGCCATGAACAAAATCGAAAACGGTGGAAGAGCTCTACGAGTGGGGACGTTACATCCAGACACATCTGATGGACTCCCCGATTATAGATCATTTTCATCAAATTAATCCGAGAAAGAACGGATCAGTGGACGCCATCCACCATCCACCTCGCCACCATACAACACCTACCTCATATACACCTTCGCACACACTACCCATCTACCACAACATGCCTCCACCCAGGCGTCCACTGATTCATCCTCCTCGGACCCAACAACCTCCAACTGGGCCCTACGATGCCCCCATGCATGAAGAAGCTACTGTGCCTTACGTTGCACCTGCTCTGGTACCCATACCAGCTCTAGCTACCATACCTCCACCACAGCCTGTTGCTCGAGCTGAGGTTGCCAGTGCCCAACCCATCTATGAAACCACTTGGTGTTACGACGATGAACCTTCCGAGGTCATGTTCGTACGCCATTTACCTACACCTCCCACATTGCCATCCATTATCATCAAACCCTCCACTACTAAACCTCCACCAACCATTCCACCCACTATTACACCAACCGTTACACCCCCCGTTATGCCAACAACATTGGCAACCGAACCCGAGCAAACCCTTGCCATCATACCCATTACACCTCCATCGGCTGCACAACCTTCCACTACCTCCACATCTACCCCCATCCAACGGAGCGGGTGCAAACCAATATAGAGCAATGAGCGTCAGCAGAAGAAGGAAGCCCCGGGACCGGGCATGCTTTTCAAAATTCAAGATTGCATTCCTCGCATGCCGGTCATTGTTTCCATACTGGGCACATTTACCGAGCAGAAGTCCTCCCCTCCAATCATGGCCGTCAAGAGGCCTTTTAAAGCTATGCCAATCATTCTCGTTGCCAGCAAGCTTCAATTCAAAATACTCATAGGGAATCTCTCCCTCCAAGCTCTCGTGACCCCTCACACCATTGTTGTGAACCTTCCCACACCAGTGAAGGGGTCAACTATCCAAATTGTGCTTACAGACTCCAAGGCCAAATCATTGGCACAATCAACCCCTTCCCATAATCAACGCTTTACAATCTTTAGGCACGGTCCCCATGTTGTTGCTTCCAACTCTACTAGTGGAACTCCCCACCTTTTCATTAAACTACATTCCAAGGGAGTTACCACTGTTGCTTGAAATTCCAACGGAAGTCAACAACCCAATTGTTGAGAGCCGTTCAAATCCTCCAAGAAGAGCAAGGCCATCCGCCCGCTAGGCAAAGTATGTGAGGAAGTACCTGAGGGTCAGAATGCCAATTCCCAAGCGGAACCGCAATAGTCGGGCAAGGCAAAAGACCAAGGGGCCTCCGCCACCTTCTCCTTTTTTATTCCAATCATCTTTTGTGCTCCTTAGCACCTTCCCGTGGGTTCTCCACATTCCCTCCCCACGGGAGGCATTTTATTTTCATCTTTTTATGATCCATTCTCCTGCACTGGGCATCACGACCCTTTTTGTAATCCTTACTCTCCCCTCCGTGCCCCACATGGCACAACTCTCTTCCGTGCCCCACGTGGCACATTCCCTCATCGTGCCCCACGTGGCACAACTCCCCTCTGTGCCCCACATGGCACAACTCCTTTTCGTGCCCCACGTGGCATATCTCCATCATGTGCCCCACGCTGCACATCTCCTTCTTGTGCCCCACGCGGCACCTTTCCCTTTTGCGCCCCACATGGCGCACCATTTCTTTTGGCGCCTCGCAGCCCACTTGTTCCCTTCTCTCCTCCGGACCATCCGGATTCTTTCCCTTCTTTTGGGCACCGCGCCCTCCTTCTTTTTCAAATCCCTCTGACCCCGCCGGAATCTCCAAAGTCTTTCCGCAATTCTCTCCTTGCCATTTTCAATCTGGTCATTCGACCTTTCTCCCACTGTTTTCAGGGTTTTAGCCCCCACGCATCCTTTTAATTTCCGAATAAAATTGTAAATTCTTCAAAACCTCTAAGTCTCGCCCCAGCGCAGGGCATTCGTCCTCCTTTACTCTCCAAATTCTTTATTATTAGTGTCGACAAAAAAAATCCATAAAAAGATGAATATCTAGCAGTGCCATGCTACCGCAACACTTTGCTTATCAAAACTCCGCGCAAGGTGTCCAAAATCCCCTCCCGGGTCATTAAGGTTTGCCCTTGGCATGGGTACTTACCCACACTTCACAGCACCCTAAGCCGATTGCCCTGAGAAGACACCGTCACTGTCACAGCCATGCCTGAAAGGCACCAACGTCTGTTTCTCCTCTTACTCAGCCAAAATATGGGTAGTAGAGGTAGTCTGGGCAAGGCAACCCACCCAAAACACTCCGTCATGAGAGGATGTCTTGAAAATGGGCAAATCAAATGACCAATAAAAATCAAAGTCAAAATGCATGTCAAGAGCGGCAAAGTCCCCGCAGAGATCCAAATGGACCTGGACGTATGCATGCGAAATCAAAATCAAACCAATCAATCATAATAGGGCATGGCAAAGAGTGGCAAAGTCCCCACGGAGATCCAAATAGACCCGGCCGTACGCATGTCTCTACAAATGAATGGTCATCAAAATTAATTCCAAAAGCCCCAAATTTTCACGAGAGATTGAATCTTCTGACGGTTGTACCACAGGAGGAAGTCAAACCCAACTCTCCAAGATCCATACCAAGCTTATCTCCAAAACTTCTTCCCTTCTCCCTGTAAGACTTAGTCGCCTGTTCAGGCATGGAATTGGTAGTGGCACTGTCAACCAAGTGCAATCAGCCCCTGGGCACCACTTTAAATGCACGCCCTACTCTGGACATCCTTTAATGAAACGGGAGGTAACAAGGACCCTCCGCCAGTCAGTTTTCATATCTTTAATGCTGTCATGGCATGACCATGTTCCAAAACCAACAAAAAAATCCAAATATTCCAAAATCCAGAAAAAATCAAATACTTTCAAAATCCCATAAAAATCAAAATATTTCCAAAAAAAAAATCAAAACCATTTCCAAAAATCACAAAAATCCAAACATTTCAAAAAAAAACACAAAAATTTTAAATACTTTTCAAAAACCACAAAAATCTAAATATCTTCAAAACCCACAAAAAATTCAAATATCTCCAAAATCAAAAAAAAAAACTCATGATGGTATTGGAGAAGGCAAACATTGCCTCTTGTCTGCGTCAGAGCGATGCAATTCTTCCCCTTCATGGGTTCCTCCATCTTGAACTCCAATCTCTTTAGCCAAAAGACCGCTCATCCTCATGGTTTAACAAACAAAATTGTTTGAGCTATGTCTGTTGTTGACTACTTTATTCATGCTCCATGCTATGAATGAATGATGTTTTTTCCATGATATTTGCTATCTGTTGGCTAATGAGTTTTGAGTGCAGGATTCGAGTTGCCTCATCCGGCGCTGCATCAGGCTGCAACGTGCTGCCTCCACCATCAAGTTATCTATATATTATACTCCTAGAACATATCAAGGACCCTGTGGCTCTGAGGAATCTAGGATTTGAGTTCCCCTCTATCAAAAACAATGATTATCCCAGAGGATCCTTAGCCACACGGATAGGCCGTTATGCTTGGCACATGAGGACGATGGACCCATGCAAAGAACTCCAGTCCTGAGTCAACGCCATCGTAACAATAATATCCTTGATTATCATCTACTCCTTTATCCTTTTTTCCTTTAGCCCAGCATACATGCATATTGAAATCACAGTGGAAACCACTCTTCCAATGCAATCTGAGAGCCATTCTCGCTCCAACTCCAATGCAATTTGAAATATTCCATTCCGAGTCGAATACCCAACTCCCTTTGTTGTTGCCTCCAGGCTGATTTCCTTAAGAACCTTTGTTTGGATTTATCCCTCTTCATTTCATCTTTACTCCCAGAGATCCACCTGAGGCAGTGGCAGACGCCCCCGATGGTGCAACCTAACGGATTGTGTCCTTACGTACTTCCCCTTCGTTGGAAGTTGATCTCTCCCTTCGTGCCCCACGTGGCACCTTTCCTTCGTGTACCACGTACACACCTCCTGTCGTGCCCCTTGTGCGCACACTTTACTTTCTTCCAATCCAAACATTTGTTTCTTTAGGTCTTCTTCTCTGGCGGTGACTTCCTTGGGTGTTGGTGAAAGACTCTTTTCAGGTGGCAGTCACCAACAATTATGCGTGTCTATTTTTCACCTTGGCTTCTACTTTTCAGTCTGCTCCACTTCACTCCACTTCGCTACACTTCATTCTTTTTCATTTCATTTCACTCCATTGCACTCCACTTCGTGTCCCTTCGCTTCGCTCCCCTGCAAAGCAGACGCAAAGGCATGGCAGCTATAGACACGCGATTTTGACTCCACCGCGGGCAAATTTCATATTGCACCATGATGCCGCAAATGGCCCTCTTTTTGCTTCCCCTCCATTTCCAAGGCTCATCGAAGGTCGTGGGCAGAAATCCAAGTCACGGTGGGACTGGTGGGCACGTTAATTCAAGTTGCGACGGGTCTGGTGGTCGCATCTAAAACGCATCTGGCATGGTCGACACGACTCTATCAAGTTGCATCGGGCATGTTGGGCGCGACCAAGCCGATTGGCCCTTGTCACGACGGGTCTAGGGAACGCGTCTTAAATGCATCGGTTTGTGTGGACATGACTCTACGCATTGATTTGGAGGCTTACACCAATTCCCTTTATCACGTCGGCTCCTCCCGACGCTATTATATCAATTGATGCTTATCGCGTCGGTTCGATACGACGCGACTCCAATTTTCGTATTTGTTAAATACGGAAATTAGGGGATTCCTTGTCGCAGCATGTCGTATCGACGCTATTCATGTCGCGTCTACCATGAGCGACGCGATTAAATGTCAAAGCCTATGCGTACCCCGCAGCCGTGGCTCCCACGTCGCCAAATCATGGCAATTTCATAATCGCGTCCGGGCAGGACGCCGTGTTTCATATCGCCCGTCAAATCAAAGGACGACCTATTAGAAGGTACGATTCGATTGCTAAATGTGGCGGCCTACCCCGACGCGATTAGGAGCATGGCCGATGGCTACGCCTGTCCCGTCAGTCTGACTTTTCAGTCGCGGCAGCCTACCCGGATGCGATTCCAACATTGTCACGTCCGCCTTGCCCGACGCGATTCAGGGATTTTCTGCCTATAAATAGACCCCGAGGGTCATTTGTCAAGGGGGTCCATTGATAGCGGTGGAGCCCTACTGGATTCTTCCCGCGACCCCTTCACTGCGGCGGAGCCCTGCCAGACCAACGACTCGACTTCCAAACCAAGGAGGAGAGCCTACCATTCCACGCCAAGCTACGTCCTCGTTCCTCGGAGTTCGGAGCCGGCGTCCCCATCGTCTTCCTCACGCGAACCGGAGCGAGGCGGGAGGGAGCGTCTTCCTCGTCTTCCTCCATCCTTCTACTCGGCAGCGGCCTTCGCGCCATCCATCGGGGAAGCACCCCCCTCTCCCTTTCGTTGTTTATTTCAACTCCTCCGAGACCCACGTGGCTCTTTTACTCCTTTTTTATACACCCACACACATGCATGCATACACACACACCCCCACATTCTTTAGGTGTTTAAAAGCCACCACACGGTAAGTCGTTCCCCATGTTCTTCATTCTATTCATTCTTTATTTGAAGATTTGTATACTACACGCGGCTAATCCCCTTTTCCTTTTCATGTCTATTTTGTCAGGATAATCAATACGAAAAATGCCCTCTACCACGGCCGGCCGTGCTTGTAGAGGAAGAGGAACCCACATCTCCACGCAATCTCCCCACGCTCCAAAAGGTACTTTTCGTGATCACTTCTTCCACCCGCACCCCTTTCGCACGTGCATTCTCCATTCGTTACCCTTGCGTACCTGGCGATCATGATTTTCTTTTCCCCCATTTATCCTCCCTCTTTGTGGGCCTCTTTTCACCCTTCTTCGGAGTTCCGACGGGACCTCGAAAAAGCGAAAAGCGGTATCCACAATCACCTGATGCTAACAGTAGGTTGATGGTAACCTGTGTGCCGTTGACTTCATGGCCAGGGGATATCGACGTCTAGATCGATGGACGTCTACTTCCTGTTAACGACAGCAAAGTGGCTATTTACTTCTCTGGTTATGTTTCGATTCTAGATCTGAAACGGCTGTGTTTTCTCTGGGACCTGATTGGGAAACCTAATCCCAACTGTCGGTAAAACTAATCCTAGGTGCACCTTGACTCTTAACCCTATAAACTTAGAGAATTCGGCCAAGTTAGGTCCTTTGGTTCAGAGGAAGACCTAGGGTTCGTTGAGAGAAAAACCAGATTTTTGCAAGGCGTGATCCGGTATTTGAGAGCTTCTTTCGGTGATCTTCATCGACTGGGAGGTGCTCCTGCTATTGAAGAATCTTCCCCGACTCCGAAGGACCGTCTGCACAAGCAGGAAGATAGGATTTGGGTGGGTGATCTGCACCTACTTGGCTTGGCCGAGGAGCACTTCTTAGACAAATTGAACCCTTTAGAGATTTTATTCCAGGCAAGTAACTAAGGGGTATCATCCCTAGACATGTCCCCTAGGTTCTAGGTATTTTTACAGATTTTATTTCGTGTCCAGGAACCCCAATTCTCTCTTTTATTTGTGTTCGGTTTGCACTTTCTGCATACAGGAGGTTGACGGAAACCTTGTTGCCGCCAAGTTCCTGAGTTGACGGCAATAGAGTGTGCTGTTAACCCATGTTGACGGCAAGGACCTTGCCGCCAAGTTCTTTTGTTTTCACAGAAATGTGTTTGTCATGTCTGTGTGATAATTTTCGGACTTCTGGATGTCTATGCATGCTGTAAAAATTGTGTATGGTCAGGTATGGTCTTTAGGTCAGATCATGAGGTTCTGTCAAAATTTTGAGCAAGATTTCAATTATTAAAATTTCTGTTTTGGTGAAATATGCATGTTTTGACAGGGTTTAATTCTGAATAAATAGTTTGAATGTATGTTATGGTTACAGAGAATTTTCATGATCTTAGGGTTACTGTTTGCATATTTTAGACCTATTAGAACCGACTGTTTTGCTGTTTACCATGTTAAAGTGAATATCTTGCTAAATTACATGAAATCAGTTTAAAATGTTAAAAATAGTTTTATAGTTTCAAAAATTCTAAAAAATTAGACATGACATATTGCATGTATAGAGTCTATGGTTAAACTTTGATACTGAATTGATATTCGGAGGTACTGTTTGTATTTTAAAAGGGTATTTAAGCCATATTAAGCATGTTTGATTTAAATCATGTAAATTCCAGTGTTTAGCAGCATGTTTAGGTATTGTTATGATTTATTTGTCACTGTGGAATAGTCATGTTAAGTTCTATAAACTGAAGTTTATGTGTTAAGTAGTATGCATGTGAATAGATCAAATAATGTGCATAAAGTGATGATAATCATGTGCTTAATTAAGAGAATGTGTTTAAGTGTATCATGTGCCGAAATTGACACTGCTACCATAGAAGGCTGTGGAGTCGTACTGTAGAAAAGTCCCTATGGGAAGGCTCATTGTGTATGTGATATCATGTGCGCATCAGGATGAAATCCTGGAGGTGGACAAGTACCACCGGTTAGGGTGGAGAAGGCTTCTCCCGATTCTGCGCAGTTATCAAGATTCGTCATTATATTGCCTAGGTGACGGGTATGTGTTATGTGAATGTGTGTCCTTTATGGTAGTTTGGACTATGTGTCACGGCAATTAAATGTGTAAAAGTGTGAAAAGTGTGTAAATGTGAAATGTGATAATGTGATAGTATTGTATAAATGTGATACCATGTGAAAAGATGTGAAACATTGTGAATGTGATTTAATTGTGTTAAAACAGCAAGAAAAAGATGTGGATATGTGTCATAAAAGCATGTGAAAAATGTTAGATATGATGCTAGGATTGTTAGTTACTATGTGCATAAATCCACGAACTAATTGTGTAGAATTGTGAAATGATATGAATAGAAATTGAAACTATGATCATGTTACATATTATGTGTAGAATGCATGGTATAGGTTATTCATGGATAATAGTCTAATTGACATGAAGCATGTGCCATGTATTTCTCTTATTGTTTAATAGAATAGCATGTATGTGATGTGTGTAAGGATGTGCCTTATGTTGCTTGCTGGGTCTTTTTGGAAGACTCATACTTGCTTTAACATACAGGTGAGACAGGTGTCCCCGTGCTAGAGGAGGACATAGTGAGGAGCGACTCCGAGCGAGAGGAGTAGCTTCACTTGTGTAGATATCTGTTTAGACTACATTTCTTTCATTAGTATGTGAATAATGACAATGTTATTCATATGGACTTGTATAATTGTGGACATCTGCTATTTTCTTTATTGCTATATAGATTGTGGAATATGTAAATGATGATGGAATCAGAATAGTTTACATTTCCGCTGTACTTCCTTTGTTATTTATGTACATCTCAACCTATTGTGTTATGTTGGGTAAATGTCCCACTGTGACGGCACCCTTTGTATCGATGTGGATTGGTATAATCGTACCGGTATAAAGAGGGTCGTTACAGAGATTGGTATCAAAGCCACAGGTTGAGATTGTGCATGAATATGCCATCATCTACACAATATTACAAAGTCTTTATAGAATTTATCCATATATGTGGAAAATATCTAATAATGAATTAAAGATAGTTAATGTTGGCCCTTTTGGTACGGAAGCAAGCTAACCTAGAGGGGGGTGAATAGGTTTCTGAAATCTGAAATAGAAACTTAAACACAGAAAATTGTCACTTGAAAGTTTGGTTAGTTGAGTGTGATAGAGAGTAGCAGTGCGGAAGCAAATAAACAATCACACAAAGAACACAAGGAATTTATCTTGGTTCGGCCCTTCCCACATAGAAGTCCTACGTCCAGTCCCCAAGCAATCTCTTGGGATTTTACTAACCAAGGGTACAGTCCCCCTCAAGGACAATACAACACCCAGCACCCCAGCTGGTCTTCTTATCTTTCCCGGGCAAGAAGGCAGCCCACTTCTGTTACAGGTCAAGAAGTCAACCACCTGGTACAAACCCCAGTGCGGTTCTGCTAGACACAAACCCCTAGTTGGGTTCTACACTGTATACAGTCCTACAGCTGGACAAAATCTTTCTTTAGAAAAGAAAGAACAAAGCTGAGAGTTGGAACAGATGAACACCAACGAAAAGAAAACTCTCAGCAAAAAGACTCTCTCCCCCAGATTACAAGATGCACACAGAGAGAGTGAAGAGAGGAGAAGGAGCTTGAAGCTTGAGGGCTTCAGATGCTTGAATACTTCTTCTTGGGCTCGGGCTCTTTCTCTCTTTTCCTTTGAGTGTATGTGGAGTTTTGGTTCTTCACTAGATGTACACTCTTTTTAAGATCTTCAGGAAAGCTCTCTCTTTGTTCTTCAGCCTTCCTTCATCTTTTATATGAGCAACTTTGAACAAATCCGTTGGAGTTCTAGCCGTTGCTCATCTTCTCTTTCTTCTGATACTTTGTGGTCTACGAGGTCTGCAAGCATAGAAGAAAGTGTTTAGTTAAAAGAGTGTTTCTGTCAAAAAGGTTCATACCTCTATGTTTCATGTTGTCTCCCGGAAGTGGTTGGTAAGCTCTTTTTGTTCTGACAAGAGAGAAGAGATCTGCAAAGATAAAAGAGATCTTCTGTAAGAAGTATATTTGACTTTTCACTAGATGCCAAAATATTTTAAAATATAAAGGAAATCGATGTTTAAGTGAAATCCATGTTTTCAAGCAAATCAATGTTTCACTTATGAAATCCATGTTTGAAGCAAATCCATGTTTTCAAGTGAATCCATGTTTCACTTATCAAATCTATGTTTGAAGCGAATCCATGTTTCACTTATCAAATCCTTGTTTGAAGCAAATCGATGTTTCACTTACCAAATCCATGTTTGAAGCAAATCGATGTTTCACTTATCAAATCGATGTGAGAGGCAAATCGATGTTTCACTTATCAAATCTATGTGAGAGGCAAATCGATGTTTCACTTATCAAATCGATGTGAGAGACAAATCCATATTTTTAAGCAAATCGATGTTTCAGTGAAATCCAAGTTTTCAAGCAAATCTATGTGGCAATTTGTAAACTGAAATCGATGTATATTGAATGGACATCGATTTAGCTTTTTAGTACAAATCACACGGCAATAATACCATAAATTTAATTTATTATTAGAAAAACATGGTATTAAGTATATTTAATATTTAATTAATCACATAAATTTATATTTATTAAGAAAAACATAATATTGAATATATTTAATTAATCATAAATTTTGTTATCACCAAAATATATTTGATATCACCAAAATATAAGGGTAAAATATAGAGTGGTTCAATAGTTAAGAAAATGGTTAGGACTAAGTAACTTAGATTCTAACTTAGTTAATTGTTTTACAGGCTATGGCAAGCCATGGTAGGCGTGGTGCTCAGGCTCGGGAGGACAAGCATAGGCATGAGGAGAGGGGTGAGCAGCAGGCCCCAGCACCCCAGGGTCCCACGGTACTCCCTCCACTACCACATGTGGACTATGGCATGTTCATGCAAGGCCTGGTTCAGGCAATGCAGACCCAGGTGCAGACTCAGGCGGCACTGCAGGCTCAGTTGCAGACACAGGCTCAGGCTCTAGCTCCCATTCCTCAGGAGCATGGCCATGGTGGTCCGTCCATCATGGAAAGGTTTAAGAGGATGGCTCCGCCTTCTTTTAAGGGGGAGAGTCAACCCCTCTTGGCAGAGAGCTGGATGAGGGAGGTGGAGAAGATATTCTGGGCTATAAGGTGTGCTGAGGAAGACAAAGTCAGCCTGGCTACTTACATGCTACAGGTACTTAAAGTATACGTACTTATGTAAGATTAAGGTTTTATTTTTAGATGGTGCTTATGGGTTGTGTTTTGCAGGAGAGAGCCGATGTTTGGTGGGCCTCCGTACTTCATACCAGATACGAGGATGGTGCCATTGAGGTAACTTGGGCCGAGTTCACGAGGCTATTTTGGGCCAAGTACATCCCTGAGCACATCTAGGACAAGATGGAGCAGGAGTTTCTCTCTCTTACTTAGGGCTCCATGACTGTCTTGGAGTATAAGGCCAGGTTTGTCGAGCTTTCTAAATATGCTCCCCATATAGTGGCTAATGAGCGCAGAAAGGCTAAGAAGTTTGTGATGGGGCTCAAACCATCACTTAGGTCGAGGTTAGTTGCTTTTGACCACCGCACCTTGGACGAGGCTCTCAGCGCAGCATGCAGGCAGAAGAGCGAGATGGACCAGTACTTAGAAGAGAAGAGGGCAGCTCAGAAGAGGTCTGCGCCACCTTTCTAGAGGCAGGACAGGAAGAAGGTAGTGTACTAGTCACCCCAACGTCCAGTGGCGGCTTCTAGTCAGCAGGCGGTTACACCACAGTCCCCCAGCTTCAGACCCAACGACAAGAAGATGTGTCCTAACTGCGGAAGGGCACACAGTGGCATCGAGTGTTGGAAGCTAGCAGGGAAGTGTCTCAAGTGTGGCAGTACTGAGCATTAGATCATAGACTGCCCCAGACTTCAGCAGTCCATTCAAAGAGGAGCGCTAGCCCCAGCAGCGACAACAGCAGTAGCGCCAGTGACAGGGAGACTGGGAAGGTCTCGGGCGCAAGCTCGAGTGTTTGCACTAGTACGAGAGGATGCAGAGCAGGCCGAGAACGTCATGGAAGGTACGGTTTTAGTCATGGGTGTGCATGTTCGGGTGTTGTTTGATACGGGTGCCACACACTCGTTTATTTCTGAGCGGTTTGCCAACAGTTAGCAACAGAGTCTGGAGTGGAGGCAGAGGAGTTAGAAGTCCCTTTATCTGTGCACACACCGGTAGGTACGGTAGCGACCAGGAAGTGCATTCCATCTTTACCTGTGTGCATTGAGGACTGAGGCTTGTTTGGGTGCTTCTACTTGCTCAAGATGAAGGACTATGATACCATACTTGGGCTGGATTGGCTTGAGGAGCACTATGCCTTAGTGGATTGCAGAAAGAAGAAGATTACTTTCTGTATTCCTGGTGATGATGAGTTCTCACATCCGTTGCCAAGGAACTTAGTGGGAAGGTTTGTGATCTCTGCCTTGAAGGCAATCAGGATGGTGAGTAAAGGGTTGTGACACATTTCTTGCCAGCGTGGTCTTAGTCCCTAAGGTTGAGCAGTCACCGACCCTTGAGGAGATTGAGGTAGTGGAGGAGTTTCTAGACGTGTTCCCTGATGATTTGTCTAGATTGCCAATGACTAGGGAGATAGAGTTTACCATAGAGTTGCTTCCAGGCACCTCTCCTATCTCTAAGGCTCCATATCGGATGGTACCTGCGGAGTTAGCCGAGCTGAGGAAGCAGTTGCAGGATTTGCTGGATAAGGGATTTATTCACCCTAGTGTGTCACCATGGGGCGCACCTATATTTTTCGTGAAGAAGAAAGATGGTTCCCTCAGGCTGTGCATCGACTATAGGAAGCTCAACCAGGTGACAGTGAGGAACAGGTATCCCTTGCCGAGGATTGATGATTTGTTCGATCAGCTGCAGAATGCATCGGTGTTTTCTAAGATAGATCTGCGGTCCGGCTACCATCAGTTGAGGATTAAGGGTGAAGATGTGTCCAAGACTACTTTCAAGACTCGTTATGGACACTGAGTTTCTTGTGCTTCCATTTGGTCTGACTAATGCCCCTGCAACGTTCATGGATATCATGAACAAGGTGTTTAGACCATATTTGGATAGCTTTGTTGTGGTGTTCATTGACGATGTATTAGTCTATTCTCTTGATGAGGCTACACACCATGAGCATTTGAGGGTTGTTCTGGAGGTTCTCTGAGAGCACAAGTTGTATGCTAAATTCAGCAAGTGCGACTTCTGGATACGCGAGGTTCATTTCCTTGGGCATGTTATCTCAGGCGCTGGAGTTGCTATTGATCCGGCGAAGGTTCAGGCGGTGTTAGAGTAGGAGACTCCAAGGACACCATTGGAGATCAGGAGTTTTCGTAGTTTAGCAGGCTATTACAGGCGATTCATTGAAGGCTTTGCCTCTATCGCAGCACCGTTGACTAAGCTAACTAGGAAGGGTGTGAAGTATGTTTGGTCTGATGAGTGCGAGAGTAGTTTCCAGTTGCTGAAGACGAGGCTTACATCTGCACCCGTGTTGATCTTGTCGAATGGTGCAAAGGATTGTGCTATCTACTCTGATGCTTCTCAGGTAGGCCTTGGCTGTGTGCTGATGCAGCATGGTAAGGTAGTTGCATATGCTTCTCACCAGTTAAAGGAGCACGAGCATAACTATCTGACCCATGAATTGGAGTTAGCGGCTGTGGTTCATGCACTGAAGATCTGGAGACACTATCTTTATGGTGTCAAGTTCGAGGTGTTCACTGACCACAAGAGTCTGAGGAATATTTTCTCTCAAAAGAAGTTGAACCTACGGCAAAGAAGATGGATAGAATTTCTCAATGACTATGACTTCGAGCTTCAGTACCATCCAGGGAAGACGGATGCGCTCAGCAGGAAGAGGTCATTACTCCGGCAGGATTGGAAGATGCTTGAGGATGCAGCGTGTGCTATGACTGAGTTAGAGCCACAGCTGTGTCAAGCTTTCGTGGCTCAGTTATCTATCCGATCCATGGTTCTGGATGAGGTGATCGAGTAGGAGAGAGCTGATCCTAGGCTTCAGGAGATGGTGGGTAAGGTAGGCATTGCTCGAGATGAGGACGGTGTCATTAGATTCCAGCACCGCGTTTGTGTCCCTGATGTTGTGGATGTTCGTGAGCGTGTACTTGTAGAAGCTCACAGGTCGAGGTTCTCTATTCATCCAGGCAACACCAAGATGTACCAGCATTTGAAGAGAACTTTCTGGTGGTCTGGCATGAAGAAGGATGTGGCCAAGTTCGTGTCCATGTGTTTAATGTGCCAGCAGGTGAAGGCCGAGTGCCAGAGACCATCGGGCCTTATGTAGAAGATGGAGATACCTGTATGGAAGTGGGAAGCAATCACCATGGATTTTGTGATGGGTTTGCCCAGATCAGCCAAGGGCAATGACTTGATTTGGGTGATTGTAGATCGTTTCTCTAAGACTGCTCATTTCTTGCCTATGAAGAAGAAACAGTCCATGGAGAGTTTGGCGAGGCTGTATGTTGGCAGCATTGTGAGATTGCATGGTGTGCCAAAATCCATTATCTCGAACAGAGACCCGCAGTTTACATCGAGGTTGTGGCAGGGTCTTCCGGAGGCTTTGGGTTCTCAGCTGAAGCTTAGTTCGACATTTCACCCTCAGATAGATGGCCAGTCCGAGAGGACAATCTAGATGCTCGAGGTTATGTTGAGAGCGTGCGTGCTTGATTGGAAGGGTGATTGGGAGCGTCATCTACCTCTTGTGAAGTTCGCCTACAACAACAGTTTTCATGCGAGCATCGGCATGGCTCCATTCGAGGCTCTGTATGGGCGACCCTGTAGATCTCCTTTGTGTTGGGAGGAGACAGGAGATAGGCAGTTAATTGGTCCGGAGTTGGTGCAGGAGACTTCGGAAAAGATTCAGCTTATCAGGCAGAGGTTGGTTGCAGTGCAAGATAGGCAAAAGAGCTACGCCGACAACAGGAGGAAGGATTTAGAGTTTGAGGTTGGTAAGCATGTATTTCTCAAGGTTTCGCCTACCCGAGGCGTGGTCAGGTTTGGCAGGCATAGCATGTTGAGTCCGAGATTCATTGGTCCATTTGAGATTCTTAGGCGGATGGGCAATGTGGCATATGAGATAGCTTTACCCCCAGCGCTAGCTAGTGTTCATCCAGTTTTCCACATGTCTATGCTCAGGAGATACGTGAGAGATCCATCGCATGTCATTAGTCATGAGCCACTGGAGATTCAGTCAGACTTGTCGTATGTAGAGCAACTAGTAGCTATCCTAGACTGGAAGGTTCAGCACCTCAGGAACAAGAGTATTGCATCCATAAAGGTGTTATGGAGGAATTTGTCGTGGGAGGAGGCTACATAGGAGCTTGAAGACGCCATGAAGAAGAAGTCTCCCCATTTGTTTGGTTACTATTTTCGTTCTAACTTCGAGGACGAAGTTTCTTTTAGGGGAGAGGGTGTAAGGCCCTCGAATTTTGTTCATATTATGTTTGTGTAGTTCTGTGTATATGGTATTTATCTTATTTTATGTATATATTATGTTTATTTATTTCTGTGCATGTGTGTTTGTCTGGTGTATTTAGTTTTGTCTGAAATCCCTGGTTAACGTCAACATCACCTGACGTTAACAGCAGGTTGACAGCAACCTGTGTGCTGTTGACTTCATGGCCAGCGGATATCGACGTCTAGATCGATGGACATCTAATTCCTGTTAACGGCAGTAAAGTGGCCGTTTACTTCTCCAGTTATGTTGTGATTCCAGATCTAAAACGGCTGCGTTTTCTCTGGGACCTGATTAGGAAACCCAATCCCAAAGGTTGGTAAACCTAATCTTAGGTGCACCCCGACTCTTAACCCTATAAAACTTAGAGAATTCGGCCAAGTTAGGTCCTTTGGTTCAGAGGAAAACCTAGGGTTCGTTGAGAGAAAAACAAGATTTTTGCAAGGCTTGATCAGACGTTTGAGAGCTTCTTCCGGCGATCTTCTTAGACTGGGAGGTGCTCCTGCTATTGAAGAATCTTCCCCGACTCCAGAGGACCGTCTGCACAAGCAGGAAGACAGGATTTGGGTGGGAGATCTGCACCTTCTTGGCTTGTCCGAGGAGGGCTTCTTCGACAAATTGAACCCTTTAGAGATTTTATTCCAGGCAAGTAACTGAGGGGTATCATCCCTAGACATGTCCCCTAGGTTCTAGGTATTTTTACAGATTTTATTTTGTGTCCTAGAACCCCAATTCTCTCTTTTATTTGAGTTCAGTCTGCACTTTCTGCAGACAGGAGGTTGAAGGCAACCTTGTTGCGCCAAGTTCCTGAGTTGACAGCAACAAAATGTGTCGTTAACCCATGTTGATGGCAAGGCCCTTGCCGCCAAGTTCTTCTATTTTCACAGAACTGTGTTTGTCATGTCTGTGTGATAATTTTCGGACTTCTGGATGTCTGTGCATGCTGTAAAAATTATGTATGGTCAGGTATGGTCTTTAGGTCAGATCATGAGGTTCTATCAAATTTCTGAGCATGATTTCAATTATTAAAATTTCTGTTTTGGTGAAATATGCATGTTTTGACAGGGTTTAATTCTGAATAAATAGTTTGAATGCATGTTATGGTTACAGAGAATTTTCATGATCTTAGGGTTATTGTTTGCATGTTTTAGACGTGTTAGAACTGACTGTTTTGCTGTTTACCATGTTAAAGTGAATATCTTGCTAAATTGCATGAAATCAGTTTAAAATGTTAAAAATAGTTTTATAGTTTCAAAAATTCTGAAAAATTAGACATATGACATACTCATGTATTGAGTCTGTGGTTAAAATTTGATACTGAATTGATATCCAGAGGGACTATTTGTATTTTGAAAGGGTATTTAAGCCATATTAAGCGTGTTTGATTTAAATCATGTAAATTCCAGTGTTTAGCAGCATGTTTAGGTACTGTTATGATTTATTTGTCACTGTGGAACTGTCATGTTAAGTTCTGTAAACTGAAGCTTATGTGTTTAGTAGTATGCATGTGAATAGATCAAATAATGTGCATAAAGTGATGATAATCATGTGTTTAATTAAGAGAATGTGTTTAAGTGTATCATGTGTCGAAATTGACACTGCTACCATAGAAGGCTGTAGATCCGTACTGTAGAAAAGTCCCTATGGGAATGCTCATTGTGTATGTGATATCCTGTGGGCATCAGGATGAAATCCTGGAGGTGGACAAGTACCACTGGTTAGGGTGGAGAGGGCTTCTCCTGGTTCTACGCAGTTACCAAGATTCGTCACTATATTGCCTAGGTGATGGGTATGTGTTATGTGAATGTGTGTCCTTCGTTATGGTGGTTCGGACTATGTGTCACGGCAATTAAATGTGTAAAAGTGTTAGAAGTGTGCAAATGTGAAATGTGATCATGTGATAGTATTGTATAAATGTGATACCATGTGAAAAGATATGAAACATTGTGAATGTGATTTAATTGTGTTAAAACAGCAAGCAAAAGATGTGGATATGTGTCATAAAAGCATGTGAAAAATATTAGATATCATGCTAGGATTGTTAGTTACTATGTGCATAAATCCATGAACTAATTGTGTAGAATTGTGAAATGATATGAATAGAAATTGAAACCATGATCATGTTACATATTATGTGTCGAAACCATGCTATAGGTTATTCATGGATAATAGTCTAATTAACATGAAGCAAGTGCCATGCATTTCTCTTATTGTTTAATAGAATAGCATGTATGTGATGTGTGTAAGGATGTGCCTTAGGTTGCTTTCTGGGTCTTTTTGGAAAACTCATACTTGCTTTAACATACAGATGAGACAGGTGTCCCCGTGCTAGAGGAGGACATACTGAGGAGCGACTCCGAGCGAGAAGAGTAGCTGCACTTGTGCAGATATCTGTTTAGACTACATTTCTTTCATTAGTATGTGAACAATGACAATGTTATTCATATGGACTTGTATAATTGTGGACATCTACTATTTTCTTTATTGCTACATAGATTGTGGAATATGTGAATGATGATGGAATAAGAATAGTTTACATTTCCGTTGTACTTCCTTTGTTATTTATGTACATCTCGACCTATTGTGTTATGTTGGGTAAATGTCCCACTGTGACAGCACCCTTTGTATCGATGTGGATTAGTATAATCGTACCGGTATAAAGAGGGTCGTTACACCTCCTATGTCAGCTCATGAAACTGATCTCGTCTCTCACGTCGAGCATAGTCGGGAAAGTACTCACTGTGGAAGGCCTCCAAAAACTACTGCCAATAATCTGGTCCAACCTCTGCTCCGGGAAGTGTGTCTGCCTCTGAACTCTCCACCACTCATGGACTGGTCCCTTGAGCTGATACACTGCCAACCTCACCTGGTCCTCCTCGGTGCACTCCATGGCCTCAAATGTACGCTCCAACTCGTAAGTCCAACTCTCAGCCCTATCTGGGTCATAGTTGCCGAAGAACGTTGGTGGTCGAAGACGAAAAAACCTCTCCAAGAGGGTGGTCCTATCCTCATTCACTGTCGTCCTCACCCTGCCAACTCGGGTACTCCCAGTACCCGACGCCTGCTGCACAACTGGCTGCACTACCGGTGGGTCTGCCTGCTACTCTAGAACCACTGGGAGAGGTACTGGCAGTTGTCCTCCCGCTGCTACTTGCCCAGGCTGCCATGCTCCCTGGAACATGGTCCTGAAAGTTTGCTCAGCCATAGGGAACAAAGCCTCGTACTGTGGTGGTAGGGGCTGGTACCACTGCTGTTTTTACTCACCCTGTGCCACTACTACCGTTGCCTCTGCCTCCTGAGGCTGTGCCACAGACTCCTCCACTGACACATCCTCCAAAACCTAACCTGAAGCTGGCACATCTGACTCATCTTGCAGCTCCACCAGCTCTCTAGTCTGCCTGCGTCTACGCGGAGCCATATTCTGCACGACACACAACTGACAAAGTTAATGACACTAACTCGGGCGGCTAGCAGTGTACTTGTACTTCTATTGGGAGTTTATGGTTGCAGTTTAAATCCACTACAAGTCTTGTTAGACTCTCTCGCTCTAATACCAACTGTAACGACCCCGAGAACCTGACCCTCGGCCCAAGCTGAGGACCCAATTTTCGCGGTCGCTGCCCACGGATCTGGGGACCCGGAAGGGCTATAAGACAAGTCTAACAGAATATGTAATAGAAATAAATGTCAACTACTGGACTAGGGGCACACACATGAAAGCAGAAAAGAGAAAAGCAATGAGTACAAGTGAGCAAAGGGGAAGAACAAGGCCCTTAGGAGCATACCCCAAGGGTGAAGTACAACTGAAGAAAAGGGGAGTCCCACTGCTAGCTACGGGGACGACGACGACTGCCCCGTCTACTCTACCCGATGTGCACCCTGTCGCTACTGGGAAATCTCACATGCAAAAAGGAGGGATGAGCTTCAAAACAGAAGCTCAGTAGGGGCCTCCAATCTCCTACTGGCTCTAACAAGCGGAAAAGAATATATATAATTACAATAAATGACAGTAGTTATATATTATAACCTATACAAGAAAGTGCGAGAGCGAAACTACTAACTAACAAAGGTACGGAAAGGACAAAGCGGTTGGAAACTCCGTACAACTTGCACGTCGTGACCACCACACAGCTGGTTACATAGGCAGAGGGAACCCTGCCTGGGCAAGTGACACTAGCTACAGAAACCGCTACCACTAGTCAACTGGTCAGGAGCGTCCACTGACGTCTTACCCTCGAGCTAGTTCCAGACCTCCACGTCTCATCAAAGTGGAGCCAGAACACAGAGTAACTAGAACAGTAACCACCATAGTCTGACTGGACTATGGTCCCACACCTACCTCTCTAGGTGGTTCCGGGGCCACAAAGAGCGAGGCAATGATAAGAAGGACTAGCTGGTCTGCACCAAGAAGAACTCCGAATGACCTCGGTATCCCAAACCAACTACGAGAGCTCTGCAAACGACTCGACATCGCTGTCCTAACCGCCGTTTTCCCCTCCGCTCCAGAGTCCATGACCCGAACACGCCCGTCTCCTGGAGTACTCCCTCAATGGGCGCACAGGGACGGGGGTCCCAGGTAAATGGTAACAACCTCTCATGGGACAAGCCCTTAGGTGCCGAGCACCGGGCGAACGACTAGTGTAGGACCGTACTAGGAACTAGCATTGATGCCACGGGTACAGAAAGAACCAATAACGGCAAAGACTCAACAAGAAATGGACTTTGCATGAACTTACTTGTGTCTATCATTGACGTAACGCCCATGGCTGTCGTGACACTGTCGCGATGCTAAAGCCGGCCGTGACATTGTCGCGACACCTTGAGTCATTGTGATGATGTCGCGGTGCCCATGCCCACTGTGACAACCGAAGCTTGTCATGGTCGGCGCATGCGTCGTGACACCATCGCGACCCTCAGGTCAGTCGCAATCTCAAACAAAGGGAGTCTCAGGACAGTCCGCTTAGGGATCGCCCCAAAAACCTCCAAAAACACACCATTCGGGGGAGGGGAGCATGGGAGACCCTATTAAAGCATGTAAACAAGCCAAACCACCCTCAAACCCCATGGATCCTGCACTAAACAAGAAGTTCTACGCTCAAGGAAACCTCTCCACGAACAGAGCATGGATCTCTCACCCTAAACCCCAAACACGACAGTGAAACGAGGATCACAAGGGGGAGGGAAGCATGCTAGAATGAGAGGAAGAAGAGAAGTCCCTACCTCAAGGAGGTGAGCCAACCCATTGGGGCCTTCTCATAGGAATGGCCGCCACCTCCTCGCTCCAAGCACCACACGGACGTCACCTACATGAAGGGGACATCACCACCGCGCCAAGAACACCACAAAACTACCAGAGGAGACAAGAAGGCTCGGAGGAGGAAGAATGAAGAAGAAGAAGGAAAGAAGAAGGGGAGGGGGAAAATGGGGCGCCTACCTCAGTTTTGAACTGATGGCCCCAGAAACACAACGGGGCGGGACGACGCGACAAGAACATTGTCACAATGGCTCCAGTGGTCGCGACACCATGTCGCGACTGACCCCAGGTCGCAACCCCAAAAGCGGTCAAACCAAAGATCGGTCAAGCCAGAACGCGATGGCCTACTAGGTTGTGTCAACGTTGTATGCTCCCTGACACACGGCAAGGCCATTCTGACAGAAAGGACAAGTGTCAGAACAGTAGCAGGAGCAAAGTCACGTCGCCTCCAGACGCCACAACAGGAATGCGTCACCCACCTCTGTCGCCACCAGAACCTGACGAGCAAGAGTTCTGCGATAAGAACCATGTCACGTTGGGCTCTGCTATCGTGACACCATCGTGATCAGTAGGTCCTTCGTGACCCTGAGCACGGAGCTAAGGCCCAAAAGAGCCGGATCTTACAAAAGTCATCACCTTCATATACAACACCCCTAAACCAGGGTTCCACCTCAGAGAATCCCACAAACCACATGCAAACGTCCATCAAAAGAATTTGTAGACAATCAAATAGTTACACTACCATGTTATCTAATAACTAAAATGCATTCCACGGATCAAACATGATGAACACACCATCTACAACGAGAAACGGAGCAAAATCTCCCTACCTACGTGAGGTACACGAAGAACAACCACGAATCGGCATTTCCCATGCTCCGAACAATGTCCTCGCGTCAAGAGCATTCCGAACAACGCTCCAAACACCTGAATCGCCCAAAAACCAGTTGTAAAAGCCTCTCCTGGCTGAACAGAGCTTCCACTACTCTATTTGGACAACCTACAGTTCTTAACCCTACACAGTTAAGAACGCGACACATACGGTTGACGCCAGTCGGCTGCCCTGCGCACGCCACGCGGCGGGCATGCAGCCAAACAACCCTGAACAACAGCAACGTGAACGCTACATCTAGGCCTGTCGCATTAAGAATGTGACATATACCCTTGTCGCGTTCACAGACAATGAACCAGTGAACACTTTGGGTCCCAGATTTCTGGCCCACAACACCCAAACTACCCGCGGAAAGCACAAAACACCAACCATTGGCCCCATATTGGCCTCCAAACCCATTAAACCATGATCCGAACGATCACTACATTACAGATTTTGTCCAGGTGTGGGACTGTACACAGTGTTCCCCTTGGGTTAAGGGAAGAACCTAGTTGGGGTTGGTGTTAGCAGAACCTAGCTGGGGGTTTACGTCTAGCAGAATCACATTGGGGTTTGTTCCAGGAGGGTGGATTCTTGACCTGTAACAGAACTGAGTTTCCTTCCTACTCGAAAAGGAAGCAGAACAACAGGGAGCTGATTTGTATATCCTTGGAGGGATTGTACCCTAGCTAGTGAAATCCCAAGATTTGCTTGGGGATTGGACGTAGGTTTTCCATTTGGGAAGTACCCAACCAGGATACAATTTTTTGTGTTCTTGTGTGATTGTTTCTGTAGCAACCTGGATTTTTCCGAAAATTACAGATCTAAATAATATTATAGTTTTGATAATTGGAAAATCAAATAAAAGAAGATTAAATAAAACCCATCAAATGAAAATAAGTAATGGGCTTTATTAAATGGACCCATTAGAAATTAGTGGGCCAAAAATGGGATTTATAAAAAGAGAATAATGGGAAAATACCCTAAATTCGCAACCTAATTATTACCTAATTAGAAAAGGGGAATTTAATACATTAAATAAGCAAATAGAGTTAGATTTGAAATCCTAAACCTACCCTAATTGATTGGCCACGAATTTGGCTCTCTTCCCAACCCAAACAGGAAGTGGAATGCTTAGAAGGAAGGTAGGAAATATGAAAACTCGGAATTTATAGGAATTAGACTTAAACTAGGAAAGGGAAGGAGGAGAAGCTTAAATACTTCTCTTAAACTCTCATGGCCGGCCCTAGCTCGTGCCAAGAGATTGTTGGACTAGGAGGAGAGGCCAAGAGGAGGAGATCTCGTGGGAGAAAGGAGTTCTCAAGCCCCCAACCCAAGTTCTTCAAGTCTTAACCCTAGAAGAGGAAAATGATCAAAGGTAGGCATTCTCATGAGCATAAACCATGAAATTGTTTTTGTAGGTTCTTCCCATCATCATGAACAATACCCTCAAGTTTTATGATTTATCATCGAGTCAATATTTACTTCTTGAATTTCAAAGTTCTGCACTTGTCTTGACCCCGAACCCCCTTATTAGATCTTGTTCTCATTCTACACTTAATCTCATGCCATGAAATTTTTATTGAAGATTTTGATGGATGTTAGGTTTCATTTACCCATGAAAGCCCTAATTTCCATCCACCCTATCATGTGAATTAATTCGTTGATTCCAACTGTACACAGTTCTATGTTCATCACGAATACTTCTTATCAAACCATACTGAAACTTTCGTTGCTTTCAAATTTCGATTTACTGGAAGTAACCATATATGTCAGGATCTGTTTAAAACTAGTTTTGTGATTTTTCATGTACTGTACAATTAGTTCTTAATTTTAGAACAACCCTGTGTCATGAAGGGAAACTCTTGGACCGCAATCCAAGACATGTTTGATCCCTATCGTACTCGGGCACAGACCACCAGAACGCGACGGCCCGATAGGTCACGTTTTGAGATCTGATTGCGACAGTCTGCCGGTCGCATCCTGAACGCGACAGGCATCGCCGTCACGATCGCTGTGCCTGGTCTGAACGGTCTGTCGCGTTCCTTATAGGTCTCTGTCGCGTTCTCAGTGCCTGATCAGACAAGCCTGTCGCGATCCTTACAAGGTACTGTCGCACTCTGATCCCACCCCGTCGCAATCCTTACAAGTGTCCGTCGCAATCACAGGATTTTTGCAGAAAAACCTTGATTTGCAATGCTCTAATTGCCTAGTGTGTTTCTTATGAAGGCTCTCCGAAGAAGCACTGGGTCTCCTGGAAAAATATTGCGAAGCCCAGACAGTGTGGGGGTCTTGGGGTTCTTAACATTCATGACATGCAAATTGCTCTAAGAACCAAAATGCTATGGAAAGTGATTACTGGTGACTCTTTGTGGGGAAATTTTTTCAAGGCAAAATATCTTCATATTAGTCATTACTCGGAAGCTACTTATATGTTGATGTCTGCAACTGATAGGAAACTTTGGAGGCATGCGTCCTCCTTGGTTGCTTCCAACCATCGAGTTTTCCTTGCGAGCATGAATTCTAAGGTTAGTTTTTGGTATGATGTTTGGACTGGGTCTGCTCCTCTTCACTCTTTCCTTCCAGAAAACATATGGCGGAATCTTCCACAAAAACACCTGTCTGTCAATGAAGTTACTCAGGAACCAGGAGGACGCCACCTTATGCTGGCCCATCAATTCTGCCCTCCAACGGTTCTCAATATTACTATTGCGGCTTTTGGTGATGTCGATAAATGGATCTGGTGTCCAAACCCTCATGGTATTTTCACTTCCTCTTCAGTGAGGAACCTTTCTCAAGGTGGCATGGTTGCTGGCTGGGGCAATCTTTGGAGCCGTGATATCCCTTTAAAGTGGTCTATTCTTGCATGGCGTCTGGTGAAAGGTTGTGTTTCAACGGATGAAGTTCTGATGGGTTGTGGAATTCCTCTTTGCTCTAAGTGTTCTTGCTGCTCTATCCCAAGTGTTGAATCCAGCATCCATCTGTTTTTTACCAGTGAAGTGGCCAATAATGTGTGGGTCTCTCTTTCTGATGTGCTCAGGTTTCAGAATTTGACTGTGCAAAATGTAGCGCATGCACTCATCTCCTACCTGTCTACCAGTTTTGGCGGTGTTGATTGGTGGAAGCTTGCTCGTTTCATTTTCTTATCTGTCATTTGGGAGATTTGGTGCAGTCGAAACCGTGCAAGATACGATTCAGTTACCATGTCCAGCTCTCAGGTGTTACTCAAAGTTCGGATGAATGTGCAGGATGCTATCAACGCCTCTGTGCTCGCTCTGAAAGACGTTGCTCCTGATCAGCGTAGGTCTATTTCTCAATGGGGGGTTCATCTTCCTCAGTCTCTTAGACAGTGCCCTAAGATTGTTAAATGGTTGCTTCCCCCCTCGGGGAGATTCAAGCTCAATGTCGATGGCGCTCTCAAGCACTCTTTGGGAATCGCAGCTGGTGGTGGCGTTCTTCGGAATGATCGTGGGGATGTTATTTTCTGCTTTGCACATCGATACCCCAACATTCGTTCCAGCCTTGAGTCTGAGTCACTTGCTCTAAGGGATGGAATTAGATTGTGCAGCGCTAAAGGTGTTACTAATTTTCTTATTGAGTCTGACTCTTTGGTTCTTGTGCAAATCATTAAGGGTCTGTCTCCTTGTCCCTGGAAGCTTCTTTATCCTGTTACTGACATATTATCTAAATGTCAGTCTCTCTGTGTTTCTATTTGTCATGTTTTTAGAGAAGCTAACCAGGTTGCGGATGCTCTGGCTACCTTTGGTTGCTCCTCTATTGAACCTTGTAATTCCTGGTTTTCTTGGGCCGATCTTCCTCCTTCTGTTAAGGGACCCTGTCGTCTGGATAAGGCAGGGTTTCCTTCCTTAAGGCCCTGATGTATTTTCTTTACCACTTATTAATAAAATCTCTCTGGTTGTTGTGTGGAGGTGGAGTGGTTCCCTTATCCCTTCTCTGAAGGGGTGAGCACTCTCCTTCCACCTCTCCCAGATATTTGCCGGAAAAAAAAAAATTGCCTAGTGTGCTTATACCCTTTAATCTCAGTTATACCCACAGTAAATGCACTTAATATAAATTGAACTGTTATATGTGATTTAAAATACATACACATGACCAATTTCCATCTATGATTTCATGTCACATGCACACACTTTGAAACCATCCCAATGTGGCTTAATTGGCATTAACATGTTACTAAATACATCTGGTAATTTATTTAATTAAATTGCCTCATGCTTAATTATACATGTGTACGTTTTCGTGCGATGTTTTGGAACACCGATACCGATGCTCCACTATTCTAGAATTCCTCTAGAACGTCGAGCACTTGTTCTATAATTACCCTCTTTATTGACTTGGATGAACTCTCCGTCGGATATTCCTTCTGTCGGATTAGTGAGTCTTTGTTCAACGCCTCCGTAAGTCTCCTCCGTCTATGGATTCTCACATAGTCGACGAGCCGGTTGTACCCTAACACCTATTACCCCCTTTAGGGATCAATAAGATCCAAACGGCTATTAGAAGTTCACTCTTATCTTGAATCACACCGGACCTCTAGACCTGAGCATAACATGGCCAGTGGAAAAGTAGTGACTTCCACCTGACTGCCAACACCAAGTGCGTGTGTTGTGCAACTGTTACTATCGCATGTTTACTCGACGTGTTACGTGCAATGTCCACTAGCTCTCATCTATACTCTACTCGCTCATCTACTCTCGTTCACTCTGCTATCTCGTCTATTCATCTAGTGCTCTTATCTATTTCTTGGTACTCTCTATTGGCCATCGACTAATTGTCTAAAGATAAACAATATAACCAATGCCAACGCAATGGGGCCCGATCTGGTCCTGGGGAGAGCGCCCGAAAGTGCCATTTGCCCATGGGAGTTAAATGATCAGGATGTCGGCATTACATCCAAGTGCCATACTATCTAGATTAATCTTATGACAATCAAAAGTGCTATATTCTCTCGTTGCCTATTGACAACAAGTGCTATGCTATACTCGTTGTGCTATTGCTATATTTTGTGCTATTTGTGCTATGGCCATCTTGCTATTTTGTGCTATACTCGACTCTCGTGCGATATTTGGAAACCTGTGTTATTTCGTTCACGTGCTATCTTGCTATCTTTTACATGACTCTCACGCTCTAGCATTAGTTACTCTGCCTTTAATACATTAATCCTTTAAAGCTTGCTTGACTATTGAGATTTAAGTCCTATTGGGCGTTATCGCTTACCCTGCGTTATTTGTCGTTGTGTTCTCAGGTGAGACCGAGGATGAACCATACACTTAAGAGGACAGGAATGACCTGGAGTGATGTCATGAGTACCCTAGCATCCTATTACTATGTTTAGCGTTGTAGTAGTTAGGGTTGAAGTTTAGTCTTTGCTTTATTTCAATGTAATTGGGCCCTGTAGATTGGCTCTGATATTAGTGGTTGTAACTAGACATTGAAAATTATTAATGAGAAAGGTTTGCTTTAGTATTATTCATTGTGCAATGGTTTGATGTCTAGTACTTGCTCTACACCTTTTCTTGCAACTGCCTCGCGTTCCGATATTCCGCGTCGGGGCGTGACAGTTTTGTGGTATCAGAGCCTAGGTTATTCTTAAGTATAGGATGATCTAGGTAAAACCTGCCTCGACTAGAGTCATTTATCCTGCCTATGTGAGTTGTGGTTAGAGCCAAGGGTAATTAGCTAAAATGAACTCACACACGCACGAATTAAATTCCACCTCGATATCATGACAATAAATATTCTTTTGTAGGGTCTAAGCAATCAAGATGACTGCTGAACGTGCTCAAATGAGGGGCATGCAACAAACCATCCAAGAGTTGACTCGTGCCATCATGCAAGCTACCCAAGGCGGGTGAAATCGTGCCGGTGCAGGCGATCTGCATCGTAACTTCAGAAGACTGAACCCGTCTAGGTTCAGTGGATCCACGGATCCGGATGAAGCCGAACACTGGCTGAAAGAAACGGAAAGGATTTTTCGTGTCATGCAATGCGCAGCGGGAGATAAGCTGTTGCTAGCCACTTTTCAACTGGAGAAGAATGCCCGCGCTTGGTGGGAGTCAGTGGAAGCAACTAGGGAGAACGGTCAATTCACCTGGACCAAATTTAAAGAAGCTTTCAACTCCAAATACTTCTCCGAGCGTGTCCAAGAAAGGAAGGCTGCGAAATTCGCTGCTCTTAAACAGCGGAGTTTGACTGTGGCCGAATATGAAGCCCAGTTCTCAAGACTGGCGCGCTATGTTGCACATCTGGTGAACACTGAAAGAATGAAGGCTAAGCATTTTCTCAACGGCCTTAAGCCACAATACATCACCCAACTAGCACCTCTCGACATCCAAACCTATGCCGAGATGGTGAAGAAAGCTCAGCTGCTGGAAGATGCTACGGACTTCACCGACCGTATCAAAGGGAAGTTCGTGAAGAAGGAAATGACCTCGGGTCAATCATATGCTAAGCCTACCAATGGCAAGAAGCGTCCCTTCCACATCACGGAGGGATCCAGCCAAGAAAGGAAACTGAAGGTCGTCGTACCCAACACTCTAGCCAAGAGCAACTGCAAGCATTGTGACAAGCCAGGTCACACTGCTGACGAGTGCTGGAGGAAAGTCGGCACGTGTCTGCACTGCGGAAGTCGCGAGCACCGCATCCCCGAGTGCCTGCTACTGAAAGAGAATGAGAGGCACCCTAATGCGCCTAAGAAACAGGGCCGACTGCAAGCCCTGCATGATGAGGAACCTGCTATGGAAGGTGGCGTGGTAGAAGGTACCCTTCAAGTTTTCTCATTATCAGCATTTGTTTTATTTGATACGGGAGCCACTCATTCATTTATATCTCAAAACGTTGCTGATACTGTGAATGCTAAACCTATATCCATGGGTTCTGAGTTCTCTGTCACAACGCCACTAGGGGAAAAGGAGAAATTGAACAAATACTTTCCCTCTGCTGATGTAATGATCGGAGACCATAACCTAAAAGCCGACCTGGTGTGCATGCCCATGGAAGGCTATGATGTAATTTTGGGAGCCGACTAGTTGTCCGCATATATGGGGCAAGTGTCGACTGTAAGAAAGGGAATGTTACCTTTAGTGACTTTCCTAAATTGGCATTCTCTGGGATTAGACATAAGAGACGGATGTCTCTAGTCTCCGCCATAAAAGCCCATAACATAATGAGAAAAGGTTGTATTGTTTTCCTAGCAACCGTAGTTGTGGAAAAGAAGGGTGCTAAGATAGAAGACATTCACATAGTTCAGGATTACCCCGATGTGTTTCCTGAAGATCTGCCAGGAATTCCCCCGGAACGTGATGTCAACTTCGGCATAGAGTTGATCCCTGGAGCTGCCCCAGTATCGCTTCAACCGTACCGGATGTCACCTACCGAGCTAAAGGAGTTGAAGATGCAACTGATGGAGCTACTAGAAAAGGGGTTCATCAGACCAAGTACTTCCCCATGGGGAGCACCTGTGTTGTTCATCAAGAAGAAGGATGGATCGATGAGGCTCTGCATCGACTATTGACAACTCAATCAACTCACCATCAAGAACAAGTATCCTTTGCCCAGAGTCGATGAACTGTTCGACCAAATATCTGGAGCTCAATATTTCTCCAAGATCGATCTTCGATTTGGCTATCACCAAATGAGGATCAAGGAGAACAATGTCTTCAAGACGGCTTTCAGGAGTAGGTACGGGCACTATGAATTCGTTGTTATGCCTTTTGGGCTAACCAATACTCCTGCAGCCTTTATGCAACTCATGAACAACATATATCGGCCCTACCTTGACAAGTTCGTGGTCGTCTTTATCGACGACATCCTTATATACTCCAAGACCAAGGAAGAGCATGAAGAACACCTGAAGATAGCACTACAAGTTTTGCGAGACAGCAAGCTGTACGCAAAGCTTAGTAAGTGTGAATTCTAGCTCAAAAAGTGTCCTTCTTGGGCCATGTCATCTCTAAGGACGACATCTCCGTTGATCCCTCCAAAGTTGAAGCTGTACTCAATTGGGAGAGACCAACCAACATCACCGAGATAAGAAGCTTCTTGGGACTGGCTGGCTATTACAGGCGGTTCATCAAGGACTTCTCAAAGATCGTCGTTCCTCTCACGTGTCTGACACGAAAGGAGAATCCCTACTCCTGGAGTAAAGAGTGTGAGAAGAGTTTCCAAACTCTTAAAGATTTCCTGACCTCAGCACCTGTTCTCGCTCTACCAATAGAGGGAGAAGGTTTCTCTGTCTACACCGATGCCTTAGGAATTAGTCTAGGGTGTGTACTGATGCAAAAGGAGAAAGTCATCGCCTACTCTTCTCGACAACTAAAGGCTCATGAAGTCAACTACCCCGTGCATGATCTGGAATTGGCTGCCATGGTCTTCACCTTGAAGATCTGGAGACACTACTTGTATGGAGGGAAGTTCACTGTCTACTCAGACCATAAAAGTCTGAAGTATTTATTCTCCCAGAAAGAACTCAACATGAGACAAAGAAGATGGCTAGAATACCTAAAAGATTTCGACTTCAACATCCAATACCATCCAGGCAAGGGAAACGCTGTGGCTAATGCTCTTAGTAGAAAGCCAATGGCATCTGTTTCAAGTCTAGTCCTTGGCGAGATGCAACTACTAAACAATTCACAAGGTTAGACTTAAATATTGAACATAGGGATGTTATAGTCTTGGTTGCAAACGTCAAGATTCAATCCGACTTGTTGGAAGAGATCAAAGCTCAACAAGATGATGATCCATTCTTAGTTCGCATCAAGGAAACTCTAGCCGAAAGGCCGGACTTTGCAATGAATGAAGATGGAAGGCTTGTCTTTCAAGGAAGGACATGTGTTCCCGACAATGAAGAACTGAAGAGAAGATTAATGGATGAAGCTCACAAGACAAAGTACACTATTCATCCAGGAGGTACCAAAATGTATCAGGATATGAAAAGAACATTTTGGTGGCCGAACATGAAAAGAGAGGTAGCTAAACATGCCGCACACTGCCTTACTTGCCAACAAGTAAAAGCGAAACACCTGCGCCTTGCTGGTGTACTTAGACCGCTAGATATTCCGAAATGGAAATGGGAAAGTATTGGCATGGATTTCATCATGGGTTTACCCAAGACTCGTGGTGGACTCTACGCCATATGGGTTATTGTAGACCGACTAACTAAATATGCCCACTTCCTAGCCATAAAGAGTAAGTGGTCAGTGGAGGTACTAGCTGCCTTATATGTCAAGGAGATTGTAAGACTACATGGCATTCCATCATCGATTGTCTCGGATCGAGATCCGAGATTTACATCTCATTTTTAGAAAGGACTGCAAGGTGCACTGGGTACTAAACTCAACTTTAGTACCGCGTTCCATCCACAAACTGATGGGCAAACTGAAAGAACCAACCAAATAGTGGAAGACATGTTGAGAGCTTGCACTATAGACTTCCAAGGATATTGGAACAAACATCTATCTCTTATTGAGTTCGCCTATAACAACAGTTACTAGGCGAGCATCAAGATGGCACCATTCGAAGCACTCTACGGAAGGAATTGTAGACCTCCCGCATGCTGGAATGAGGTTGGAGAACAGCAATGGCTAGGCCCAGACATGGTGGAACGTACCACGAAGGACATACAAGTGATTAGAGACCGACTTAAGACTGCTCAGTCCAAACAAAAGAGCTATGCCGACAAAAGAAGGCGAGACTTAGAATTTCAAGTCGGTGATCATGTGTTCTTAAAGGTGTCACCTACACGTGGCATCCAAAGATTTGGAGTGAAAGGAAAGCTCAGCCCTAGATTCATTGGTCCTTTTGAAGTACTCGAAAGGATTGGTGAGGTTGCATACCGATTGGCATTGCCACCAGATCTGGCATGTGTACACAATGTGTTCCATGTCTCCATGCTCAGGAAGTATGTCTATGACCCCACACACATCATCCATCACGAGAAGTTGGTGTTGAACAAAGATGTGATGTATGAAGAGAAGCCAGTCAAGATACTAGAACGAAAGGTTCAATAGCTCAGAAACCGACCCATCCATGTGGTTAAAGTCTTATGGAATAACCGCGGAGTGGAAGAAGCCACATGGGAACCGGAATGAGTCATCAGACGGAACTACCCCGATCTTTTCGGTAAGACATTCCTCCCTTATGATTATATGAATTTGGGACCAAATTCTTTTAAGAGGGGGAGGATGTAGCAACCTGGATTTTTTCAAAAATTAAAGATCTAAATAATATTAAAGTTTTGATAATTGGAAAATCAAATAAAAGAAGATTAAATAAAACCCATCAAATGAAAATAAGTAATGGGCTTTATTAAATGGACCCATTAGAAATTAGTGAGCCAAAAAGGGATTTATAAAAAGAGAATAATGGGAAAATACCCTAAATTCGCAACCTAATTATTACCTAATTAGAAAAGGGGAATTTAATACATTAAATAAGCAAATAGAGTTAGATTTGGAATCCTAACCTACCCTAATGATTGGCCACGAATTTGGCTCTCTTCCCAACCCAAACAGGAAGTGGAATGCTTAGAAGGAAGGTAGGAAATAGGAAAACTTGAAATTTATAGGAATTAGACTGAAACTAGGAAAGGGAAGGAGGAGAAGCTTAAATACTTCTCTTAAACTCTCATGGCCGGCCCTAGCTCGTTCCAAGAGATTGTTGGACCAGGAGGAGAGGTCAAGAGGAGATCTCATGGGAGAAAGGAGTTCTCAAGCCCCCAACCCGAGTTCTTCAAGTCTTAACCCTAGAAGAGGAAAATGATCAAAGGTAGGCATTCTCACGAGCATAAACCATGAAACTTTTTCTGTAGGTTCTTCCCATCATCATGAGCAATACCCTCAAGTTTCATGATTTATCATTGAGTCAATATTTACTTCTTGAATTTCGAAGATCTGCACTTGTCTTGACCCCGAACCCCCTTATTAGATCTTGTTCTCCTTCTACACTTAAACTCATGCCATGAAATTTTTATTGAAGATTCTGATGGATGTTAGGTTTCATTTTCCCCTGAAAGCCCTAATTTCCATCCACCCTATCATGCGAATTAATTCGTTGATTCCAACTGTACATAGTTCTATGTTCATCACGAATACTTCTTATCAAACCATACTGAAACTTTCATTGATTTCAAATTTCGATTTACTGGAAGTAACCATATATGTCTGGATCCGTTTAAAACTAGTTTCGTGATTTTTCATGTACTGTACAATTAGTTCTTAATTTTAGAACAACCCTATGTCATGAAGGGAAACTCTTGGACTGCAATCCAAGACATGTCTGATCCCTGTCGTACTCAGGCATAGACCTCCAAAACGCGATGGCCCGATAGGTCGCATTCTGAGGTCTGATTGCGATAGTCTGCCGGTCGCATCCTGAATGCGACAGGCATCGCCGTCGCGATCGCTGTGCCTGGTCTGAACAGTCTGTCGCGTTCCTTATAGGTCTCTGTCGCGTTCTCAGTGCCTGATCAGACAAGCCTGTCGCGATCCTTACAAGGTTCTGTCACATTCTGATCCGACCCCGTCGCAATCCTTACAAGTGTCTGTCGCGATCACAAGATTTTTTCAGAAAAACCTTGATTTGCAATGCTCTAATTGCCTAGTGTGCTTATACCCTTTAATCTCAGTTATACCCGCAGTAAATGCACTTAATATAAATTGAACTGTTATATGTGATTTAAAATACATACACATGACCAATTTCCATCTATGATTTCATATCACATGCACACACTTTGAACCATCCCAATATGGCTTAATTGGCATTAACATGTTACTAAATACATCTGGTAATTTATGTAATTAAATTACCTCATGCTTAATTATACATGTGTACGTTTTCATGTGATGTTTTGGAACACCGATATCGACGCTCCACTAGTCTAGAATTCCTCTAGAACGACGAGCACTTGTTCTATAATTACCCTCTTTCTTGACTTGGACAAACTCTTCGTCGGATATTCCTTCTATCGAATTAGTGAGTCTTTGTTCAAAGCCTCCGTAAGTCTCCTCTGTCCATGGATTCCCACATGGTCGACGAGCCGGTTGTACCCTAACACCTATTACCCCCTTTAGGGATCAATAAGATCCAAACGGCTATTAGAAGTTCGCTCTTATCTTGAATCACGCCGGACCTCTGGACTTGTGCATAACATGGCCAGTGGAAAGATGGTGACTTCCACCTGACTACTGATAACTGCACAATTTTTCATGTTAAATTTCATACATTCAGTAATTTTAGACATCTTTTGTCTGTAAATAACGTGCAGTTTAATTTAATTTTCATTCTATTCATCTATAAATTTTTGGGCATTTTAGTTGATAATAGGTTAGAATGCACATGTTAGATTTTCATTTAATAAGTCATTTCTTTCAGATTGACTAATTAGGTTCACTTTGGAAAATAAAAGATATTGGTAAATAAATATTGTATATAAATAAATTCATATTTTTGTAAATATTTTTAATAGTAAATAGATATGAGTTTGTAAATAAATAAAATTTTTTAAAATAGTTTTAATAACCACCCAATCATATCATGCCACACACATTAAACCCTTCTTTACCTTCCTTTCCTTTAGGCTCTGGCGGTGTGTGGAAGCAGCAGAAGCTGCTGGCTGGCCGATGGGCGATGGTGCCTGGAGGCTAGGGCATGCAAAGCCTGTGCGCATGGCGCCCAGGCGTACGGAGCAGCTAAAGGCGTGATGGCGTGCGACGCAGGCGGTGCGCGGCTGGGTTGGAGCTCCCGTGCGCGGCCACATCTGTGCGGTGCCGTGCGCAGCGATTTGCTGGCTGATGCGGCTAGCGGGGGCGGGAAGAAGACTTGGGCGGTGCGCAGCTTGCGCAAAGGCGGTGTGTGCGACGCAGCGGTGGACCTGGTGCGGAGGCGGGAAGCAAACCTACTGGGGTGGCTGGAGCTGGAGCTTCTGAGGTGTGTACGCAGGCCAGGTGCGTGAGTTGGCTGGGGTGTGCTAGGCAAGCGTGGAGGCGGGCTGCTCGTGCGGAGCTGGTGGCTGATCTGAAGCAGAGGCCATGGCGCCTATATAAGGACCCAAGGTCCTCAGGTTCTGGGGAGTTTAGATTTTTAAGGGGTTTTTCTAGTTTAGCATTTTGGGTTCCATTTTTCATCTTTTCTGTTTGAGCATTTGAGGGGGTTCAGATAAGGGAGAGTTTTTCCTCCCTTCTGGTTCGGCTGCAGGGGAGGGAATTCTAGTTTTGTTTTCCATTTTATCTGTAAGGGGTTTGAACAGTGGAGTGTTCTTGCTGCTAAGATGGAGATTGTTATTTCTTTTCTTCTGTGTTTAGAGGAGATCGGTCCATGAGCAATTGGTTTTTACATTGGTTCTGTGTTGATTTGTCTATTTCTTCTGTGTTTTGTTGGTTCGATCCAATGCATTCATCCAGTTCTTCTTGTCCTGGTTTAATGGTTGGGGAGTGAGAGATTGTTCGACATCTGGGAGGGAGTTTGTGATTTGTTTTTTTTTTAGGGTTTCTTTCTCTCTTCTGTGTGTTCAGCATTTGGCGGAATTCCAGAGTTCAGCATTTGAGTCTTCTGTGTTCCAGAGATCGTTGGCTTCTACTCCCTTCTGAAGGCATCTGGTAAGGACGATCCAGGGTGCACTGCAAAAAAGGCATACAGCGGCCAGGAACTCCTCTTTTTCTTGGTTTGTTCGGGATCTGTTGGCGTCTGAAAGGGCGACGGTGTCCAGAAAGCTTTCAAAGGTAGCAGAGCATTTGAGAGACTAGGGAGCTTGGCTCCTCTTCTATTTTTTTTTTTTTTTTTGGAGATTTCTATTTCGATTAGTGTTTTTCTTCTCTATCAGTGTTCTTCTTCTCTTTGCACAGATCAGAAGTTTGATGCACAGATTATATTTCTTAAATTGATTTGTTCTTCATCCCTCGAGTTGAGAGGGTTTAGAAATCGACTGTTTCTTATTATTTTCCTGAAGCTTAGTGGATCTTGTTTTCCTTCTGTTCTTCATCCCTCGAATGTGAGGGTATAGTAATCCGAAATTTTTATAGTTCTTGTTGTTCTCAGTTTAAATTTCTGGTTGAGTTCCTTTTCACTGTCTCATTCTGATCTTTTTATTACCTCATTTTGATTCGATGTTTGTGGAGAGCTGAGAATGTTGATTGTTCATCCCCTGAGCTGTAGGGGTATATTGGTTTGAAAATTTTCTGTTTAAGATTCTTGTTATGTCATCTCTTCATTTCCTTTAAGCTTCAGATTTATGCAGAATTAGATGTGCATCCTTGTGTAATGTTAGTTTAATTTCCAGTTCAGATTTCTGTCTGCTTGTTTGATCCCTCAACTGAGAGGGTACATTTATATCAATTCTCTTTTAATTTCAATTCACCTTGTTCTTTCATTATGTTTGATCTGTCAAGACTGTGAGAGATTTGGCACTGTATAGTTTTACTAGGATTGCAGATTTTTAAGTCAAATTTTATTCAGTCTCCCTGTGGAAATGACCTGTTCTCACCACTTTGCTAGTTCATTTTTACTATTTTAAATCTGTGAGACAGTTTAGAGAAGGTGAGCATATTGATTTGTGCACGAAACTCTAGACAACAGAAGTGTACAATCAACAATGCCGCGTTCATCTTGGCGCCGTTGCCGGGGAGGCATTAGAGTTTGATTTAAATCTGCTTTCATTTGATTTTATTTGCATTGGGTTTCTTATTGACTTGTTATTGGGCTTTTCATTTCAGATTTGCACATAAGGAGGAACATGGAGGTTGGGCTTGATATTTGAGCCCATTGGAGGAGGAGAGCTTGCTGATTTGATTTTGCATTTTCCTTTCATTCAGAAATTTAGATAGGAGAGTGTGAGTGAAGCTTGTAGTGAGGATTTCATGTACTCTCTGTGCATGTACAGAGATTTCTTTCAAGTTGGCATGTAATAATTGGCCTTTTGGTGGTTTGTGTGGTTTGGAATTAGTTTATAGTATCACTTTATATTTCTTAGTTAAGTTTCATTTCATTTAGTTCAAAAACCAATTAAAAATTAAAAAAATCTAAAATCTAAAAAAATTTCCAAATCGCTCTTTCATGTAAGCTGTTTGTTTTGCAATTAAAAATTTCATCTCTTAAGATTAGAGTCACTTGTTTTAGGACATTCATCATTTTAATTGTCATTTGAATTCCACTTCTTTTCTTGCATTGAAGAGTGCAGGGGAAAGGTAAGATTTCTATCTCTTGTTTCATGCATTAGACTTAGCATTAGAAAACCATTGTTTGGACTTACTTTGTTGCATTTCATATTTGTAAAAGGGACTGCTTAAGGGCATCACCCTTTAGAAAAAATAAAAAGATAAGGTGAGGGATTTCATCACCCTTTCCTTTGCCTAAAAATCACAAAAATTTTCCACATTCTTGCATTTGCCTAAACTTTCAATAAAAATCAGTAGACTTGACCCTAGGGTTCATAATTAGATTTATCCTTTCTTAATTCTAAGACTACTCTTTATGTCTGTTGTCTAGGATTAGAGGTTAAAAGCTTATGCTTAAGTGAGCTAGAGGTTATTTAATTGGGTCCTTGCGAAAGCAAGGGGGGCCTCCCTCTACTCCACCTCTTACCTGGCCAGTACAAGAAGAGTTAGGATTGGACTTAAGCAAGCATAAATCTGATTTTGAGAAAAAAAAAACATAGGTCCAAGGAACACTTAGTGCTTAGGTTAATTTGTTTTGAAAGTGTTTGTTTGTTTGTGTTTGTTCATAAAAATCAATAAAAATTGAAAAAGTTCAAAAAACATAAATAGAAGTCTTTTCAATTGTGCATGCTTGGTAGACGCTCCCTAAACTTAGATTTGACTCAACATATAGACGAGATTGAAAGATTCTTTCATAGGATGGCCAACCAAGACCAAAACCAAGTTGCTAGAAATGTAGAGGAGGTCGCACCTAGACAAATGAAGGAGTACTTCATTCCTTCTAATTATCAGCCTGCTACTTGCATCAGGCCGGAAATTCCTGCAAATCATTTTGAAGTCAAGCCAGGAACCATTCAAATGTTGCCATCCTTCTATGGAAATCCCAATGAAGACCCCTATAAGCATATAGATGAGTTCCTAGAGATTTGTTCCACTGTCAGGATCCAAAATTTTACTGAAAATGCCTTAAGATTGACCCTATTTCCATTCTCTTTGAAAGACAAGGCCAAACATTGGTTAGGAACCATAGGGAGAACCATTAGAACATGGCCAGAAATGCAGCAGGAGTTTTTGAAGAAATTTTACCCCATTGGCCGTACTAACACCATGAGAAGAGCAATAACTAGATTCTCCCAACACCCGGAGAGTTAATGCATGAATCATGGGAGAGATTGATAGAGTTGCTTAGAAAATGTCCCCACCATGGTCTGTCGAGGTGGCAAATAGTCCAAGCTTTTTATGAAGGTCTGACAGAATTAAATAGGCAGATGGTTGATGCCTCGTATGGAGGAGCATTCATGACTAAGAGCGAGGATAAGGCATATAATCTATTTGAAACATTGAGTGAGAATTCTATCAATCATGCCTCACTCCACTCTTACGAGAGAGCATTAGGACCTGTAAAGAAGGCAGGGTTGTATGAATTAAGAGGGAGAGGAGAATCAGATTCTAGGGTAGAAGATCTGTTAGATAGACTTGATCAGAGATTGAAGCAGAAGTTGGAACAAAAATTCGATCAATTAATGTCTCTAACTGGGTAAGCCACACACAAATTTTCTCAACCACCTGAAACTTGTTCTATGTGTGCTAGCTCAGTTCACCCTACCAGTGCTTGTCCCACTACTGACCAATTGCCTCCTTTTATTCAAGAACAAGTCCAAGCTGCCCAAGTTTCTACAAACCCTTTTACAATCCATATTCTAACACATACAACCCTGGTTGGAGAAATCACCCAAATTTTTCATGGAAAATTAATCTGAACAAGTGTCTCAACCTTCTTTTAAACAATCCATGTATGGTCAATCCTATCCCAATCAGAATCTGGGATTTGGCCAATCTTCTTATTCCAAACCTCCACAAGTCCAAGAAATCAAAATTCCAATCAATTACTTACACCAATTTCCAGCAACCTTCATATAATCAACCACCACCTCCTCAACCCAATTGGGAAGATAAAATAAATCAACTCCAAAACATGATGGTGACTCTGTGCCAAACTGTGCAAGAACAACAAAGTCAATATCAAAATCAAAACTAAAATTTTCAACAAAATTTGGCAAGAATAGAGTCCCAAATTGCTGATGTATGTCATAGGAGGGAATCAGGTCAGCTGTCAAGTCAAGCTGTAGCAAACCCAAGGAACAACCCTCCTGGATTTTATCAGAACCAGCAATACCATCAAGTCCAGGGGTATAGACCACCTGCTAGACCAAATGCACCTCCACCATCAAACACACAACAAGCTTTTGTCCAGAACATTCCAGCACCATAAAACCAGAATCAACCTATACAACAAGACCATCGTCCTACCCAAGCTAGGGGCCCCCAAGTAGAAAATGTTAAAACTGTGTCTACTTTAAGAAGTGGAAAAATTAGAACAAATCCTCACCCACACATGTCAACATTGCATGAGGATAAAGAAAATGAAAGTAAAATTGAAATTGAAGAAAATGTTGAAAAAGAACAATCTAAGGGAAAAGAGAAAATGACTGAAGAACCTCTAGACAAAATCAAAATGAATGAAGACCTAAGTTGTTGCATTCCAAGAGTCCATTTTCCTGAAGCTTTAAAGCCAAAACTCAAAAACAAATCAATTGGTAATGAAGAACTCTTGGAACTCTTTAAGCAAGTTCACATCAATATTCCTCTCCTTGATGCCATCAAGCATGTGCCTGCTTATGCCAAATTCTTGAAAGAAATGTGCACTCCAAAACGTGAAATGAGAAATAAAATTGAAACAATCATTCTTCCAGAAACTATAAGTGCCATTATCTTGAACCAACTCCCTAAAAAGCTCAAAGATCCAGGCACTCCACTAATTCCTTGCACCATGGTGGAGTCACTTTTGAAAGCGGCCTTTTAGATTTGGGAGCCAGTGTCAATCTCCTACCTTCTGCCATTTTTGAGAAATTAAAGCTAGGAGAATTGAAACCCACTTCTGTTGTCCTTCAACTAGCCGATCGTTCTGTCACCACTCCTAAAGGCTTAGTTGAAGATGTTATTGTGCAAATCAATGATTGTTACTTCCCTGCCGATTTTATCATTCTAGATATGAACACTCCTCAAGATTTAACTCAATCCACCATCATCCTTGGTAGACCTTTTTTGGCCACAGCTAGAGCTAACATGATTGTGCTACCGGGATGATGGATATATCATTTGGGGATAGGCAGGTTATGCTAGTTATAGGTGCCTTGCAAGCCAATACACGTGAGTGATGGAACTTGTAATTATGTACAATATCTTTTGGTGATATTATAATGGTATTTTCTCACTGTATATTCCATGCGTATGTATACTGTGATGTCCATGGGCCTGTGCATGGGAATTGGATCATGATGAGATCATGATAATGAGGCCGATCCTCTTTAAACACAGATCCTAAATATTCCTAGTCATAGGTTACTCAAGAAGGACATTGAGATGACCGGAAAGACTGGTGTGCCATATACCTGTCCATATGATGGAAGCAGCTGGTCTCATAGCTGCTTGTGTGGAGACACTAGGGATATGGTGCAGGTGCTTATTGGAGAATGAGTTCACTGAATGATCCGTTCTCGGAATACTATATGGTTAATGATACCTGATTGTCAGATAGAGATTCCATAGTCTCAGTTGTGTACTGGTCCTTAGACTTGAGACACCAAGATGTCTTGTTTGAGTACTCCATTCTTTGATACTGGATTTATAGGTCTGGATGTTCTAGGTCTAGTATAGCTAGTCATTGGGAATGGTAGCCAACCTTACGAAGGCAATTATGTGTCAATAAAGGATCATCCACTCTCGGTATCGTGAGAGGAATATCCCATATTGTCTTACTCAGGCAAATCTCTGGCCAGGGTCAATTGGATTTAGTGAGAAGGAGTTCTCCGGGAGAATCCGATAAGAGTTTGACTTTAACAGATTCCATATAGACCTGACAACACCATGCCTAATATATGGTCTCTGGGATAATAGATGGATGAGGGACTACAGGTACACGGTAACTGTGGGCAGACAGGTTTAATGGATTTGATCACTCGTATTGTCTGGGGATTATGGCATAGTGGCCTAGTATGTTCATAATGATGAGTTGAGTGAATTATTATCGAGATAATAATTCACTAAGTCAGAAGAGTTCTAACGAGTACAACTCACGGCCAGCTCGATATTAGGCCTAGAGGGTCACACACAAAAGGTGGATAACGCAATGAATAGAGGATTGGATAAAAGTTATCCAATAAGCCTTATTTAACCCATTATGGACCTATTGGGTAAGACCCAATAAGCCTTGATAAGGATCCATTAAGGGAGCATACTAGGATCATGCCACCTCACCCCTTCTGGAAGGAGGACACCTCATCATCATTAATCATGATTACATGACGAGGTGTCCTTGTAAGGTGTCCCTCTTGTCATCATGACATGGTGAGGTGTCCCTGCGAGGTGTCCCTTGTCATGATTACATGACGAGGTGTCCTTGCAAGGTGTCCCTCTTGTCATCATGACATGGTGAGGTGTCCCTGCGAGGTGTCCCTTGTCATGATTACATGACGAGGTGTCCTTGCAAGGTGTCCCTCTTGTCATCATGACATGGTGAGGTGTCCCTACGAGGTGTCCCTTGTCATGATTACATGATGAGGTGTCCTTGCAAGGTGTCCCTCTTGTCATCATGACATGGTGAGGTGTCCCTGCGAGGTGTCCCTTGTCATGATTACATGACGAGGTGTCCTTGCAAGGTGTCCCTCTTGTCATCATGACATGGTGAGGTGTCCTTGTGAGGTGTCCCTTGTCATCATGACATGATGAGGTGTCCCTGATGAGGTGTCCTTTAGGCTCTCTATAAATAGAAGGGGTTCTCTTTGAAGTTTATGGGCTAGAGCTTGAGAAGAGAAACCACCTACTTCATCCCCCTTCCCGTCTCACCCTCCTGTGCTCTCCCTAGGCAAGAGGAGAACTTGGAGGGCGAGCCCTCTTGTTGTTGCTGCTACTTGCTGCTGTTGGCTGCTGTGTGGCGTTGCACGACTAGGAGGAGTGGCACCACCGGTGTAGGAGGGGTCATCGTCATCGCCGATCATCCACTGTGTGGATACCGCTAGAGGGAGTCTCGCGAGAGCTCCTTCAAACAAGGACTAGTTCTGCGCTTCAGGGGATATACGATCTCCCTTAGGTGAGATTGTCTCACGCCTTCATTTGTATGTATGTTTACATGCACCGTACATCATAGCCCGATCAAGTACATAGATGGAAATCGATTTTTTGTTTTACTTCCACTGCGCATGTGATGCCTCAAGTCGATTTCCAACTGTGGTATCAGAGCCAAGGTTAGGCTATGATGTTCGTGTTTTGATATTTTGATCGATTCAGATTGATTAAGAGTTAATCCATGTATTAGATTAAGAGTTAATCTAATAGTTTTATTAGTTAAGTGTTTAATTAATTTCTAGTAGCTTATATATATCCATGTGATGTGTATATTGTGGGCGGATGATCATGGACCTATGTGTGGATGGTGATTCATTGGGGTCTGCGAGCCCCCTTCTCTTTCTCATTAAAATCGTTGTGTATTTCTACATCTCCCAATGGTGTAATTCCCCTTGATATGATCAAGGTTTCTTAATTGATTAAATGTACATTTTTGGGTCTACGTGCCTATAGTCATTTGTAATTATTGTAATTATTTGAAATCACTCTCGGAGGCACGGCGGAAGCGTGGAATCACCGATGGAGCTAATGACGAAGAGGAGGATGAACACCGTGTATGGGATGCATTGGGAACACACATAGGGCTTAGTGATCAAGTCTTTTGGCTCAGGCTTGATCACGCTAGAACTTGGTCCATGATCATCTGGTGTGGTTATTTATATATATGATTTATATTCATTTCCACACCTACTAGGTACATATTTGCATGCGATGTAAGTATATGCTAAATATATGTGTAGGACATGTATTATTTAGCTATGAGACCACTCAAATAAAATAAAAATCCCTCTGCTTTTAATATATTAAGTCGGAAAGCGTGTAGCAATAAGATTGACTCACGTGGCCTTCCATCATTATAGGGCAGACGTCTTTTCTTGATATAGAGTGGGTGGCGGAGTCACTCCGGGCTCACCTATATTGGAATTTGATATCTGGCCTACGACATGGAGATGTTACCGATGACTTGAGGACAGGGTATGTTTGGCCGAGTCCCTCGGGAACATATCACTGAATCAAACTCATCTAGTAATGATGGTGTTGACTTAACCAAACATCATGGTTGGCGGAGTCCCTCTGGGCCATGGTAATTTGGAGGCCAAATTATGACGGGAATCACAAGAGTTGCCTACCATTTGGGCTTGGTATGATTGGTCGAGTCCCTCGAGGTCATGCCAAGATGCCAAATTGGATCCCGATCCCCACTAGGAGTTTGTCGGAAACTTCCAATTCACATGCTAGAGGTTGTCATGTGTCTTGCGAGAAAATAGTGGGATAAAATTGAGATAAAAATCCATGTCTTAATTTTCTACAAATCCAAAAGTCTGCATGTTGTTTATTTCTGCTACATCTTTATTTTTCAGAAAAATGTCGCTTGCAAACCCACTCTGTAGCATATTAGATGTCAATCGTCTCACTGGTCCTAACTACGCTGATTGGCTTCGGAACCTGAGAATTGTTCTTACGACAGAGAAAATTGTGTATGTCCTCGATGAGATCGTGGCTGAGCCAGTGGAAGGGACTAGTGAGGAAGTTATTTCTCACTATAAGAAGTATAAGGAAGACTCGGTTCTTGCTCAATGTTATATGTTAGCCTCTATGACTCCCGAGCTGCAAAGACAGCATGAAAAGATGGATGCTCAATCCATCATGCTGCATCTTCGCACCTTGTTTGAGGAGCAAGGACGGACTCAAAGATACGAGATATCAAAGAGTCTGTTCAGGATGAGGATGACAGAAGGGGCATCGGTTCAGAACCATGTCCTAAAGATGATTGAGTGGATCGAGAAGCTCACAGGTCTAGGACTTGTCCTCGAGGATGACCTGTGTGTGGATCTAATACTTCAATCCCTTCCAGATTCCTTTTCACAGTTCATTATGAATTTCAATATGAACAAGATAGTGGCAACCCTGCCTGAGCTCCTTAATATGTTGAGGGAAGCTGAGGGTTCCATTAAGAAGGAGAAGCCAGTTCTCCACGTTGATGAGATCAACAAGAAGAGGAAGGCACGAAAGACCCTTAAGAAGGGCAAAAGCAAAGGCAATAAAGCGGGCAAGGCAAAGGTTGCCAAGAAAGACCCGGCCAAGGATAAAGGAAAGTGCTTCCACTGTGGCAAGGATGGGCATTGGAAGAGGAACTGCAAGGAATATCTTGCATAAAAGGCAAAGCAGAAGCTTGGAGAAGCTTCAGGTATATTCATGATTGATCTCCATTTGTCAGAAAATTATGATAATGCATGGGTATTAGATACCGCATGTGCATCTCATATTTGCAATTCGTTGCAGGTTCTGACAAGTGTAGGAGACTCTCAAAGGGTGAGGTTGACTTAAGAATGGGAATGGTGCAAAAGTTGTTGTTGTTGTTGTCGGCGAAGTCAACCTACTACTACCTCGTGGAGACGCACTTGTGTTGGATAAATGTTACTTTGTTCCCTCTATCATCAAAAACATCATTTCCATTTCATGTTTGACTAAAAATGGATATAAGTTTGTTTTTGAGAACAATGGTTGTTCACTGATTTTGGATGATGAGATCATTAGTAAAGGAACATTGTTCAATGGTTTGTTTACATTAGATGTTGCTTCACATGTCATGAATGTTAGTACGTCTAAAAGAAAGAGAGATGAGGTGAACGAGGCTTACCTATGGCATTGTAGGCTAGGTCATATCCATGAGGGTAGAATTCAAAGGTTGTTAAAGGATGGATATTTAGACCCATTTGATTATGAATCATATGCAACCTGTGAATCTTGCCTTCAAGGGAAGTTGACCAACTCTTCATTTAGTGGAACTGGAGAGAGAGCTTCTGAGTTACTAGAACTCATACATACTGATGTATGTGGACCTATGTCCATACAAGCCAGAGGAGGATATTCTTACTTCATTACATTCACTGATGACTTCTCAAGGTATGGACATGTGTACTTAATGAAGTACAAGTCTGAGGCCTTTGAAAAATTCAAAGAATATAAGAATGAAGTAGAAAATCAGACTGGAAAGAGTATTAAGATTCTTCGTTCAGATCGAGGAGGAGAGTACTTGAGTACAGAGTTCACCCAATTTCTAAAGGACCATGGGATTCTATCCCAATGGACTCCTCCTCATACACCTCAGCTCAATGGTGTATCGGAAAGGAGGAATCACACACTGTTGGATATGGTGCGATCCATGATGAGTTTTGCCAACCTACCCATGTCATTTTGGGGATATGCCCTACAAACCGCAGCTTACCTTCTGAACAGAGTTCCAACTAAGATGGTAGTGTCCACTCCATATGAAATATGGAAAGGGAAGAAGCCCGATCTTAAAGTTATTAAGATTTGGGGTTGCCCTACCCACGTTAAGAGACACAATCCTAATAAATTGGAATCAAGGTCAGAACGGTGCATATTCGTGGGATACCCCAAGGAAACTTGTGGGTATTATTTCTATCACCCCGAGGACCAAAAGGTCTTTGTTGCCAAGAGAGCAGTGTTTCTTGAGAAGGAACACATTCTTGGTGGAAAAGTGGGAGTGTGATAGAATTGAGTGAGGTTGGGGAACCTAGCTCAAGCACCATTCTGCAAGAAGAGTCTGTTCAGGTACCTATCACACAAATTCCAAATTTTCGTAGGTCAAGTAGAGTTCCTATCCCTCCTGAAAGATATGTGGGACATATCAAGGGACAAGACTCTGAAGATATTGATCTCAAACCTATGAGGAGGCTATTATGAGCATAGACTCCAGGAAATGGCAAGAGGCCATGAATTCTGAGATGGATTCCATGTACTACAACCAGGTTTGGAACCTAGTTGATGCACCTGAGGGTATTGTTCCCATTGGGTGCAAATGGATCTTCAAGAAGAAGATTGGAGTAGATGGAAAGGTAGAGACCTTTAAGGCAAGACTTGTGGCAAAAGGATATCGTCAAAGGCAAGGTATTGACTATGATGAAACTTTTTCGCCCGTCGCCATGCTAAAATCTATCAGAATTTTATTGGCCATTGCAGCATACCATGACTATGATATCTGGCAGATGGATGTAAAAACCGCATTCCTCAATGGCAACCTCGAGGAAGAGGTGTATATGATACAGCCTGATGGATTCATTTCCGAGAAAAGTCCAGATAAGGTGTGCAAGTTGCTTAGTCTATTTATGGACTAAAGCAAGCTTCCCGAAGTTGGAACATAAGGTTTGATGAGGTAATCAGATCACTTCGTTAAGAACGAAGATGAGCCTTGTGTATATAGGAAGGTAAGTGGGAGTGTTATCATTTTCTTGGTGTTGTATGTGGATGACATTCTCATCATTGGAAATGATATTGGCATGCTATCCACAGTTAAGACTTGGTTATCAAAGAACTTCTCCATGAAGGACTTAGGGGAAGCATCCTACATTTTGGGATTCGGATCTATAGAGATAGATCTAAGAGGATGCTTGGCTTGTCCCAGTCCATGTACATAGACACCATAGTCAAAAGATTTGGCATGGAAAATTCCAAAAGAGGTCTTATACCACTGAGACATGGAATTTCTCTTTCTAAGAGTATGTCTCCAAAGACTCTAGAAGAAAGGGCATACATGGATAGAATACCCTATGCATCTGCTATAGGATCTATCATGTATGCAATGTTATGTACTAGACCTGATATAGTGCATGCTCTAAGTGTTACGAGCAGGTATCAGACAGATCCAGGTTTGGAACACTGGAAGGCAGTAAAGTGTATCCTTAAGTACTTAAGAAGGACTAAGGATCTTTTACTAGTATATGGAGGAGTTAGCCTCAAGGTTGAAGGCTACACAGACTCAAGTTTTCAGTCTGATATCGATGATAGTAAGTCTAACTCAGGGTATGTTTTTACCCTGAATGGAGCAACAGTAAGCTGGAAGAGTTCCAAGCAAGAGACTACTGCTGACTCGACTACCGAGGTGGAGTATATTGCTGCTTCAGAAGCAGCAAAAGAAGCTGTCTGGATGAAGAAGTTCATCACAGATTTAGGAGTGGTGTTTGGCCATGAAGAGCAAATTTCTTTGTTATGCGACAACAACGGGGCGATTGCTCAAGCAAAGGAACCTAGGTCTCATCAGCTAAGCACGTTCTAAGGAGGTTCCACTTGATCAGAGAGATTGTGGCCCATGGCGATGTAGCAGTAAAAAGAATTTCATCCGATGATAACATTGCGGATCCACTGACAAACCACTAACTCAAATTGTTTTTGAGCGACACCGAGGTCTGATGGGAATCAGACATGTAGGTGATTATTTTTAGGTCAAGTGGGAGATTGCTAGTTATAGGTGCCCTGCAAGCCAATTCACATGAGTGATGGCACTTGTAATTATGTACAATATCTTTTGGTAATATTATAATGGTATTTTCTCACTGTATATTCCATGCGTATGTATACTGTGATGTCCATGGGTCTGTGCATTGGGAATTGGATCATGATGAGATCATGATAATGAGGCCGATCCTCTTTAAACACAGATCCTAAATATTCCTAGTCATAGGTTACTCAAGACGGACATTGAGATGACTAGAAAGACCGGTGTGCCATATACCTGTCCATATTGTGGAAGCAGCTGGTCTCATAGCTGCTTGTGTGGAGACACTAGGGATATGGTGCAGGTGCTTATTGGAGAATGAGTTCACTGAATGATCCGTTCTCGGAATGCTATATGGTTAATGATACCTGATTGTCAGATAGAGATTCCGTAGTCTCAGTTGTGTAACTGGTCCTTAGACTTGAGACACCAAAGATGTCTTGAGTACTCCATTCTTTGATACTAGATTTATAGGTCTGGATGTTCTAGGTCTAGTATAGCTAGTCATTGGGAATGGTAGCCAACCTTACGAAGCCAATTATGTGTCAATAAAGGATCATCCACTCTCGGTATCGTAAGAGGAATATCCCATATTGTCTTACTCAGGCAAATCCCTGGCCAGGGTCAATTGGATTTAGTGAGAAGGAGTTCTCCCGGAGAATCCGATAAGAGTTTGACTTTAACAGATTCCATATAGACCTGACAACACCATGCCTAATATATGATCTCTGGGATAATAGATGGATGAGGGACTACAGGTACACGGTAACTGTGGGCAGACAGGTCCAATGGATTTGATCACTCGTATTGTCTGGGGATTATGGCATAGTGGCCTAGTATGTTCATAATTGATGAGTTGAGTGAATTATTATGGAGATAATAATTCACTTAGTCAAAGGAGTTCTAACGAGTACAACTCACGGCCAGCTCGATATTGGGCCTAGAGGGTCACACACAAAAGGTGGATAACGCGATGAATAGAGGATTGGATAAAAGTTATCCAATAAGCCTTATTTAACCCATTATGGACCTATTGGGTAAGAACCAATAAGCCTTGATAAGGATCCATTAAGGGAGCATACTAGGATCATGCCACCTCACCCCTTCTGGAAGGAGGACACCTCATCATCATTAATCATGATTACATGATGAGGTGTCCTTGCAAAGTGTCCCTCTTGTCATCATGACCCTGCGAGGTGTCCCTACGAGGTGTCCCTTGTCATGATTACATGACGAGGTGTCCTTGCAAGGTGTCCCTCTTGTCATCATGACATGGTGAGGTGTCCCTTGTCATGATTACATGATGAGGTGTCCTTGCAAGGTGTCCCTCTTGTCATCATGACATGGTGAGGTGTCCCTGTGAGGTGTCCCTTGTCATGATTACATGACGAGGTGTCCTTGCAAGGTGTCCCTCTTGTCATCATGACATGGTGAGGTGTCCCTGTGAGGTGTCCCTTGTCATCATGACATGATGAGGTGTCCCTGATGAGGTGTCCTTTAGGCTCTCTATAAGTAGAAGGGGTTCTCTTTGAAGTTTATGGGCTAGAGCTTGAGAAGAGAAACCACCTACTTCATCCCCCCTTCCCGCCTCACCCTCCTGTGCTCTCCCTAGGCAAGAGGAGAACTTGGAGGGCTGAGCCCTCTTGTTGTTGCTGCTACTTGCTGCTGTTGGCTGCTGTGTGGCGTTGCACGACTAGGAGGAGTGGCACCACCGGTGTAGGAGGGGTCATCGTCATCGCCGATCATCCACTGTGTGGATACCTCTAGAGGGAGTCTCGCGAGAGGTCCTTCAAACAAGGACTAGTTTTGCGCTTCAGGGGATATACGATCTCCCTTAGGTGAGATTGTGTCATGCCTTATTTGTATGTATGTTTACATGCACCGTACATCATAGCCCGATCAAGTACATAGATGGAAATCGATTTTTTGTTTTACTTCCGCTGCGCATGTGATGCCTCAAGTCGATTTCCAACAGGTTAGTGTCAATATTTTTAGGGCATCTAGGCATCATGTTGAAGGAGAGAGTTGTCTAGTGGTCGACTCCTTGGAAGAATCTTGTGTGGAAGAAGCAGTAGACCAACCCTGTGCTCTAGGGTTTGAGGGAGAGGAAGGACAATTCAGTTCCCTGTTTTAGAATAATGATCCATCAATTCCATCAGAGTGTCCTCCTAAGATTGAGCTAAAACCGCTCCCTGCTAGTTCAAAGAACATCTTTCTAGGAGAGAATGAGACTTGGCCCATCATAATTGCTAGCAATCTTGTAAAGCCAAAGCTAAAGCCAAAGCCAAAGCCAAAACCAAAAATCTGTAAAGCCAAAGACAAAACATTCCATGATAAATACATTCATAGAAATTTTTTTCAAGTGCATGATAAGGTCTGGCTATTTAATTCTAGGCTTTGTCTGTTTCCGAGAAATTGAAGTCCCGATGGGATGGTCCTTACACTGTTGTCAAAGCTTGTAACAATGGTGATGTCATTATTCTGGATCTTAAAACTGGACAATCATTCACTGTTAATGGGCAGAGATTAAAGCACTTCTTTGAAAGCCCATCTTCTTTGAAAATTGAGGCTACCAAGCTAGCTGAGCTAAATGGAGCCTAATTGCGTTCGGCTGAAGACGATAAACTTAGCGCTCTTGGGAGGTAACCCAAGTGTACAGATTTCCTTTATTAGGTAATTCTCTGTCTTACTTTCTTTTCCTGTAAATAAGTAGGGGAGAGAGATAGAATAAACATGCATTCATTGTAAGACCCTCGAATTTGTTGCATTATTGGTATTGCATGTGAATGCTTCATGTTTGTGTATGTATGTATGCAAATGTCTACGTATGTACTAGTTAGTATATTATTGCATGTATGTGTATAATTTAGGTATAAATAATGTATGTATTGCTTGATGGTAGTGTGTGCACAATACCATATAGATATTACATGTATATATACATGATGTTCATGGGTTTCTGCATGATTTTGACTTCTGGCCGAAGGGCCAGTTGGAGTCCACCTATTGGACGCTAAGGGTTGTCAACGTCAATATTGTGTGACGTCAGAACTCACTTAGGCGTCCACCGATGTTGACGTCAAGATCCTGACCTGCATGCGTAGCAGAGCCAGAAATCCCGGGAGCAAGCTACCCCAACCATTGGGGAGCTGTCCCCAACGGTCTGAAAGGGGTATCACATCATCTCCTGCGTGGGTGAGAGGTCTTTGGCTATATACAAAGCCATTTTTGCAACTCACACCCTTCTCTTTGCCCTTTGCAAGAGAGGAAGAAGAGAAAAAAAGAGAAAACCCTAAAATCTGTGTGAAGAGCTCACCTTTGCAACCCTAAATCCGGCTACCTGAAGCTTGCACCAGCCATCTACTGCAGCAAGGAGCTAGCTGGAGTGGAGGAGGAGGCTTCCCCGACCTTATCTTGGAGCCATCTTCATCCTAGAACCCGGAGTGAAGCTTTTCTAGGAGCTTCTTGGGACAGCCCAAGGAGAGCTTCACCGAGCCCTAGATCCGTTTGGTGTATTTTCTAGAGGCAAGTACCCTACCCATATCGTCCATGTATGTGTCTAGGTTGGTTTTATCATTTTTGTGCATTTTCCCTCGTGTCCTAGATCCCCCAATTCACCCTATCTTTGGAGCTCGGGTCTGTGTTTTGCACAGACCTGAACTTAACGGCAACATCTATTGTCGTTAAGATCATGCTTAGCATCCAGCGATTGTGCCGTTAACATTAATTAGCGGCCATAGCTTGCCGTTAAGTTCATCTGAGCAGAACAGCAAGCTGTTCTGCCCTTCTATATGATTAATTTCGATATGTTTCACGATGAGGATATAATGTAATCTCTTATATGCTATGTGTACTAGCTAATGTGATGGATGGGAATGTGAATGTACACTTATTTTGTGGATGGTAGAGCTTATTTACATATTTGAAAGCATGTGGAAGAATGTTCATGTGTATGTTCTCACCATTATCCTGATAATCCGTGGTAAAATCATGTTGCCCTAATTTTGTTAGACCATGTATGTACAACCCTGTCTGTGCTCTGAGTTTCTGGAATTTTCCATGCTTGTATGATTTATGAATTTTTGTTTTGGGAAATAGAAATCATGCGTAGGTCACGATAAATCTTCCGTAAATTGTGTATTGCCCAATAAATTGGGAATAAATCATGTGGCTCTATGCATGCTAGGGTTCAGACAGTGAGTTGTTAAATTTGTGATTGGTGTTCAACTCCATGCTAACTTGAATTGTGGATAGCATGTGAATTCGATGTTAGATTTTCTGTAATTACGTTTTAGGTTAGAAAAATCTGAAAATTTGCATGTGGGATCCTAAACCCGAAATCAGCTAGTGGTAAAATTTCAGGTCATTTGGACAAGTATATGACGCAATATGAATTTTCTATGTAGAAATGCAAAATTAATGCATGCCGTTGCAAAAATGATTTAATTCTGTTTATTTCAACCTGAAGGGTGAAATTCCCTGAGTGTAAAATTTCTGTAATTGTAGTGTCATGTCAGGAAAACAGAGCCCCATGTGTGTGAATGAGTGAATGAGTGAGATGTGAGTGTCATGTGCTAAACTAAGTGCTTAAATCGGAAAACGTGAAATGTGTAAATTGTGCCAAGTGTGACATTGCTTCCACAGAGGGCAGTGGAACCGTATCAGGAAAAGTCCCCCTGAGAAGGTTCATGTGTTGTGACCCTAAGGGCATTAGGGGGAAATCCTGGAGGTGGACAAGTACCACTGGTTAGGGTGGAGACTTGTTCTCCCGGTCTGCGCAGTCCAAGAGTCGCCATTGTATTGCCTAGATGGCGTCTATGTGATGTGATGTGTTGTGTCCTTCTTTGGTGGTTTGGACTATGTGTCACGGCACTAAATGTGAATGTGTAAATGTGTATGTGTTCATGTGAAAAATGTGAATGTGAACAATGTGTAAAAGTGCATGTGTAAAGTGGTGAAATATGCGAATTTGAAATTGTGTAAAAATGTGAAACCAAAATGTGAGGATGTGAGTTTGTAATCCATGTTATGACAATCTGAAATCATGCTTAAACAGTAGCTTTACTATGTTATGATCATGTTTATGTATGCAAATGCCTAGAATCCATGCTAGGGATAATTGTTAAGCATATATAAACAACTTCCATACTTGGTTGTTCACATGTTGTGATTTAATCGTTGTTGTAGCTCTCATGTGTTAGATTATGGTTGCTAAAGCATGTAAAACCAGCAAGCTTAAAGCATGTAAAATGGTTACGTATATGCGTAGGAATGTGTAGATTCCATGTTAGGTATGGTTCCTTTCGTGCATGCTCGGAAATTCATGTTAATGGCTTTCATGTCTTGGTTGGTTGAAGATAGATTTTTATGTGAGAAATGAATAGAAAGCATGTGATAGGTGATTCTATTTTAGGAAATCTGAAAGCATAGTCCATGTGTTTAAATTGTAGATTCACCATGATAGGTTGTAAAATTTAATGTCAAGCATGCTACATGTTGTGTCTTGTGAACGTGTATGTAGAACCTACTATGATATGTGCATGTACGGTATGTGTAGAATTACTTGCGGAGTCTTTTAGACTCACTACTTGCTTCGGCGTACAGGTGTAGTTGGTGACGAGACACTTGTGGAGGAGACGTTGGAGACCGACTCCGAGCGCGGAGATTAGAGTGTTGGAGTACTTGTGACATTTTGTGATTTTCATAGTATGTAAATTGAACATTGTACTAGCATTATCATGGAAGAATGTATAAGTATGGACATCTATGTATTTGATTTTCAGCAATTTAAATTATGTGGACTTTTAGCTCTTTAAATGTTATCGAAACATGTATGTTAAATGCGGATGATGAATGAAATGAAGATAGTGGTTCTTTTACTTCCGCTACTCTGTTCTTATATTCACGTGTATCTCAACTGAATGTTATTGTTGGGTAAATGTCCCACTGTGGCAACGTTCACTATAACGATGTGGGTTGGTATAACCGTACCGATATAATGAGGGTCGCTACAGAGATTGGTATCAGAGCGACCGGTTGAGATTGCACATGAATATACCTAAGTCATCATCCCCATTACATGCTAAGTCTACATAGGAATGTCCACATGTGTAAAATTGATTAACAATGAATGAAAAGTAGATAAGGAAATGGTTAGAAAACCTAGTAACCTAGCTCTAATGGTGGCTGAAATTTATTACAGCCATGGCTTCGAGAGGTAGGCGTGGTGGAGCGCCGGCCCGTGAGGACGAGCCGAGACGTGACGAGCGGGCGGAGCAGCAGGCCCCGGCACCGCCAAGTCCTGTACTTCCCCCACCGCCGCCTGTGGATTATGGAGTATTCATGCAAGGTCTGGTGCAAGCCATGCAGACGCAGGCTCACACCCAGGCAGCACTCCAGGCACAGTTGGAGGCTCAGGTTAGACTAATAAAACGAATAATAGTCTGTCTTATTTAATTATGCAATATTGTGTTGATTGTAAATTGCTTGTTGTGTACTGTAGCAGGCTCAAGTACCAGCTCAGGACCATGGTGGGCCTTCTACCATGGAAAGATTCAAGAGGATGCTGCCACCCTCTTTTAAGGGGGAGAGCGATCCATTGTTGGCTGAAAGCTGGATGAGGGAGATAGAAAAGATCTTCCGAGCCATCAGGTGTGCAGATGAGGATAAGGTCACATTAGCCACCTACATGCTACAGGTATGTGTTAATTTTGTATGATTGTATGTTTTGCTAAGCTAGATTTGTTTAGATGGTGCTTATGAGCGGTGTACTGCAGGAAAGAGCTGATGTATGGTGGGCGTCATTGCTGCGTACCCGGTTTGAGGATGGAGCTATCGATGTTGCTTGGGACGAGTTCGTGAGGCTCTTTCGGGCCAAGTTCGTCCCCGAGCATGTGCAAGATCGGATGGAGCAGGAGTTCCTCTCTTTGGCTCAAGGCTCCATGACCGTGCTGGAATATGAGGCAAGATTCTCTGAACTCTCTAAGTATGCACCTCATATCGTGGCAGATGAGCGCAGGAAGACAAAGAAGTTCGTGATGGGACTCAAGCCATCACTGCGGACGAGACTCGTGGCGTTTGACCACCGGACTTTGGACGAGGCCCTCAGCGCTGCTTGTAGGCAGGAGGGAGAAATGGAGCAATACCTGGAAGAAAAGAAAGCTTCGCAGAAGAGGCCAGCAGCGACATTCCAGCGGCAAGACAAAAAGAAAGCAACGTACCAGATCCAGCAACGATCAGTGGCAATCGGCAGTTCTCAGGTACCTTCTGTACGTTCCCCTGGTGTGAAGAAGGAGTGTCCCCACTGTGGGAAGACACACGGTGGATCCGAGTGTTGGTTGGTAGCGGGTAGATGCTTGAAGTGCGGGAGCAGCGACCACAAGATCAAAGATTGCCCAAGACTTCAGCAGGGAGTCCAGCGCGGAGCGCCAGCCCCAGCGGTAGCGGCAGCAGCGCCAGCTACGGGAAGACCAGGAAGGCCTCGAGCCCCAGCTCGAGTGTTTGCTTTAGCGCGCGAGGACGCCGAGCAGGCGGAGCATGTCACCGAAGGTACGGTTTTGCTTTTAGGTGTGCACGCTCGGGTTTTGTTTGATACGGGTGCTACTCACTCGTTCATTTCCGAGCGGTTCGCTAGGCAGTTAGCCCTAGAGTCAGGTATAGAGTCTGAGGATTTAGAGGTCCCTTTGTCTGTGCACACCCCTGCGGGTACGGTATCGACTAGGAAGTGTATTCCGTCGTTACCTGTGTGCATTGAGGATAGAGTCCTAGATGGGTGTTTCTTCTTGCTAAAGATGAAGGACTATGATGCTATTCTTGGTCTGGATTGGCTAGAGGAGCACTATGCGTTAGTGGATTGTCGTCGGAAGAGGATTGTTTTCCGCATTCCTGGTGAGGATGAGTTCTCTCACCCCTTGCCAAGGAACTTGGCGGGAAAGATGGTCATCTCTGCCATGAAGGCGATGCGCATGGTGAACAAGGGTTGTGACGCTTTTCTTGCCAGCGTGGTATTAGTACCAGAGGCTGAAGGGTCACTTACTCTTGCAGAGATTGAGGTAGTGCAGGATTTTCCAGATGTCTTTCCTGATGACTTGTCTGGATTGCCACCGGATAGAGAGATAGAGTTTACCATAGAGTTGCTTCCGGGCACCTCTCCTATCTCGAAGGCTCCATATCGGATGGCACCTGCGGAGTTAGCCGAGTTAAGGAGGCAGTTGCAGGAGTTGCTTGATAAGGGATTTATTCGCCCTAGTGTTTCCCCTTGGGGCGCACCTGTATTATTCGTCAAGAAGAAAGACGGGTCACTTAGGTTATGCATTGACTATAGGAAGTTGAACCAAGTGACTGTGAAGAACAGATATCCCTTACCTCGTATTGATGATTTGTTTGACCAGTTGCGAGAGGCATCAGTCTTTTCTAAGATTGATTTGCGATCTGGTTATCATCAGTTGAGGATTCGGAGTGAGGATGTGTCCAAGACGGCGTTTAGAACCCGTTATGGACATTATGAGTTTTTGGTCCTTCCTTTCGGATTGACCAATGCCCCTGCAGCGTTCATGGATCTCATGAACAGGGTGTTTAGGCCTTATTTAGATAGCTTTGTCGTAGTGTTTATTGATGATGTGTTGGTCTACTCTCCGGACGAGGCCACACACCGTCAGCATCTGAGGTTAGTGTTAGAGGTTCTCCGTGAGCACAAGCTGTATGCTAAGTTCAGCAAGTGCGATTTCTGGTTGCGCGAGGTTCATTTCCTCGGGCATGTTATCTCCGGTGCTGGTGTAGCAGTTGATCCAGCAAAGGTCCAGGCAGTTATGGATTGGGAGATTCCCCAGACCCCTTCGGAGATTCGTAGTTTTCTTGGTTTAGCTGGTTACTATCGGCGATTTATTGAGGGATTTTCATCCATCGCCGCCCCTTTGACTCAGCTCACCAGAAAGGGAGTGAAGTTTGTTTGGTCCGAGAAGTGTGAGAGTAGTTTTCAATTGTTGAAGACTAAGCTCACGTCAGCCCCGGTGTTAGTCTTACCGAGCGGTGTAGAGGGTTTTGCTATCTACACGGATGCGTCTCGGATTGGTTTAGGCTGTGTGCTCATGCAGCAAGAAAGGGTAGTGGCTTATGCTTCTCGTCAGTTGAAGGAGCATGAGAAGAACTATCCGACTCATGACTTGGAGCTCGCAGCAGTGGTTCATGCACTAAAGATCTGGAGGCACTATCTTTATGGTGTCAGATTTGAGGTGTTTTCCGACCACAAGAGCTTGAAGTACCTTTTCTCCCAAAAGGAATTAAACCTGAGGCAGAGGAGATGGATTGAGTTCTTGAAGGACTATGACTTCGACCTTCAGTATCACCCTGGGAAGGCGAATGTCGTAGCGGATGCTCTGAGTAGAGGAGGCCATCTCTCCAGCAGGATTGGAAGATGTTGGAGGATGCGGCTTGCGCGTTGACTGAGTTAGAGCCATCGCTATGCCAGGCTTTTGTAGCTCAGTTATCCCTTAGGTCCCCGGTTTTGGATGAGGTGATCGAGCAACAGGAAGCCGATCCTAGACTCTTAGAGTTAGCAGGCAAGGCAGGCATTGCTCGTGATGAGGACGATGTGATTAGATTCCATCACCGTGTTTGTGTCCCCGATTTGGTAGATGTCCGTGAGCATGTGTTAGAGGAGGCTCATAGATCGCGATTCTCTATTCATCCGAGTAACACTAAGATGTATCAGGATCTGAAGAGATCATTTTGGTGGTCCGGCATGAAGAAGGATGTAGCGGATTATGTGTCTAGGTGTTTGGTGTGTCAGCAAGTGAAAGCCGAGCGGCAGCGACCATCCGGCCTTATGCAGAGGATGGAGATCCCAGTTTGGAAGTGGGAAGCTGTCACTATGGATTTTGTTTCGGGTTTGCCTCGATCTAGAAGAGGCAATGACTCGATTTGGGTAGTTGTAGATAGATTCTCGAAGACTGCTCATTTCTTGCCTATGAAGAAGAAGCAGTCAGTAGAGAGTTTAGCTAGATTGTATGTTAGTAGTGTCATTAGACTGCATGGTGTGCCGAAGTCGATCATTTCGGATCGAGATCCGAGATTCACTTCGAGGTTATGGAAGGGTCTTCAGGATGCTTTAGGTTCAGAGCTGAAGCTCAGTTCGGCGTTTCATCCCCAGACTGATGGACAGTCCGAGAGGACTATCCAGACGCTCGAGGATATGTTGAGGGCATGTGTTCTGGATTGGAAGGATGATTGAGAGCGCCATTTACCTCTTGTGGAGTTCGCATACAACAACAGCTTTCATGCGAGTATTGGTATGGCTCCATTCGAGGCGTTGTATGGTCGGCCCTGCAGATCTCCGTTATGTTGGGAGGAGACTGGTGATAGGCAGTTGATCGGTCCGGAGTTAGTTCAGGAGACTTCGGATAAGATCCAACTAATCAGAAAGAGGCTTGTTGCGGCACAGGATAGGCAGAAGAGTTATGCCGACAACAGGAGAAAGGATTTGGAGTTCGAGGTTGGTGATCATGTCTTCTTGAAGATATCGCCTACTCGAGGAGTTGTCAGATTTGGCAGGCATAGTAAGTTGAGCCCTAGGTTCATTGGCCCATATGAGATTCTCAGACGTTTGGGCAGCGTGGCTATGAGCTAGCATTACCCCCATCTTTGGCTAGTGTTCATCCCGTTTTCCACGTTTCGATACTCAGGAAGTATGTCCGAGATCCGTCTCATGTGATTAGTCATGAGCCAGTGGAGATTCAGCCAGATCTGTCGTATGTCGAGCAACCAGTAGCTATTCTTGACCGGAAGGTTCAGCATCTTCGGAACAAGAGTATTGCTTCGGTGAAAGTTCTCTGGCGGAACTTCTCGCGAGAGGAGGCTACTTGGGAGCTTGAGGATGCGATGAAGAAGAAGTATCCCCTTTTGTTTGAGTAGTGTCGTTCTAACTTCGAGGACGAAGTTTCTTTTAAGGGGGAGAGGGTGTAAGACCCTCGAATTTGTTGCATTATTGGTATTGCATGTGAATGCTTCATGTTTGTGTATGTATGTATGCAAATGTCTACGTATGTACTAGTTAGTATATTATTGCATGTATGTGTATAATTTAGGTATAAATAATGTATGTATTGCTTGATGGTAGTGTGTGCACAATACCATATAGATATTACATGTATATATACATGATGTGCATGGGTTTCTGCATGATTTTGACTTCTGGCCGAAGGGCCAGTTGGCGTCCACCTATTGGACGCTAAGGGTTGTCAACGTCAATATCGTGTGACGTCAGAACTCACTTAGGCGTCCACCGATGTTGACGTCAAGATCCTGACCTGCATGCGTAGCAGAGCCGGAAATCCCGGGAGCAAGCTACCCCAACCATTGGGGAGCTGTCCCCAATGGTCTGAAAGGGGTATCACATCATCTCCTGCGTGGGTGAGAGGTCTTTGGCTATATACAAAGCCATTTTTGCAACTCACACCCTTCTCTTTGCCCTTTGCAAGAGAGGAAGAAGAGAAAAAAAGAGAAAACCCTAAAATCTGTGTGAAGAGCTCACCTTTGCAACCCTAAATCCGGCTACCTGAAGCTTGCACCGGCCATCTACTGCAGCAAGGAGCTAGCTAGAGTGGAGGAGGAGGCTTCCCCGACCTTATCTTGGAGCCATCTTCATCCTAGAACCCGGAGTGAAGCTTTTCTAGGAGCTTCTTGGGACAACCCAAGGAGAGCTTCACCGAGCCCTAGATCCGTTTGGTGTATTTTCTAGAGGCAAGTACCCTACCCATATCGTCCATGTATGTGTCTAGGTTGGTTTTATCATTTTTGTGCATTTTCCCTCGTGTCCTAGATCCCCAATTCACCCTATCTTTGGAGCTCGGGTCTGTGTTTTGCACAGACCTGAACTTAACGGCAACATCTGTTGTCGTTAAGATCATGCTTAGCGTCCAGCGATTGTGCCGTTAACATTAATTAGCGGCCATAGCTTGCCGTTAAGTTCATCTGAGCAGAACAGCAAGCTGTTCTGCCCTTCTATATGATTAATTTCGATATGTTTCACGATGAGGATATAATGTAATCTCTTATATGCTATGTGTACTAGCTAATGTGATGGATGGGAATGTGAATGTACACTTATTTTGTGGATGGTAGAGCTTATTTACATATTTGAAAGCATGTGGAAGAATGTTCATGTATATGTTCTCACCATTATCCTGATAATCCGTGGTAAAATCATGTTGCCCTAATTTTGTTAGACCATGTATGTACAACCCTGTCTGTGCTCTGAGTTTCTGGAATTTTCCATGCTTGTATGATTTATTGAATTTTTTGTTTTGGGAAATAGAAATCATGCGTAGGTCACGATAAATCTTCCGTAAATTGTGTATTGCCCAATAAATTTGGGAATAAATCATGTGGCTCTATGCATGCTAGGGTTCAGACACTGAGTTGTTAAATTTTTGATTGGTGTTCAACTCCATGCTAACTTGAATTGTGGATAGCATGTGAATTCGATGTTAGATTTTCTGTAATTACGTTTTAGGTTAGAAAAATCTGAAAATTTGCATGTGGGATCCTAAACCAGAAATCCGCTAGTGGTCAAAATTTCAGGTCATTTGGACAAGTATATGATGCAATATGAATTTTCTATGTAGAAATGCGAAATTAATGCATGTCGTTGCAAAAATGATTTAATTCTGTTTATTTCAACCTGAAGGGTGAAATTCCCTGAGTGTAAAATTTCTTTAATTGTAGTGTCATGTCAGGAAAATAGAGCCCCATGTATGTGAATGAGTGAATGAGTGAGATGTGAGTGTCATGTGCTAAACTAAGTGCTTAAATCGGAAAACGTGAAATGTGTAAATTGTGCCAAGTGTGACACTGCTTCCACAGAGGGCAGTGGAACCGTATCAGGGAAAAGTCCCCCTGAGAAGGTTCAATGTGTTGTGATCCTAAGGACATTAGGGGGAAATCTTGGAGGTGGACAAGTACCACTGGTTAGGGTGGAGACTTGTTCTCCCGGTCTGCGCAGTCCAAGAGTCGCCATTGTATTGCCTAGATGGCGTCTATGTGATGTGATGTGTTGCGTCCTTCTTTGGTGGTTTGGACTATGTGTCACGGCACTAAATGTGAATGTGTAAATGTGTATGTGTTCATGTGAAAAATGTGAATGTGAACAATGTGTAAAAGTGCATGTGTAAAGTGGTGAAATATGCGAATTTGAAATTGTGTAAAAATGTGAAACCAAAATGTGAGGATGTGAGTTTGTAATCCATGTTATGACAATCTGAAATCATGTTTAAACAGTAGCTTTACTATGTTTGATCATGTTTATGTATGCAAATGCGTAGAATCCATGCTAGGGATAATTGTTAAGCATATATAAACAACTTCCATACTTAGTTGTTCACATGTTGTGATTTAATCGTTGTTGTAGCTCTCATGGGTTAGATTATGGTTGCTAAATCATGTAAAACCAGCAAGCTTAAAGCATGTAAAATGGTTACGTATATGCGTAGGAATGTGTAGATTCCATGTTAGGTATGGTTCCTTTCGTGCATGCTCGGAAATTCATGTTAATGGCTTTCATGTCTTGGTTGGTTGAAGATAGATTTTTATGTGAGAAATGAATAGAAAGCATGTGATAGGTGATTCTATTTTAGGAAATCTGAAAGCATAGTCCCTGTGTTTAAATTGTAGATTCACCATGATAGGTTGTAATATTTAATGTCAAGCATACTACATGTTGTGTCTTGTGAACGTGTATGTAGAACCTACTATGATATGTGCATGTACGGTATTTGTAGAATTACTTGTGGAGTCTTTTAGACTCACTACTTGCTTCGGCGTACAGGTGTAGTTGGTGACGAGACACTTGTGGCGGAGACGTTGGAGACCGACTCCGAGCGCGGAGATTAGAGTGTTGGAGTACTTGTGACATTTTGTGATTTTCAAAGTATGTAAATTGAACATTGTACTAGAATTATCATGGAAGAATGTATAAGTATGGACATCTATGTATTTGATTTTCAGCAATTTAAATTATGTGGACTTTTAGCTCTTTAAATGTTATCGAAACATGTATGTTAAATGCGGATGATGAATGAAATGAAGATAGTGGTTCTTTTACTTCCGCTACTATGTTCTTATATTCACGTGTATCTCAACTGAATGTTATTGTTGGGTAAGTGTCCCACTGTGGCAACATTCACTATATCGACGTGGGTTGGTATAACCGTACCGATATAATGAGGGTCGCTACATTCATAGTCCTCATCCTAACCATTGCTTCATTTCTTTCTATTGAGCTTATACATGTGCAAATAAAGAGAAAATCTCACAATGTTTCATCTTCGAATAAAAAAATGCTTGGCATTGCAAAACACATACTATGTGTCTGATCCTTAACCATTAAAATTTTGTAGTTGTCACATCCCTTTGCAAGCATCCATGTTAGGTAGCATCTAGTAAAGGATTACATGTATCCCATGTCTACCTTATGTAAGGATTTCTGGCAAGAAGTTTTCATACACACACTACACAGCCACTTAGACTAGCTAAACCCGAATGTAGCAAATTTGTTAAAGCTAATAGGAGAGAGGTGATTGGTTTTCTCCCTTCCCCTTAAGTGAATTGCGAAGGAATTGAAGGCATGTGTTCAAAGAACCTGACTGTCTATCCTTCCTTTAAGAGGAAAAGAAATAAAAGAAAAGGCAAAAGAAAAGAAAAAAAAATATCCATGAAAAATGCCCCGAATCTGAGTAAAGTTGGACTCGCTACTCTTGAAAAGTGATGGGTTATGCAGCATTATGGATGAAAAAGAAAAAAAAAATTATGAGTGCACAAAGTACAAATAAAGGGGCAACGTCCTCAACTCAGAGAAATAATCTTCAAGGAAGTTGGGCAGAATGGAACTGAGAAAAACAACCCAGCCTGACTGAGCAAGGATCTTATTCCACAATTCTTTTCTTCTCCCTTGAATTAATCTAATCTCAATTACTAGTTGAGGCAGAGAAGCTCCATGAGGACTGATGCGAACTCTTAAGTGAGCTATCATTTGTGCACTAATTTCTTGCCATAAGTCCTTACAATTAGGAAGACATATCTCTACATTAATCTTTTACATGATGGCTGTTTAGCATGAGACATTACATGTTCTAGTCCTACATTTGGAGTAATTTTTATTGCTAAGGGACTAGCAATGTTCAAGTAGGGGGGAGTGATAACTGCACAATTTTTCATGTTAAATTTCATAGACATCTTTTGTCTGTAAATAACGTGTAGTTTAATTTTAATTTTCATTCTATTCATGTATAAATTTTTGGGCATTTTAGTTGATAATGGGTTAGAATACACATGTTAGATTTTCATTTAATAAGTCATTTCTTTCAGATTGACTAATTAGGTTCACTTTGAAAAATAAAAGATATTTGTAAATAAATATTGTATATAAATAAATTCATATTTTTTAAAATATTTTTAATAGTAAATAGATATGAGTTTGTAAATAAATAAAATTTTTTAAAACAGTTTTCAATAACCCACCCAATCATATCATGCCACACACCCTTTTCTCTCATCTCACCAGATCTAGCCACGTACCCCCATTAAACCCTTCTTTACCTTTCTTTCCTTCAAGCTCTGGCAGTGTGTGGAAGCAACAGAAGCTGCTGGCTGGCCAATGGGCGATGGTGCCTGGAGGCTGGGGCAGGCAGAGCCCGTGCGCACGGCGCCCAGGCGTGCGGAGCGGCTGAAGGCGTGAGGTTGGCGTGATGGCGTGCGACATAGGCAGTGCGCGGCTGGGCTGGAGCTCCCATGCGCGGCCATATCTGTGCGGTGCCATGCGCAGCGATTTGCCAGCTGATGCGGCTAGCGGGGGCGGAAAGAAGATTTGGGCGGTGCGCAGCTCGCGCAGAGGCGGTGTGTGCGACGCAGCGGTGGACCTGGTGCGGAGGCAGGAAGCGGACCTGCTGAGGTGGCCGGAGCTGGAGCTGCTGAGGTGTGTACGCGGGCCAGGTGCGTGAGCTGGCTGGGGCGTGCGAGGCAAGTGTTGGAGGTGGGCTGCTCGTGCGGAGCTGGTGATTGATCTGGAAGCAGAGGCCATGGCGCCTATATAAGGATCCAAGGTCCTCAGGTTCCAGGAGTTCGTATTTTTAAAGGGTTTTTCTAGTTTAGCATTTTGGGTTCCATTTTTCATCTTTTCTGTTTGAGCATTTGAGGGGGTTCAGATAAGGGAGAGTTTTTCCTCCCTTCTGGTTTGGCTGCAGGGGAGGGAATTCTAGTTTTGTTTTCCATTTCATCTGTAAGGGGTTTGAACAGTGGAGTGTTCTTGCTGCTGAGATGGAGATTGTTATTTCTTTTCTTCTGTGTTTAGAGGAGATCGGTCCATGAGCAATTGGTTTTTACATTTGTTCTGTGTTGATTTGTCTATTTCTTTTGTGTTTTGTTGGTTCGATCCAATGCATTCATCCAGTTCTTCTTGTCCTGGTTTAATGGTTGGGGAGTGAGAGATTGTTCGACATCTGGGAGGGAGTTTGTGATTTATTTTTTTTTAGGGTTTCTTTCTCTCTTCTGTGTGTTCAGCATTTGGCAGAATTCTAGAGTTCAGCATTTGAGTCTTCTGTGTTCCAGAGATCGTTGGCTTCTGCTCCCTTCTGAAGGCATCTGGTGAGGACGATCCAGGGCGCACTGCAGAGAAGGCATACAACGGCCAGGAACTCCTCTTTTTCTTGGTTTGTTCTGGATCTGTCTGGCATCTGAAAGGGCGACGGTGTCCAGAAAGCTTTCAGAGGTAGCAGAGCATTTGAGAGACCAGGGAGCTTGGCTCCTCTTCTGTTATTTTTTTTTTTTTGAGATTTATATTTCGATTAGTGTTTTTCTTCTCTATCAATGTTCTTCTTCTCTTTGCACAGATCAGAAGTTTGATGCACAGATTATATTTCTTAAATTGATTTGTTCTTCATCCCTCGAGTTGAGAGGGTATAGAATTGACTGTTTCTTATTGTAGTCCTGAAGCTTAGTGGATCTTATTTTCCTTCTGTTCTTCATCCCTCGAATGTGAGGGTATAGTAATCCAAAATTTTTATAGTTCTTGTTATTGTCAGTTTAAATTTCTGGTTGAGTTCCTTTTCACTGTCTCATTCTGATCTTTTCACTGCCTCATTCTGATTCGATGTTTGTGGAGAGCTGAGAATTTTGATTGTTCATCCCCTGAGCTGTAGGGGTATATTGGTTTGAAAATTTTCTGTTTAAGATTCTTGTTCTGTCATCTCTTCATTTCCTTTGAGCTTCAGATTTATGCAGAATTAGATGTGCATCCTTGTGTAATGTTAGTTTAATTTCCAGTTCAGATTTCTGTCTGCTTGTTTGATCCCTCAACTGAGAGGGTACATTGATATCAATTCTCTTTTAATTTCAATTCAGCTTGTTCTTTCATTAAGTTTGATCTGTCAAGACTGTGAGAGATTTGGCACTGTATAGTTTTACTAGGATTGCAGATTTTTAAGTCAAATTTTATTCAGTCTCCTTGTGGAAATGACCTGTTCTCACCACTTTGCTAGTTCATTTTTACTATTTTAAATCTGTGAGACAATTTAGAGAAGGTGAGCATATTGATTTGTGCATGGAACTCTAGACAACGGAAGTGTACAGTCAACAATGCCGCGTTCGACTGCCAACACCAAGTGCGCGTGTTGTGCAACTGTTACTATCGCTTGTTTACTCGACGTGTTACGTGAAATGTCCACTAGCTCTCATCTATACTCTACTCGCTCATCTACTCTCGTTCACTCTGCTATCTCATCTATTCATCTAGTGCTCTCACCTATTTCTTGGTACTCTCTGTTGGCCATCGACTGATTGTCTAAAGATAAACAATATAACCAATTCCAGCATAATGGGGCCCGATCTGGTCCTGGGGAGAGCGCCCGAAAGTGCCATTTGCCCATGGAAGTTAAATGATCAGGATGTCAGCATTACATCCAAGTACCATACTATCTAAATTAATCTAATCACAATCAAAAGTGCTATATTCTCTCATTGCCTGTTGACAACAAGTGCTATGCTATACTCGTTGTGCTATTGCTATATTTTGTGCTATTTGTGCTATGGCCATCTTGCTATTTTGTGCTATACTCAACTCTCGTGCGATATTTGGAAACCTGTGCTATTTTGTTCACGTGCTATCCTGCTATCTTTTACATGACTCTCTCGCTCTAGCATTAGTTACTCTGCCTTTAATACATTAATTATTTAAAGCCTTCTTGACTATTGAGATTTAAGTCCTACTGGGCATTATCGCTCACCCTGCGTTATTTGTCGTTGTGTTCTCAGGTGAGACCGAGGATGACCCATACACTCAAGAGGATGGGAACGACCTGGAGTGATGTCATGAGTACCCTAGTGTCCTATTACTATGTTTAGCATTGTAGTAGTTAGGTTTGAAGTTTAGTCTTTGCTTTATTTCAATGTAATTGGGCCCTGTAGATTGGCTCTGATATTAGTGGTTGTAACTAGACATTGGAAATTATTAATGAGAAAGGTTTGCTTTAGTATTATTCATTGTGCAATGGTTTGATGCCTAGTACTTGCTCTACACCTTTTCTTACAACTGCCTTGCGTTCCGATATTCCGCGTCGGGGCGTGACAGTTTCGTTATTAGCTTCCACATTACTACTCTTTATCGCACACGATTACATTCACTAACAAAGTTTTCAAGTGGTGATTTTTATTGGCATTTTTAGATAACCTATTCACCCCCCTGTTGAACCACTTTATAGTTGTCCTTGTATTTTGGTGATAACAAAACTTATGATGATTTCAAGTATATCTTTGTTGATTAAATGTTATTGAATATTTTGTTTCATCTGTGTCGCATCAATCTCATAGCAAAATGCTAAGTCTCTCATTGATGCAATATGGCGCACTAAAATGATAAAATCGATGTTTAATCAATATACATCGATTTCAGTTTAAGTGCCAAATTAATAAGTGCTACATCGATTTGGTTTTAATTGATTTTATAAGCGCTATAACGATTTCTTTAGAAGCCATAACGATTCTTTAAGTAAATGCAACAATGTGCCAAGAAATCGGTCTCATAACGATTTCTTAAGTGACCGCAATGATTTGATAAGAAATCGGTCTCATAACGATTTGATAAGTAAGTGCAACGATTTGCCCTCACATCGATTTGCCTTCGCAACGATTTGATAAGAAATCGGTCTCATAACGATTTGATAAGTGAGTGCAACGATTTTCCCTCACATCGATTTGTCTTCGCAACGATTTGATAAGAAATTGATCTCATAACAATTTCATAAGTGATCACATCGATTTCTTTATTGATCACAATGATTTCTTCAGGAGATCATAACGATTTGCTTGCATAACGATTTCATAAATGATCACATCGAGTTGTTCATAAGTGCACAACAATTCACTTGGATAACGACTCATTGTGCACAATGATTTTATAAGTCATATTCACATCGATTTCTCTTATTCTTTAAAGTGCTTTTTGGCGCCTAAAGAGAAGTCAATATCTTCTGACAGAAAAAGCTGCATGCGTATTTCAGAGTCTTGTCAGAAAAGATATGAACTGCTATTTCTGTCATGATAGCAGAAACACAGTAGCATGCACTGTTATCTGGTAAACACTCTTTTATGCTAACACTCTCTTCTATGCTTACAGACCTCGAAGACCACCAGAGTCTGATTAAGACAAATGAAGAGAAGATGAGCAATGGCTAGGACTCCAACGGATCCCTTCAACGGATCTATTCTAAAGCTGCTCATATAAAAGATGGAGCATTGCTGAAGAACAAAGAGAGAGCTTTCCTGAAGATCTTTGAAGGAGTGTACAACTGTGAGAAGAACCTTCATGCCACAAACACTCAGAGAAAGAGAGAAGAGCTCGAGCCAAAATCTACAGAAGCTTTCAAGCAGAAGTCTTCATCGCATTTAAGCCTTCTTCTCTTCCATTCTCCCTATGCTCATTGTAATCTTGAGGGAGAGTCTGTGACTGTGAGCTAAGTCCATAGTGTTCATCTTGTATTAGCTCTCAGTCTTGTTCTTTCTTTTCTAAGAAAGACCCTTGTCCAGCTGTAGGACTGTATACAGTGTGTAACCTAGCTAGAGGTTAGTGTCTAGCAGAACCTTGTTGGGGTTTGTACCAACAGGACCTAGCTGGGGGTTTAAGTCTACCAGAACCGCACTGGGGTTTGTTCCAGGAGGTTTACTTTTGAACCTGTAAAAGAAGTAGGTTTGCTTCTGAGCCTAGAAAAGAAGTGGGATGCCTTCTTGCCCGGGAAAGAGAAGAAGACCTGGTGGGGTATCCAGGGTGTTGTAGTGTCCTTGAGGGGGACTGTACCTTCGGTTAGTAAAATCCCAAGAGGTTTCTTGGGGACTGGACGTAGGACTTCCATGTGGGAAGGGCCGAACCAGGATAAATTTCTTGTGTCCTTTGTGTGATTGTTTATTTGCTTCCGCACTACTACTCTTTATCACACTAAACTAACCAAACCTTCAAGTGTTAATTTCTGTGTTTAAGTTTCTATTTCAGATTTCAAAAAAAAAAAACCTATTCACCCCCTTCTAGGCTAGCTTGCTGCCATACCGAAAGGGCCAACAAGTGGTTCAGAGCGGGTCTCTGAACTTTCAAGAAGATCCAATGATCTTAGAGCAAAGATCCATGGCAGCTCAAGGATATGCTGAAGGGCCAACAAGTGGCCAATCAGTCACCAGACCTCCATTCTTTGATGGAGAGGACTACCAATACTGGAAGATGAGAATGGAATGCTTCATTCGAGGCACAGACTTTGATCTGTGGCAGGTAATTGAGGTAGGTGATTTTGTTATTATTCCTGCTGAAGGCACTACTGCTATTACAGCAGCAGATAAGCATAAATTAGCCCTAAATTTTAAAGCTAAGAACTTTTTATGTTGTGCTTTATCTAAAAAGGAATTTAGTAATCTGCTTGTAAATCTGCCAAAGAAATATGGGATAAGCTACAGATAACTTATGAAGGAACAGATAAAGTGAAACAAACTAGGATAGATATTCTTGTTTCACAATACGAACAATTTAAAATGCTTCAAAACGAAAATATCACTACTATGTATAATAGATTTTCAAGCATAGTAGTAGGTTTAAATTATCTTGGAAAAATTCTTTCTAATGAAGAAACCGTTAGAAAAATACTTAGGTCCTTAACTATTTCATGGACACCTAAAGTAACTGCTATTGAAGAGGCCCATGATTTAACTAAATTGTCAATTGATAATTTAATAGGTTCTCTCATTGCACATGAAATAAATATGGAGTGATTGTCTGAAAGCTCATCTAAGAAGAAATGTACTGATGCTCTTAAGGTTGTAGCTGCTCCTTCCACCTCTTCCTCTTCTAGTTCCCAAAATGCAGATTCTGAAGATAATGATGCTGATGAAGTATTGTACAAGCTTCAGAAGATTTTAAAGAAGAAGAAAAACAGATCAAGAAGGATCCAAAGAAAGGAGAAAAAGGAGAAAGAACCAGTATGCTATGAATGCAGAAAACCTGGGCATCTGAGACCGGATTGTCCAAGACTCAAGAAGACTAGTCAAACCGAGAAGCCCAAGAAGTAGCACAAGAAATTTAAAAGAAGAGGCATGGCAGCTGCTTGGGAAAATGATGAGGTCACAAGCTCAGAATCATCAAGCTCAGATTCCGAAAAGGAGCAGGTAAATCTAGCCCTCATGGTGGGACTAGATGAGGTACATTCTGACTCATTTTTTAATTCTTGCACAAATTCAGGGTCAGAATCAGAAGACTTAGAAGAAGTCTTTAATGAACTGTATGAAAAACATAAGGGGGTTGTAAAAGAACTAAAAAATCTAAAAAACAACTCTACTTGCTTAGAAAACACCAATTCTGATCTTAAATCCGAATTGGAGCAACTAGAAGAACAATTAAAAGAATGTAAAGATAAAAATTATCTTTTAAATGAAGATTTGAAAAGCAAGAATAATGAGAAGTTAGAGTTAGAAGAAAAATTAAAAACTCTAACTGAAGAAAATATGTATTTAAAAGAATCAGTTAGAAATTAACTGAAGGGAAAACATCTTTAGCCCTATGCTTAAAAGGATCAAAATCTGGAAATAACAAACAAGGGCACATACCTCCAGAAAAAGGAAAACAAGCCATGATTCCAGAAAAATATCCACTACCAAAATTTGTAAAAGAAACCAAGATGCCCCAGAAAAAGGCCCTGTAAAAGAAAAAGTTTACAGAAATCACGTTCTAAAAACTCAGCACAAAGAAAATAAGAAAAACAAAACAATCTATATTCATTGTTGTTCTCATTGCAATAAACTAGGACACACTGTAAACACCTGCACAACAAGGCACTTAGTTTGGATCCCTAAAGGATATTTTCATGCATCTAACCATCAAGGACCCAAAAGGATTTGGGTACCTACTTTGAGTAATTTTCTTGCAGGTTAGCCTTGGAGCATCAAAAACCAAGGATGCTCAAGGCAGGAGTGACTGTAGACTCTTCATTCAAATCACATCTGAAGAAAGAGTAGTCACAAAAATTGAATTAGTCTTTATTACTAACAATTATTTGCAAGTTTCATTCAGGTGGAGTCTCTCATTCAGGGGGAGCACAGACTAAGGGGGAGTTATTCATTTATGTCAATCATTGTTGAACCCCTCAATGGTAAGAATTTCTTTCACAAAGGGGAGAGAATACAATGGTAAGAACCTTCCTTTTTGGTTTGTGACAAAAAGGGGGAGAGTATGCATGGTATGCATTATCTGTGAATTTTCGTAAACCTCTATGCTTTATATATTTTTATCAAAAATTCACATAAATTTTGTCATCACCAAAAAGGGGGAGATTGTTGAACCACTTTATGGTTGTCCTTGTATTTTGGTGATAACAAAACTTATGATGATTTCAAGTATATCTTTGTTGATTAAATGTTATTGAATATTTTGTTTCATCTGTGTCGCATCAATCTCATAGCAAAATGCTAAGTCTCTCATTGATGCAATATGGCGCACTAAAATGATAAAATCGATGTTTAATCAATATACATCGATTTCAGTTTAAGTGCCAAATTAATAAGCGCTACATCGATTTGGTTTTAATTGATTTTATAAGCGCTATAACGATTTCTTTAGAAGCCATAACGATTCTTTAAGTAAATGCAACAATGTGCCAAGAAATCGGTCTCATAACGATTTCTTAAGTGACCGCAACGATTTGATAAGAAATCGGTCTCATAACGATTTGATAAGTGAGTGCAACGATTTGCCCTCACATCGATTTGTCTTCGCAACGATTTCATAAGAAATCGGTCTCATAACGATTTGATAACTGAGTGCAACAATTTGCCCTCACATCGATTTGCCTTCGCAACGATTTGATAAGAAATTGATCTCATAACAATTTCATAAGTGATCACATCGATTTCTTTATTGATCACAATGATTTCTTCAGGAGATCATAACGATTTGCTTGCATAACGATTTCATAAATGATCACATCGAGTTGTTCATAAGTGCACAACGATTCACTTGGATAACGACTCATTGTGCACAACGATTTTATAAGTCATATTCACATAGATTTCTCTTATTCTTTAAAGTGCTTTTTGGCGCCTAAAGAGAAGTCAAATATCTTCTGACAGAAAAAGCTGCATGCGTATTTCAGAGTCTTGTCAGAAAAGATATGAACTGCTATTTCTGTCATGATAGCAGAAACACAGTAGCATGCACTGTTATCTGGTAAACACTCTTTTATGCTAACACTCTCTTCTATGCTTACAGACCTCGAAGACCACCAGAGTCTGATTAAGACAAATGAAGAGAAGATGAGCAACGGCTAGGACTCCAACGGATCCCTTCAACGGATCTATTCTAAAGCTGCTCATATAAAAGATGGAGCATTGCTGAAGAACAAAGAGAGAGCTTTCCTGAAGATCTTTCAAGGAGTGTACAACTGTGAGAAGAACCTTCACGCCACAAACACTCAGAGAAAGAGAGAAGAGCTCGAGCCAAAATCTACAGAAGCTTTCAAGCAGAAGTCTTCATCGCCATTTAAGCCTTCTTCTCTTCCATTCTCCCTATGCTCATTGTAATCTTGAGGGAGAGTCTGTGACTGTGAGCTAAGTCCATAGTGTTCATCTTGAATTAACTCTCAGTCTTGTTCTTTCTTTTCTAAGAAAGACCCTTGTCCAGCTGTAAGACTGTATACAGTGTGTAACCTAGCTAGAGGTTAGTGTCTAGCAGAACCTTGTTGGGGTTTGTACTAACAGGACCTAGCTAGGGGTTTAAGTCTAGCAGAACCGCACTAGGGTTTGTTCCAGGAGGTTTACTTCTGAACATGTAAAAGAAGTAGGTTTGCTTCTGAGCCTAGAAAAGAAGTGGGCTGCCTTCTTGCCCTGGAAAGAGAAGAAGACCTGGTGGGGTATCTAGGGTGTTGTAGTGTCCTTGAGGGGGACTGTACCTTCGGTTAGTGAAATCCCAAGAGATTGCTTGGGGACTGGACGTAGGACTTCCATGTGGGAAGGGCCGAACCAGGATAAATTCCTTGTGTCCTTTGTGTGATTGTTTATTTGCTTCCGCACTACTACTCTTTATCACACTAAACTAACCAAACCTTCAAGTGTTAATTTCTGTGTTTAAGTTTCTATTTCAGATTTCAAAAAAAAAAACCTATTCACCCCTTCTAGGCTAGCTTGCTGCCATACCGAAAGGGCCAACACCCCCCCCCCCCCCACTCTAGGCTATCCTTGTTGCCATCCGTGGGCCAACACTAAGTATACTATTGTGCTATAATGCTTATCATCAAAAGTTAGTGTAGATTACATGGCTAGCAATCCACTGGAGGGTCCTTTCAAGATTGAGCCTTCTCATATGAAGCATGCCATTTCATTGTTATGCAAGACACATGAATCTCTAAGGGCTTGACGCACAGCGAGTTCCAAAGGAGAAGTGCAAGTCGTCTCTCTCGACCGCGACCGGTGACAACAGGTCTTTGTGAAGGAGGAGGGTGTGTGTTGGGGAAGGCCACCCTCCTCCTCCAGCGTCGGATGGGAGAGGAGGGGGTGCCTTCTACACAGGTCGCTCTCCCCCTCCCCTCTCTTCCGTCACCTCTTTCTTGAGGTTTTTTGTTTCCAAGAAAAAATCTTCCTTGGATTTTGTCTTCCCTTAGGGAAGAATATGTTCTCCGATGATCAACGAAGAGTCAGTTTCTAGTATTTTATGCTCAAGTTTGGTTTGTGTGCCTTTGGTGTGTACCTGTTGCTATTTCTTGGTGGAAGTCATGTCTTTTACTTTTTCTTTTTTCAAATTTCTATAAATTGCCATTGGAGGTGCTATCTTTAGATCCCGCTAATCTAAGCTTTTTAACTATGGAAGACCCTTATTTGAGGGTTTAGAGTCATTGGTGCAGCTTGTGTATTGGGGATCATCAGCACATCACTCATGTATGTGCTTCATCCAACATGTCTTGCCTTGCTACTGCAAAAATGATAAGTAGAGAAACTCTATCTGTGAAGGTGCCTGCAAGATCTTGAAAGCTCCATCTCTCATCCTCTCCTTTGGTGTCGTTCGACTGCTATCAATGTTATGTTATGGATGATCCTTTTTTGTGGGTAGGGTGTTTCCTTCTTCTTGATCTTTTTAGACCCTCCTTAGATGTCATCTACAAATGTATCTCTATTTGTGCTTTCCGACATCTTGCTGAGAGTTATATCATCATATGTATTCGGTTTCTCTTTAAATGAATGAAGTCTTTTACTATCGAAAAAAGACGCATGAATCTCAATCGATCATAGCTGCTCTCAAGCAACTTCCTCGTCAAACACCCTATCACACTACGCTCTCAAATGCCATGTTTTTATGTATACATCAAATGACAAAGTACGTATATTATGTTAAATGATGCTTTACGAAGAAAACATGTATCACAAATCAAAACACATATTGTAAGAGGAGAGAGGGATATATATATATATCTAATTTTCCATTATTCAAAGAAAACTTGCATAATATTTCACAAAATTCTCAATTCATTCTTTTCGATCAAGTGCCCTAGTGCCACTAGTTGTATAGAATTTCAATTATGACGTCAATCAACCTAACCATGTTCTTGTGCTTATGCTTGTACTACGAACACGACATTAAGCTGGCCCAGCACAACTCTGACAGGCTCGAGCCAACAGAGCCCATGTCAGCATATGAGGCGTGTGCATGCCTACCCTAACATAAAGTTGATGCTATCACAACTCGTGATGACGACCAAAGATGAAGAGAGGAGAGTGACTGACGAGGGAGAGTAGAAAGAGGAGATCATAGATGAGCAATCATGATACTAGCTGTCCACTTGGATGGTTAATAGATTAATCGTTCAGTTCAAAAAAATAGATCATTCGTTGGCACAAACAGTAAGTCTCGTCCACTTTGTATCAATGAATGGTTTGTTAGGTATCCAATTAAATATATAGTAAATATTTTAAATCTTAATTTTCGATAGGCCAACTCCTATTTTACTAAAAATACTCACTATATGTCTAATCGAATAAAACAACGAACTATTTGCTGGCACAAACAACAGACCCATCTGCCTTTAACCAAGGGAGGCCTATTGGTGCTCGACCTGTTAAAGGTCCACTTTGGTAATGGGTAGGGTTTGGGACCTTGGGTTGGGGGGGGGGGGGGAGATGGTTAAGAGCTTTTTGAACTTTGAGAAGAAAGTCTCTTCAATCAGAGGAGTTAGGTAGAAATGAAGTTAAGAAAAAGTAAAAAAGAGGTTATCCAAGTCAAAAGATTGGGAAAATTAATTAGAGGTCCCTATCAGAGGGCGTGGCTTATTTTCTAGTCTCTGTCAAAATATTGGAAGTCGCAGAGTCCTTACTCTTTCGCCTAGTTTAATTTATAGTTCCTATTTTTGAGACATCAACATTTATGACCATCGATTAACGCATTTTGTCTCTTTTTCACCGATCTCTTTTTTTCCATTCATGTCTTACTCTTCCATCCTTTCGAAGACGCTCTGAACTATTGCCTTCATGAATTATGACTCTGGCTATTGAAAAATAGCAAGTTTTAGTTACAGAATGTGTGTAGTGCACTTATAGGAACCATTGATATGACTTACATAATAAAATATATATGTGTGTAAGGCACTATCGCCTCTGTGTACTGTAATAGAAAGATATATGGTATGTAATAGATAGCCTCGTGCACTATAACATTTGTCATTGTCGTGAAGAACTAGAGATATAGAGATTTTTATTCATCAGGATTTTGTGGTGGGTTATTACAAGTTCTTCTATTTAAACCCATTTCTTTGCATCTTGAACAAAGGTCGCCTTGTTCAATTACACTGAAGTGATATGTCCTATTACAGGGTAGGGCGGGGAAAGATGATTAGAGCTTTTTGAACTTGAGAAGAAAGTCTCTTCAACCGGAGGAGTTGGGTAAGAAATGGAGTGAAGAAAAAGTAAAAAAGAGGTTATCCAAGTCAAAAGATTGGAAAATTAATTAGGGGTCTCTGTAAGAGGGTGTGGCTTATTTCATAGTCCCTGTCAGAATACTGGAAGTCGTAAGTCCTTACTTTTTCACCTAGTTTAACTTGTAGTCCCTACTTTTAAGACATAGCATTTTTGATCTCGTTACTATTCCGTCTCTTTTTCACTGGTCTCTTTCTTCCATTCCGTCTTATCCTTCTGTCATTTTGAAGACGCCCTGAACTGTTGCCTTCATGAACTGTTTCTCTGGGTATTGTAAAATAGCAAGTTTTGCTTACAAAATGTGTGTAGTGCACTTACAGGAACCACTGATATGACTTACATAAGGAATATCTATATATATATATATATATATATATATATATATAGTGTATATATATATATATATGTGTGTGTGTGTGTGTGTGTGTGTGTGTAGGGCAATATCACCTCCGTGTATTGAACAGAAATATATATGGTATGTAATTGTAACAACCTAAATTTTTTTAATCCAAAATAAAATAGAATAAGTATGAGGGAATCAAGTTCTTCAAGTGATTAAGCGAGGTTCAATATTGGATTTAAGATAAATAAGTCAACAATGAAAATCTTCATAGTAAGAAAATGAGATGGAATGGATGAAAGTTATTGTGAGGACTGAATAAAGGATTACATTGATTTATAAGTAAGTGAGAACAATTAGGTCCAGATTGGTTAATGTACACTAAACGAAGTCTTAAGACACTTAAACCTGATAATGTTGTAAAACTATGTCCACAAATGGGGGTGAAATAACACAGTATGATGTCTCATGCATGATGTGTGTCGACTTGTGAAACATCTATCAACAACCAAAAAGGATACATGTTGACATGTGTTAGCATTTCGACTTTCGACTGATAGAGTATAACATGAACCTCATGAGGATTATAATATGAAAATAAAATTTATATCACAAATAGGTTAATATTGTGAAGAAAATGTTTGGGATTTAATTATAAGCCAATTGATTGATTAATGAACTTTCGTTCCATAATCGGAACCCTTATAAGGCCAATCAGAATGTTTGTTCATCAATTGGAACAAACATACGAACAATCGAAAGATTTGTTTGTCAATCGGAACAATATAAGCTCAATCGGAGATTGCTCATCAATCGAAACAAAAATAAGTCCAATCGGAAGATTGTTCATCAACGAATAAAATAAGCCCATCGAAAGGGTTGTTCATCAATTGGAACAAAATAAGTCCCAATCGAAAGATTGCTCATCAATCAAAACAAATATAAGACTAATTGATGTTGTTCATCAATCAGAACAATATAAGACCAATCGGAAGGTTTGTTTGGGATTGATTGGTTTGTTCAACAATCGAAGACCTTTTGAATTTGTTAAACATCGATAGGATTTTTCACCAATCAGAAGACTTGTCTGTTCCTGTGACAATCATTATTGTCGCTAGGAATCAATTGGTGACACTATATATGCGATTAGATTATCTATGCGGCAATCAATATTACCATTAAGATGGTATCAGGAATCGGTGTGATTCTTAAGCACCAATCAATAGGAAGGATTGTGAACAGTGTTCTGCAATCGATGTACATTTAAGTATTAATCGAATGGAGGCTTTTATTCTCCAATCATGGTGGAAAAATTAAATGACATAAATACATTATGGGAACTCGAGTTCCCTTATATTTGGGATTTCGAAGAGTCAGTCTTAAAGTTGTGTTGTGCTCAAACTCTGGCATGAACTTTGAGAACCCAAAAGGCAAGATCTGACAGCCCTAGCCTTACTAATACTATCCTAACACCCCTTTACGGATCCCTGACTTTCCTGTGTTTCTAGAAAGAACTTCTTGAAGCACTTGGAGGCAAGGAACAACCAAGAGCTTGGATTCATGGAGTCCTTCCTCTTCTTCTCTCTACTTCGACTTGTAGAAACTATTGGCTTCAAAACCACCGTAGGTGTTCTCGGGCTCAACATAATAGTACAAATCTTATCTAAAAATCTTTTAGTCTGTCATCGTTGTTCTATTTTGCCCAACCCTCGATATGTAAAAATTTTAGGATTTCTATTGGAAACCTACCATTTGAACCTTTTTGGTCATCCTCTGGAATTTTGTAACCCTATAATGCTTTCCTTTAAACTACAGCCATAGAGATCTTCCACTTTAAGTTTCAACAACTTCATTGTTGGAAGATATGTCTGATTCTTTCCTGAAAACTCTTTCTTTCTCTATTTGAAACCCTAAAATTGTGTTGTCTGGTTCTGACGCGATTTTGAAAAGCCTCCAGAAACCCCTTGAAATGTGTGTTCTCTGTCTCTAACTCAATTCATTTGAGCTATCCAGTCACCTGTTCTTTTGCTCTATTTTGTTTAGTTTAGTGCATTGTCTTGAATTGCTAAGTATCTTAAAGACTTTTAAGACATGCTAAAAGCTTTAATTTCACAAAGACTTGTTCAAATACTTGTAATTTTTGGATTAAACCTCTCATCATATGATCTGAAACTCTACCTTAAAATTTGCTTGCCAAGAAATCTAGAACTCTGGTCGGTATTAATCTTCCCGTTTGCTACAACGATTTGATTCCAATTGTTGTACTGCTATGCTATCTATTGACACTCTTAGAGTTTTGTACACTTGTTATCCTTTATTTATCAGGGTACCTTGAATCTATGTAATCCTACTATATGTTTATCCTTTGAGTTCTGTCGGCTATAATATTTTTGTTATCCGGCACTATATTGGACTTCGGTCCTATGACCTATGTCTGTGCAAATAAGGGTCATGTCTAGTCCTAGGGAGGAGTGCCCCACATATTTATTAATCTGGGAGTATGGACTTGTGGTGGTGGCGTGACATTGATATCATATGCAAGATTTGAAAGTGCTTTATTTGATATGATAGGTTTGATATGATTTGTTTGATTATTTGAATGTGTTCATTTGAAATATAGCCAATCTTGTCAGTTATTCATTGATATGTATATGTTCTGAAATCTTTGAAATATGGTTAGTCCTATTATTTGTTCATTTGATATGTTTCCATTTCGAAATCCTTAATCCATGCTTGTCATTAACCAGCAACCTGAATCTTTAGGAACCTATTGAACTGTACTCTTGTCCTGTCTCTTGATTAAGTTTCTGTCCACATGATGCCTTTTATCTTTCCTTTGAAATTCTACTTGCCAATATATTAATTACTTATATTTTACTAACCTTTGAGATGTAAATCCTACTGGACATCATGCTCATACTTATTTTGCTAACATTTTAGGTAGTAAAAGTAAATAATGAAACCTTAAGATTGGGGCTTGTGTGTGGAGCATGGAATACTTTGGAGAATCTTTATAGTTCTAGTTAGCTAGTGAAAAAATGATCTGCAATGTAATGTTTATCTCTGTTGAGAGGAAGATAGCTTAGAAAGTGCGAGTATTTTATTTTTGTTGGAGTCTATAATACTATTTATGACGAATAAAGGAAAGAGCTTTTGATTAATGAATTGTGGTCCTCGTACTAGAAGAGCTTTGATTAATGAATTGTGGCCCCTCTTGTATTAGTTGTTATTTATGACTCTGTATGCTTGCTTGTTCGTCACGTCCCTTGATTCAATTCTGCTGCTTATAAATCAGGGGTCGTGATAGTAATAGACTACCTCGTGCACTGTAACATATCATTGTAGCGAAGAATTGGAGATACAAAGATTTTTATTCATTTAGTATTTTGGGGTGGGTTGCTATAAATTCTTCTATTGTGACCTATTTCTTTACACCTTGAACAAACATACATGGCGGACTGTAATAGGACATATCGCTTCAGTGTAATTGAATAGGTGAACATTTGTTCAAGTTTCAAAGAAATAGGTCATAATAGAAGAACTTTTAGCAACCCACCCCAAAATCTTGAATGAATAAAAATCTTCTATCTCCAGTCCTTTGCTACAATGATAAATGTTACAGTGCACGATGTAGTCTATTACACACCATATATCTTTCTGTATAGTACATGGAGGCGATAGTGCCCTACACACATATATTTTCTTTATGTAAGTCATATCAATGGTTCTTGTAAGTGTGATACACACATTTTGTAAGTAAAACAATTATTTTACAGTACTCAGAGTCACAGTTCACGGAGGCGACAGTTCATGGTGTCTTCGAATGATGGAAGGGTATAACTAAAATGGAAAAAAGAGGCTAATGTAAAAGAGATAGAACGTGTTAATCGATGGTCATAAATACTGATGTCTCAAAAATAAGAACTACAAATTAAATCAAACGAAAAATAAGGACTCTATGACTTGTAATATTCAGACAGAGACCGGAAAGAAGCCACGCCTTCTTATGGAGACCCCTAATTAATTTTCTCCAAAAGATTTGATAATTTTACGGATTTTAAAATAACTCATTTTTTAGATTAAATAATATCTAAATAAATAATATTTAATTACTTTTCAAAACGGGTCTAAAATAAATAGCGGATTTTTTTTTGCGGGCTCAATTACGAGGGACCGACTTGACGGAAGCGCTGACCCAGCCGATTGATACAGCTGATTCAAAGACCCCGGAAACCCGAACGTTATCACTTTTAAGAGCTCTGCAATAGAAGCTTGCCCGAACCTTCAGTAACTGTCCAGAGACCACGATACTCTATAAAGTAGCCCCTGTCCCTCTCTGCGGCAGGCAAAGAGGCGTCTCTCTCTGCTCGTCGTTCCAGGTTCCAACAGCGGAGCGAAGATGCCGACCCGACCGTGGGGAGCATGAGGCAGGACTGGGAACCGGTGGTTCTGAACAGGCGGAAGCCCAAGGCCGCCGACCTCCGCGACCCCAAGGCCGTCAACCAGGCGCTGCGGGCGGGCGCCTCCGTGGAGGCGGTGAAGAAGCACGACGCCGGGTCCAACAAGAAGGGCTCGTCCGCGGCGGCTGGGCCGGTGGTGAACGCGCGGAAGCTGGACGAGCAGACGGAGCCGGCGGCCCTGGATCGGGTGCCCGGCGAGGTGAGCCAGGCGATTCAGAAGGCGAAAGCGGCCAAGAAGATGAGCCAGGCGGACCTGGCTAAGGCGATCTGCGAGAAGCCGCAGCCCGCAGGTGGTGCAGGAGTACGAGAGCGGCAAGGAGGTGCCGAACCAGGCCGTGCTCGCCAAGATGGAGAGGGTCCTCGAGGTCAAGCTACGGGGCAAGTCGCTCAGGTGAGGGCGTCGGCTACAGTTCCTCTTTAGATGGTGTCGGCATGGGTGCTGTGATCAGGTATCTCTTCGACTCAGTATTCTCTCGTAACCGTGTCGGCTATGGCGGCTTACTCGAGTTCACCAGCTAGCTCTTGTAAAGAAAGCGTGACTAATGTGGATTTGTGTACAAGTAACCTGTTGGCTTGCTGCCGGCAGGACAAATGAGGTGTATTTCAGGACGCTGGTTTATTTCCTGGATCGAATTTAATCAGCTGTGTATTTATTTCTCTGTCTGGTCTATTATTCTCGAAAAGTAGAGTTGTGATTTTTAGGGGGCTTATCTGATTTACATGTAATTTTTGAGATGTATAAATTTGAAGTTTTTTCAGTCAAGTGAGATAAAGACAATACAGATATACGAAAAGTAGAAACTGTCAAATTTTGATTTTGGAGTTCTCAAATATCAATTTTTGAACCCACAAAATCACACGGGACGAAATTTTCTCGTTATAAAAAAAAAAAAAAGTAGAGTTGTGTGATGAGTGCTCTGGTCGATCGATGCCCCTCGTCGGACAAGATTAAGGAAATCTATGATGAATGGTTTCTGGATCGCATTGGCAGCAAAATTTCAATTTGAGGTACGTGACTGCATGAAGATCCGATGATTAGAAAAAAGTTTGGTTTCCGCGTGCTGATTAGATCTTAACCTCTAACTACTATACGTTATTTGGTGGTACACCTTACGAGGGTGTGTCATGTAAGGGATGGAGTATTATAATAATATTTTATCTCTTGATTTTCTAATTCTAAAGATTGGTGGTACATTTCTATTGGGTGTACCATACTTGGTGCACACCAAAAAAATGTGCACCAAATATTTTCCTACGTTTTATGGCATCTGTGGTGGATTGCATCGTTATCAAATATAGCAGTCTGCGTTCTCAAATAATTAGATAAAGAAATCTGCCACGAAACAGTTGTAGCTTTGATAATATATCTTTTTTTTTTTGGAATCTTTTCGCACTTCCGAGCAGCGATCTTGTTTGTGCTTTCTGCCAAAAAGAAGTTTGATAGGGAATTGTTAGTAAAAGAGAGCTTTACGTGCTACAGCGAGATTCGCGATATGCTGATCCCCGGAATCCAACTGTCAGTATCAATCTCATCTCCACAGAGCATCATTGGATTAGCTTACGTGGAGTTGATAAGAATTGAAATAAGTTGTAGTAGTAGGTCTATTTACTTTTTAAAAGACATTTATCTGATACTTTTCACTCTATCTCGTCACTTAGTGTATATTTAAATGAAATGCAGTCATCGAGAGCACTTTATCTTCGATTATTGGTCACAGAACTATTTGGAATTGGAAAGAGGAGGTCCTGGGACCAGAGTATATATATATATATATATATATATATATATATATATATATATATATATATATATATATATAATCTGATGGACATATTGAACGGGCTAATGAGAAGATCAAAATGCACTCAAAAATATAATTAGTATTTTTCATCTTGAAAATATGTTTAATAATTTATGCATAAATTATAAGTGGAAAATATTAAAAGTATAATTCCTATGTTCTGTGCATCATATAACATTTATAACTAATATCTAAAAAATCTTATTTAATTGTTCGTCAATGCAGTGTTTTTTTTTTACTGAAGAGAGAAAGTATAGCAGCGGAATCCTCTCAGTGTTTGGAGTCCCTCAGTATTGTGGAGGAGCATCCCCCCCCCCCCCCCCCCCCCCCCCGTCACCACAACTTAAGAGATCTCCACTCTAAAGTAAAGGACTTCTATTCTAGAATAGATATTACACATAATTTTATAAACTTTAAACTGAAAACAACTAGGGTTTTTTTTCTTTCGAACGGATCTATATCTACACTATTATAATAAAATGTAGTTTAAGTTGTTGCGTATGGCATTTTTTGGATTCCCTTGAGTGGGTCTCGTGATCGTTGTGGACCTTGTGTGGCTTGTACAGCTCTGTGTGAGTTGTACATTGTTTTAAAGCCTTTAGCTTCGAGTGTTTTGAGTCTGGGATCTGGTTGTGAATACATCTAGAGTGTCAGCCGCGTTCTTATTGCAGTCTAGGGGGGTGACGCGTTCATGTCTCGATTGCGGTCGGCTTACTTGACACGTTTATTGGCGATTTGTGTCAGGAGTACGTGTCCCTTAGGGATGCATGACACCCTTTGGTGTCGTGGTCTCTGGACAAACCGCGTTAATAACGCGGCTTATCAGGATGATGTGTTAAGTTTTTCGATATCTTTTAGGGTTTGGGCGCCTGCAGAACGAGGGTTTCACCCTTTGTTATGCTAGATGAGTTCCCAGAGCATGAACTTCGTGGATTTCGATTTTCTGATCGTGTGGGAGTGTTCTAGAACTAGATTTGCATAGGAGGAGGAAACGAGAAGACCTCAACGAGTGTCATTCTTCGTTGTTTGGCAAGGTGGTTTTCCTCCTCTCAAATTTCTTGCGAGTTTCCTTGGGTTCCTCAGTTAGAATAGTTCGAGTTCAGCATTTAGTTGGGTGTTCATCTTGTTTTATATCTATTCATGGAGTTCATATTGTTAGAATTCGCGCTTAGGAACTATACATGATCTTTGGTTTGTTTAGAGGCTATTACGTGATGGTTTGTCCATGTTTAAGGTCGTTTTTGGTATAGGAAGTGGTTTGGAGGAGTTTTCTGGGTGGGATTGTGTGTCCCGAGCTTTCTGTCTGATATCACAGTTGGGGGGTCGAACGTGTTATTATCGTGGTCCATCGACTCGACGTGTTAAAGTTGGTTGTCGCGGTTTATCGGTCGACTGCGTTCTTAAGGAGGTATATGTTTACGACGCATTAATAGTTTATGTGCATCAGAGATTCTGATTCATGTGTATGATGGCATTGCTTAATGTATCAAAGGTTATGGCATTTCCCTAATGAGTCTGTTAGTGACAACGTTTGTTATTTACCTTTTTACCTCCAGTCAGGAGCCCCAGCTATTGTGTGTGCCATACACTATGTGTGCTGATAGGGGTTTAGTCCCAATGTTGCGTGCACCGACAGGGTCTCGTCATCTTCCCGGACTCCCCTTTTAGTTCCTCGACCTAGGAAAGGGAAAGACGATAGCTTGGCAGCCTGTGTGGTTCAAGTGCACATGTGGTTGGAGGTTGGTCACCGGTAGACGTGTTGGGCCCCAACTGGTCTAAAGTTAGAGGTGTGAGTTGGCCCTACTGCCTTTCCACTGTTGCCCAGCTAGCAAGCCCAGAGGGGGGGTGAATGAGATTCTTTAAAATTCAATTATCTAAACCTGTGCACAAAAACGTTAACACAACATACTACGATCGATTGTTAGCGTTAGTAAAAGGATAAACAACAACCACAATAGATAGGCACACAACACACAGTTTTTATCCTAGTTCGGATCTCCTCTCCGCAGGAGTCCAACGTCCAGTCTCTGAGAAACAACTTAGGATTCCACTACCCAAGGGTACAATCCCCCTCAAGGACACTTACACATTCAGCCGCAGCTGACCTTCTCTTCTCAACCAGAAGAGAAAAAAAACAACACTCTGATCACACAGGTCTTCCTTCTATACGAAGGGAATACAGCCACCTGTTACCAACAGGTCTTCTCTTCTCAACACGAAGAGGAACAACACAGAAAAGTGTTAAAGAGAAGACAAGCCCCTAGATCAAGCTAATAGAACAATGCTTGATCTGAAACAAGACTGAGAGAGAAAGATCTGCAAAGAAGAATTCTCTCAGTACACAAAGGCTCTCAAAGGCTAAGTTATGAATTCAGAGAGCTAAGAGCTACAACAAAATAATGGAGTGAGACTTGAGCTCTTCTATGGTGCTTGCAGATTTTGAATTCTCAAGCGATAATCTTCATGTAGGCACCAGTCTTCTATTTGTATCTTCTTTGAAAAATGTAGTCGTTGAAGTATCTGTTGTCTCTGTGTTGGATGCTCGTTAGACTGCATGGTTTGATGTGTACGTCAGGTGTGCTTGCAGTCATTTAATGTTTTCTGATCCATGCACGCAAGGAAAGAATTCTTCCAGATATTCTGCTTCTTCTTTGTTGCCAACGTTAGAGAGTGGTTCTTTCAAGGATCTGTGCACAATAAATACCAAACAGTGGACAGCTAGACTGTCTCTTGGCTTGTCAGTCAATGTTAGAAACCAGGCAGTAGGAATATACACTAAAATGGAAATACTTTTCTGCTATCTAAAAGGTCTTTTCTATAGACACATAGGAATAGAAGATATCCAGATATTTATCGTCCAGTGAGATGTACAGATACATTAAATGCATGAGTATCGAAAAACATGTGAGAAGACTTTGACTTTCAACATATTTGAATATCTAATCGATGTGACTCACAAAATCCTTATGAGAGTATAAGCAAGTCGTTATAAGTGAATCGTTATAACCAAATCGTTGCGATGTTGTTTAATAGTAAACAAATCGTTGTGTACAGGCAAATCGATGTGAACAACCAAATCGTTGTTTAATAAATAAATCATTGTGCTCAGGCAAATCGATGTAAACAAATCGTTGTTTCACTTATAGAGTTGATACAGTGATCAAATCGTTGTTTGCTTTATCGAATCGTTACACAGACCAAGTCGTTGTTGTGACTTATCGAGTCATTACAGCAAGCAAATCGTTATGTAACTTTTCGAGTCGGTATAATGACTAATTCGTTATGTAACTTATCGAATCATTCTTACGACCAAATCGATGTGAAACCGAATCGTTGTGAGAGCAAATCGTTGTTCTCACTTATCAAATCGTTGTGAGAGCAAATCGTTGTTCTTACTTACCAAGTCGATGTGAAACCGAATCGTTGTGAGAGAAAATCGTTGTTCATACTTACCAAGTCGATGTGAAACCGAATCGTTGTGAAAGCAAATCGTTGTTCTCACTTAACGAATTGTTGCGGAACGAAATCGATGTATACACTTAGCGAATCGTTCTGAGATCGAAATTGATGCGATACTTATGAAATCGTTATGTAATGTAGTAACTTATGAAATCGTTATGCTATGATGGAAATCGTTATGCTTTCAAAGCGAGTCGATGTGTACTTAGTCAAAATTCATACTTTGAACTCTAAATACTTTAATGTAAGAAATACTTACATAGTTGCTTTATTTCGCCTGATTTACTTCCTGTGCCTAAGCTTCATGAAATTTATTAGATAACACTTATAAGTTTTGTTAATCACCAAAATAGATATATATTCATGAAATTATATGGGGATGAGTTGAACATCAATCTCCCCCTTTTTGGTGATGACAAAACATAACACAAAAGTATAGATGATTTTAAATAAATCTAAGTGAATTTCTGAAATGAAGTTAGAAATGTATTTTAGAAACATAGATTTTTCTCCCCCTTTTTGTCATTAAGCAAAAAGATACTAACGGAGACAAAGACAGAAAGAGAAAAGATAAGTGAGATCAAAGAACTTTTCTATTTATCTTGAGGGGGTACAGGGAGGTAGAAAGCAGGAGACAGAAGAGAGGCATGTCGTTGTATAATGGGCAAAGTCTTGCATTCCTGCTCCTCAAAATAGGCTTGAAAAGCCCCAAAAGTGATAGAATAAGATGACCCCATGTCAGGAAGCATTCTTTTGATATGAAGTTGGCGCTGAGCATCTATAAAGGTGCCATATTCATCGTTGCCAAGAGAGACCTTGAAGGTAGTGAAAGAGCCAAAACTGGCAAACCGAAGAAACTGGTTGATCTTGATAGGGTAGTGGATCTGATGCTGCAGGAGATCTTTCTTCAAAGCCACAAAAAGTGTGTACTGCGCTACCCACTGAGTATAAGGCTCTTGAACTAAATTGATGTAATTCAAATCTAAGAAGGCTTCAGCCGAGAGAGAAGGCTTGCCTTCCTTAAACAAGGAACTGTTCAAAGTTGCCAGCTGAAGGGCAGATTGGTTGTAATGCTTTTCCCAATCGATGGGCGAGAGACTTTCACTTTCAGATAGAAGAGGTGCAAGAACCTCAGATGTGATATGGCCTAGGTGAAATTCCCGGAAGAGGAATCTTTGGAAGGAGGGGAGACGACCCTGCTGAGCTGAGATCCTTCCCATTACGCGAGCAAATCTCTCAAAGATAACAGGACCAATTGATGAGTCCATGACCAAGGAATGCAGTTTGGGGAGAAACACAATTTCTGGTATTTTCAGGGTAGCAAAATCCACTTTGAAAGAACAGTTATCTGGGCGTTCAACTTTAAGCAAAGCAATAGCTCCCTGGAATTGACCCAAATGAACTTCAGGCAAATTGTGGAGATAACGATAGTCATTGAAGAGCTGGAAGTACCGGATGAGCTTTACTTCCTTTTGAATGAAGGGTGCCCAGGTAGACTTGTGATGAATGAAAAACCACTCAGAGAGAGTGAGTGGGTGATCCCGGGGTGGAAACCGATCAGACTTCGCAAGTAGAAACTTCCTGTAGAGAGCCTTGTGCCCCTTGGCCCACTGATCTTCATATTTGCATTCAGCCATTTGGAAGATTTTAGATTGATCAGCTTTGGAGATGTGGTAATAGGGAAGAACAATATTGAGATGATCAATTAGATTAAGATAAGAAACACCAAAAATGGTGGCAAGGATACATTTTTGGAGATATTCACAATAGATGGATTTTCTTCGATTCTCAACAGTGAGGGAGAACCAAATAGGAGGAAATTTAGGAAGAGCAAGAGTGTTGGAGAGTTGCCTATTTTTAGAAATAGGACTAGGAGAGCCAGTTCTGTGGACATGAGAACCAACTTCCAGTGAGCGGATTGTGGTAATTTCCAACTCATCGTCGAATTTTTTGAGAAAGGGACCTTCAAGTTGTGCACCTTCTGTAAGACCCGATTTCCCGGCTTCCGTTCGGTGTCGTGGGATGACTAGCCACTGACGCGTCCAGGCTGGGTGATGTGTTGGTGTCACGTCGGGGGTGCCCGATGTGACAGTCATTCGTGTCGCGGCGAGCTTGTGGGTCGCGTGTTGGTCACGCCCTGGTTCTCCGTCGCGTCTTGCTATCGCACCCGATCAACGGGCCGCGACAGTGTTTTGTCGTGTTGCGCTGTTCGGTCGTCTGACACCTGTCAGGGTGGCAAGTGTGTCAGTACAGCCTGTCGCGTTGTCGCGGCAACCCTTGGGGGTGCATTCTTGTCGCGGTCCGTTGACCCGTCGCGTTAAGGTTGTTAACGCAACGGGTGGTCCGTTGCGTTCTGGGTGCCAGGCGCTTAAGGCGCAGGCCGGCTACCCCTTCCCCCTCTCTCTTCTTCTTCCCTTCGCCCTCTCCCTCCGGCGACCTCTTCCTCCCCTCTTCTCCCCTTTGTGTGTTTTAGGCGAGGAGGAGGGCTGTGCGTGGTGTCCCGGCGTCGTGGAGCGTGCGTGGAGCGAGGAGTGTTGGGGATCGGATAGGTGACTTTGACAAAAGAACTACGAACTTGTGTGTATAGCAGCGGAATTAAAATAAGTAAAACACACAATTCGATCAGATCCAAGTGTGGTGTGTGAGAATAGTGAATAAGTACAGCAAACCACACATCAAACCACAGTGCACTGAAGATTTTTAAGGTGGTTCAGAGAACACAACTTGTGTCTCCTACGTCCACCTCCTCACAACGGAGGAACCACTAGCACAAGTGCAGTACAAACTAGAGCACGACGACTCTGACCTCTTTGAGTGCAACAACTCAAAGACACCCAGGAGATAGGCACGACAACCTACTCCACAGACCACTTGTGAATTCAGCAAATTCACAAGCCCTTGAGCACCACGGCTCAAGCACCAGAGCACAACGGCTCCAAACCAGAGTACAAAGTACTCAAAGCTCTGGATCACAATAGATCCAAGTTTGCTAGAACAAGCACACTTAGAGAATAGATCCTCTAGCACGATCTATCTCAGTACAATAGAAATGGTAGAGACAAATAGAATTGGGAGATCTGTGTAGAACACATACACAGATTCCCTAGAGAAATTTAACACTCTGACCAAATACAGACTCGACTGGATCTCCTTCTGGATCAGCACTACTGTAATCACGAGCTCCTTCTCTTCTTCTCCTTCTTCTTCTCCTTCTTCTTCCCTTGGCTGTGCTGCTCTGCTCCTCTGGATGCAGATTCCTTTTTCCCACTCTTCTTGCCTTCTTCCAGAATGCTCTTGGCTCTTTCTTGCGTGGGATGCTTTGGAGTACCAAAGACATGGGTATTTATAGCCCCATATGTCCATAAGGAGCCTTAGGGTACGTGGGCACAAAACCTAGGTAGATTCCCTTGATCCCCAAGCAACCACGTGTCCAGAAAAATCATAAGTTGAAATTTCAGTCGGAGTGTGTCGACACTACCACTGAGTGTGTCGACACACTATCCCAATTGTCCAAACAGGGTCTTCTGGAAGCTGGGTCTAGTGTCGACACTACCACTGGCTGTGTCGACACACTGTCCCAGTCAAGTAGCTGGGTCTTCTGGAGACTGGGTCTAGTGTCGACACTACCATGGATGTGTTGACACACTTGACCCTATCTTCAGAGAAAGCTTCAGAGACTATGACCCAGTGTCGACACCATCAATGGATGTGTCGACACCATCAATGACAAGAGCTGTATACACCTGCAAATTTAACACATAAATCATTAGTACAAGATATTATCATTAAAATATGAGATATTAAACATCAAAATATGTTGTTTAAGCATTATTGTGATATGTATAAAATGTATAACATATTCAACATATCATCATCAAAATCACAATATGTCATCATCAAAATCAAAGTATGAGTGATGTTCATTGGTTATCATTAAAATACAGCTTTAGGAAATTCCAAAACACACTCCACCCAACAATCTCCCCCTTTTTTATGATGACAAAACATATGCACAATCTCCCAATAGCTTGAATCCCTTGACTGTAATAACTCCCCTTGACCATATACACCCTTTGAACTTTCTCCCCATAAAGAACTTTCTCCCCCTAGAAACTTTTACTTTCTCCTCCTTTAAGGAACTTTCTCCCCTTTTTAACAGCATTAAAAAGATAGATAAGAGAGAGAAACAAAGATTGTAATAGAGCAAGAAATGAAATATAGGAAATGAATGGTCAGAAATGATCAAAATAAATGAGGCAAAGTGATATTTACATATGAGAGAAATTATTGTGTTCTTTGTATTGTGCAATAAAGTTTAATCGCAAAGACACACTCAACACAAAGTATAGCAAAATATAATGATCTGAATGTAGTTAAAATAATGATGCAAATGTGAAGAAAAGTGACCTATATGAATGAGCAGAAATATTTAACAAGGATGTTAGGAGCTTTAAGTTTAACACAATGTAAAATAATAGGTCTAAACTCAGTATACATGAACTTTATGATGGTCTTAAGCTTTTCCATCCTGTCAATTTGATTTTCTTTCATTTTAACTGGGAAAGAATACAAGAATAAATTAGTTAAATCTCACTTTTCAGTGCCAGAGATCACATTGATTAGATGCAAGATCTCCTGATTACTTAATGGTTTAACTTTCATTATCTTATACAGAGTTGAAAACTTTGATTTCCACTTTTTGACGTGAAACAAATCACTTTTTAGGTGAAATGGCCCGGTTACTCAGTGGTTCAAGAATGTGCATTGCTCTGTTTGTATCTTTCCAGATTTTTGATCATTTTCTTTTGATATTTTGCAGGAATATGTTTGCTTTGACCAGAAAAGTCATGACTACAATTTAGAAAAATTATTCTTAACATGTGGTAAAAATGAAGCTTAAACATATACAAGTGAAATATTAAAGCCACTCATGTGCCTATAATAGTGTTTTTCAAATCATTTTAAAAACATTCAGTATTAAGATTGCTTAACCTTGAAATGATAATGAATATTTGAAATTAAACTAAATGCATAATGAGTTTAGTTACAACGTTTTAATTCTCTCATAAGAATAACACAAGGACTCAAAAATTCTGATGACTTTGGGTTCAAAATAGACAAGTAAGTTCAAGAAATATGGCAATGATTCCCCATTTCATGTATCTCCCCCTCACAAGGTGAACATGAAGATTATTGGAGATATAGGAATGAAGTGAAAGCAGAATGAACAAGAATGTTTTATTGAAAACAAGGACTCCCCCTCAACAATTGCATACGAGGCTCTTGATACTTGGCGGAGACATATACTCACGCATAGTGAAAGTGTCTAGACAAGCCTAACTTGCCTTTCTTCAAATCACTATTTGATATACCAAGAATTTCAATACAACTGAGAAGTAGGAATTTATTTGCAAGAAAGAATGGCTTTTATTTGCACAAAGAAATGAGATGAAGATTTCAGATATGTGAAAACTTGCATAAACCAAGTTCCCTTCTGAGAGAAGTGAATCTAGGTTCTGCAAGAGGCTTAGTGAAAATGTCTGCAATTTGTTTTTCTGTGTCAATGAAGTGGAGTTTAAAAGAATTCTTTGAGACTTCATCTCGAAGGAAATGATGCCGAATGTCAATGTGTTTTGTGCGGGAATGCTGAATAGGATTTTTGGACAGCTTTATAGCACTTGTGTTGTCACAAAGAATGGGAATGCAACCTAATGTGTGATTATAATCTAGAAGTTGATGTTTGACCCAAAGGACTTGGGTACCACAGCTACCAGCGGCAACATACTCAACTTCTGCAGTTGAAAGAGCTACAGAATGTTGCTTTTTGGAAGCCCAAGAAATAAGACACCCTCCTAGATATAAACACAACCCACTAGTGCTTTTTCTATCAAGTTTGCATCTGGCATAATCAGCATCACTATATGCAATCAAGTCCAATTTACATCCAGCAGGATACCAAAGACCCAAATCACATGAAGAAAGAAGATATTTGAAAATTCTTTTAACAGTAGACATGTGACTATCTTTAGGATTTGCTTGAAATATTGCACACATGCAGATACTAATTGAATATCTGGCCTAGAGGTAGTTAAATAAAGAAGAGATCCAATCATACCTCTGTAAAGTGTAGCATTAACAGGCTTACCAGAAGCATCACTCTCAAGTCTTACACTTGTGGCCATTGCTGTGTTGGATGGCTTGATGTTTTGGAAGTCAAACCTCTTGAGCAACTCCTTGACATATTTTGTTTGACTCAGAAAAATTCCTTCAGCAGTTTGATGTACTTGCAGACCTAAAAAGAATGTAAGTTCACCCATGAGACTCATTTCAAATTCAGATTGCATAAGATGGGCAAACTCATTGCACAAAGTGTTATCTGTTGATCCAAAAATGATATCATCAACATAAACTTGAACAGCAATGAAATGATTTTTTGCAGTTTTTGTAAACAAGTTTGGTCAATATTTCCTCTTATGTTACCTTTATTTACAAGAAATGAGCTCAATCGGTCATACCAAGCTCTTGGAGCTTGTTTAAGACCATAAAGAGCCTTATTAAGTTTAAAAACATGATTGGGAAATTTTTCATTTTCAAAACTAGGGGGCTATTTGACAAAAATATTTTCTTTTATGTATCCATTTAAAAATGCACTCTTGACATCCATTTGATAGACTTTGAATTTCAAAGAGGCAGCAAATGTAAGGAATATTCGAACAGCTTCAAGTCTTGCTACAGGGGCATAAGACTCTTCAAAATCAATACCAAGTTCTTGGTTATACCCCTGAGCAACAAGTCTAGCTTTATATCTAACAATTTGACTAGATTCATTCAATTTATTTCTGAAAATCCATCTAGTTCCAATGACAGAAGTTAAATCTGAAGGTTTTGGTACTAAATCCCAAACTTGATTTCTTTCATGATGAAGGTCTTCATGCATAGCATTTATCCAGTTTTCACAAGATAAAGCTTCATCAACATTTTTAGGTTCAATTTGGGAAAGTAGTGCCAAAGAATCTTCAACTATAACAGAATGAAAAGATGATCTGGTTCTTATTCCATCTTGCAAATTACCAACAATGTTTTCAAGTGGATAATTTCTTAAAAATCTGGGTTCAGAAATTACCTCAGGGTTTGCATGATTTTCAGGAACATGATTACCTGAATCACTTGAAGTTGGAAATTCAAGAACCTCATGTGCATTTGGTACTTCTTGCTCTTCAAGATTTGTAGATGGATTTTCAAGAAAATCATCCTCATCATCACATAATGGAGTTCTGCACAAAGTAGGAATGTTAGTCTTTGGAAAGTTTTCATAAAAAATGACATGTGGAGATTCTTCCACAGTCTTAATTTTCAAAATATAAACTTTGTAAGCTCTTAAAGTTTCAGAATAACCTAAGAAGATTGATTCAAAACTTTTTGCATCAAATTTATCAAGATTTCCTTTGTTGTTATTGTGAACAAAACATTTGCAACTAAAAATTTTGAAATATGACACACTTGACTAAAATTTATTCTTGAACAACTCATAAGGGGTTTTTCTAATCTTTGGTCTTACTAAGGCTCTATTCAAAATGAAATTAGCTGGATTTACAGCTTCTGCCCAAAAAGATTTAGACAGTTTACTTTCAATGAGCATAGTTCTGGCCATTTCCACAAGAGTTCTATTTTTCCTTTCTACAACTCCATTTTGTTCTGGAGTTCTAGGGGAAGAAAACTTATGGAGAATTTTCAGTTCAGTACAAAGATCAGAAAATGATTTATTTTTAAATTCACCCCCATGATCTGTCAAAATGGAATTTAGTTTGAAAGATAAACCCACTAAGGCAGAATTGTAAAATCTCCTGAATTCTGAACATGCATCACTTTTATGGGATAAGAATAACACCCAAGTATATCTTGTAAAGTCATCAATGATCACAAAGCCATATCTATTACCACTGAGACTTTGAGTTCTGGTTGGACCAAAAAGATCCATATGAGCAACTCAAGTGGTTTAGATGTAAGTACATCATTGAACACTTTAAAAGATTTTCTTGTTTGTTTTCTTTGAGCACATATGTAGCAACCTGAATTTTTAAGAGAAATAAAATTTTAAATAAAGAATTGAAACCTAGCTAAATGGATATTTAAATGAAAGAGCATTAAACAAAACCCATTAAATGGAAAAGAATAATGGGCTTTGCTTAATGGATCCTCTAAAATTTATTGGGTCAAAAATATGAATTTACAAAGGGAGAATAATAGGAAAATACCCTAAATTCGTAACTAAATTATTACCTAAATAGAAAAGGGTATTTAATGCATTAAATAGGAAGTTAGAGTTGGAATTGGATTCCTAAACCTACCCCATATGGTTTAGCACGAATTTAGATCTCTTCCTAGCCTAAATAGGAATTGGAAGGCAAGGAAGGAAGGTTAGAGTAAGGAAATTTCGTAATTTAAGAGGAATTAGAGTAGTAGTAGGAATAGGAACTTGTATTTATATAAATACACCTCCTAAACCCTCTTGGCCGACCCTAGCTCGTTGCCAAAGGTTGTTGGACTTGGAGAAGAGGCCAAAGAGGAGAGGATCTCGTGGGAAGAAGGTGTTCTTGAAGCTTCTTCTTCGTTCTTGGAGTTCTAAGCCCTAGAAGACAAATCGAGTCAAAGGTAGGCATTCTCACAAGCATAAACCATGAAACTTTTTCTGTAGGTTCTTCCTATCCTCTTGAACGAAACCCCCAAGTTTCATATTTTTCCATCCATCCTATATTTTGTTCTTAATTTTTGAAGAACTGCAAACATGATAACCCCGAGATGTCATGTTTAATTCAAAACTCTATGTATACTTGATCCCATGCTACGAAAATTTTACTGTAGATACTTCATGTTGTTAGGGATCATTTGCCCCTAAAAAGCCTAAATTTCATTGAGCATGTTGCCCGAATTAAATCCATCTTGCTCTCTGTGTCTTGATCTATGTTACTCATCCTTGTTCGTTTCAAACCATGTTCAAACCAGGCTCTCTCTCTAATTCCGATTTACTGGAAGTACCCTTACATGTCTAGTTTAATTTGCAACTGATTTCATGATTTTTTCATCGCGTATATAATTAGTTATGGATTTCTGAACAACCCTGTATCGAAATTTAAATGCTCTGGTCCGCAATCCAATGTCTGGTCTGACTCCTGTCAGGGTCAGGCGCAGACAACCAGAAGGCGACACCTCGATATGTCGCTTTCTGGGCTGCGATTGCGACAACCTACCTGTCGCATTCAAGAAGGCGACAGGTGAGCCGTCGCCTTCTCAGAACCCAATCTGCAAGCCCTGTCGCGACCCGTTTTAGGCCCTGTCGCGTTCCGTCCTGACCCTGTCGCGACCCGTACAGGGGTATGTCGCCTTCACAAGTTTTGATGAAAAACCCATAAAAAAATAAAATAAAATATTTCTGTCACTTTCTAAATAATCCTTACGCCTTCTTACCGTTATACCCCCAGTAAAAACCCTACTTAAAAATGGTGCTATATTGAATGATTTAAAATACATGTTCACGACTTATTTCTATCTATGATTTCTCTTGTACTTGCACACACTTGAACCATCCTTTATGGCTGAAATCTTGCAGAAAATATCTCATAATGTATCTGGTAACTTATTGAAGTAAAGTACATTAATTGCCCTATTTTAAGGACTTGTATTCGTTTCTTGCATTGTTTATAATACCGATATCGACGCTCCACTGTCCTAGAATTCCTCTAGAAGGTCGAGCACCTGTTTTATATACACACTTTTCTTGGCTTGTGGTGAACTCTCCGTCGGATATTCCTTTCGCCGGACTAGTGAACTCTTGCACAAGGCCTCCGTAAGTCTCCTCTGATCATGGATTCCCACATGGTCGACGAGCCGGTTGTACCCTAACACCCATTACACCATTAGGGATCAATATGATCCAAACGGCTATTAGAAGCTCGCTCTTACCTTGAATCACGTAGAACCTCTGGACTTGTGCATAACATGGCCAGCGGAAAGATCGTGAGTTCCACCTGACTGCCAACACCATGTACGCGTGTTGTGCAACTGTTACTATCGTCGTTTACTCGTCGCATTACGTGCAATGTCCACTAGCTCTCATCTATACTTTACTCGCTCGTCTATTCACATTCACTCTACTATCTCGTCTATTCATCTAGTGCTCTCATCTACTTCTTGGTAATCTATATTGGCCATTGACTGATTGTCTAAAGATAAACAATATAACCAATGCCTGGCAATATATAAAGGGCCCGATCAGGTCCTGGGATGTGCGCCCGAAAGTGCTAGTGCCCATGGGAGTTAAATGATCAGAGTGTTTGGCATTACACACAAGTGCTATCTATCTCGACTATCTATATGACAATCAAAACACAAACGTGCTATGCTCTCTCGATGTCTAGAATGACAAACAAGTGCTATACTCGTCGTGCTGTTACTATACTTGTGCTAGTTGTGCTATGGCCATCCTGCTATTCGTGCTATACTCGATACTTGTGCTATTTTTGGAAACTATACTAGCTCTCGTGCTGTTGTGCTATCTCTTGCTATATTTTGACTCTCTTGTACCTACTTTCGTTAGATACTCTGCCGTCAAATGCGTTAATTACTTAAATCCTGCTTGAGCCTGAGATTTAAGACCTACTGGGCGTTATCGCTCACCCTATGTTATTTGATGTTGTGTTCTCAGGTGAGACCGAGGATGAACATACACTCACGAGGAAGGGGATGACCAAGAGTGAAGCCAGGAGTACCCTCGAGTCATTACATTATCTTAGAGATGTAGTTAGTTATTTCCTTTTATTGCAATGTAATTGGGCCCTATAGAATGGCTCTGATATTAGTGGTTGTAACTAGACATTTGGAAAGTTATCAATGAGAAAGATTTGTTTTAGTATTATTCAATGTGCAATAGTTTGATGTCTAGTACTCGCTCTATACCATTTCTTGCAACTGCCTAAAAATGGAGAAATATTGAATAACTTTAAATACGTCTTTACGACTTATTCTATTTGTGACGACCCAACCAGCAAACTGGCCCAACAACCGTGCCAGTTGGTAGACTTCCCAGGAAGGTCACCCATCCTGGGACTACTCCCAACTGAGCACGCTTAACTTCAGAGTTCTTTTCCATCTCGAGCTCTGAAAATGACTAGTCCGGGTTGTTGGTAGTCTACTGATTTAGTCCATTTAACATATTCTTATATGGGGTGTTACAATCTACCCCTCTTATATAAGCGACGTCCTCGTCGCTGCTCATATATAGCACACAATCAAACCCCAGGAAGACAGGATTCTAGAGGTGGCCCCCATAGGCTCAAGAGGTGGCTCCCACTATGTAGCACTTTGCGCCATTATGGCCTCAAGAGGTGGCTCCCATAGCGTAGCACTTTGCCCTGTGTGGCACTTAGTTCCTGCACTTCCGGCTGGGCAAGGCTCTGATACCATTTGTGACAACCCAACCAGCAAACTGGCCCAACAACCGTGCCAGTTGGTAGACTTCCCAGGAAGGTCACCCATCCTGGGACTACTCCCAACTGAGCACGCTCAACTTCAGAGTTCTTCCATCTCGAGCTCTGAATGACTAGTCCGTTGTTGGTAGTCTACTGATTTAGTCCATTTAACATATTCTTATATGGGGTGTTACACATATCCCCAAATAGGATTGTCAATGACTGGGAAAGATTCAGGGAGACCTTTTACAAGATTCATTCTTATGAGTTTACTAATGGTTGTGAAACTTGCATGACCCAACCTTTTGTGCCACAACCAAGCAGTGTCATTTTTATTTGCAATCAAGCAAACATTTAAAGAGGAATTATCACACAATCAATCATGTAGACATTATTTTCTCTTTTTCCAATCAATTTAATTTTCTCAGAAGAGGAGTCAATTATTTTGCATGAATCATGTTCAAAAAGAATCTTGTGACCATTGTCACACAATTGACTAATGCTAAGCAAGTTGTAATTCAAACCCTCAACTAAACAAACATCATCACTTAAGGTAATGCAAGACTTACCAATTTTTCCTTTGCCAATTATTTTTCCTTTATTCTTACCTCCAAAGGTGACTGATCCACCTTCCTTTTCAATCAAGCATGAAAATTTATTTCTGTCTCCTGTCATGTGCCGTGAGCATCCACTGATAAGAATCCAGATGTTGTTGGAATTGGATGCACGGCTTTCCTGCACATAACAAATTAGACAAGAAAAGTTTTTGGTACCCACATGAGATTGGTACCAACATCCTGAGTGAGAAGAGATAACAAATCCTTTCTAACCCAAATTTGTGTATTTTTCTTCATAGTGTTTTTTGAAACAAAAGATTCAACTTTTTGTTTTTCAATTTTCTGAACATTATACCTCTTAGTTGATTTGTTCCACTGTGAAAAATTTGGCATGTATTGCTGTTGATATGCAGGAAAAGATGAATGATAGAAATAAGGAATGAACCATTGGTTACCATTGTACCTTTGGTTCCAAGACTTATTCCATCTTGAATTGTAAGAGGAGAAAACATTCCAATTTCCATGAGAAAGATGATTATTGATTGATTTGAAGTTTTTGTGATTTTTATAAGAAGGGTAGGTCGACCTCTGACTGGGATAGGTCGACCTGTGCATAGTGTGTGTCGACCTAGGTAGGGTATGTGTTGACCCCTCGGTTTTTTTGTTTTTGTATTTTTCCTTTGTTTTCAGATGAGCCTGCCTTGACAAATTTATTAAAGGATTTTTGATGATTTTATTTCTTTGGAGATGATTCAGTTTTCTTTGAATTTTGTGGTTCAAAACCTAAGCCATGCTTGTTTGAATTCATCTTAACTCCAAGTAGAGCATTCAAATTGTCTTTCCCTTGAGTGAAGTTCTTGATGATATCTTCTTTTTCTTTAATGCAAAGATTGAGTTTTTCAATTTGATTCAAATTTTCATGATTTTTCTTTTCTTTTTCTTCAAATTTCTTGATAGAATTGATGAGTTCTTTGTTCAATTTTTGAATTTTCAATTTCAGATCATCAACAAAAATCAACAGTTCATCATTTTCTTTGATTTGGTCTGAAATTTGAGCTTCCAATTCAGAAATCTTTACAGATGATGAAGTATCATGAAGAATGCTTTCAATTTTTCTTTTCAAGTATTTATTTTCTTTTCTAACATCAGAAAGATTTTCAACTAAATTACCATATGCTTCTTGCCAATCTTCAATGGTAAATAGTTCAAAGGATATATCTACCTGTTCTTCGCTGCTTCCAGCCATGAAGCAAATTTCATTCCCTTCTGAACTTGAGGATTCTTCATTGCAGTCTGAGCTTTCATCATCTGACCATGTAGCCACCATGGCCTTGTTCTTCTTTTTGTGGAACTCCTTCTTGTGGTTTATGTGCTTTTCCTTCTTACCTTCTGGACAATCAGCCTTCATATGTCCAGATTTGTTGCACCTATCACACAGGAATTTCATCAGTTTTCTTATGATCAACATGGGAGAAATGTTTCTTTTTACTAGACATGGCATTTTGCTTATTACCAAAATTCTTCTTGTTTGATTTCAGAAATGCCTTAAATTGTCTAGTGATGAAAGCAAGATTATCATTATCAGATTCAGATTTCTCAGATTCAGAATTTTCTTTAGATTTTCCTTTATTACTTGATGAAGCTTTAAGAGCAATGGTTTTTGTTTTTAGCATGTGTTCTTCTGATCTCTTAAGATTTAACTCATATGTCATTAATGATCCAATGAGTTCATCCAATGTGATTTTGGATAAATCCTTTGAATCTTCAATGACAGTTGCTTTAGTGTGCCATACAGGAGATAATGAGCGCAAGATTTTTCTTACCAATTCTTCATTTGAGTATTCCTTACCCAAGGCTCGAAGTCCATTTATAATAACCATGAACCTAGCAAACATCTCAGATATAGTTTCATTAGATTTCATGATAAACAACTCATAATCAGAAACTAACATGTTAGCCTTAGTCTCCCTGACCTGAGATGTGCCCTCATAAAGCAATTCTAATTTATCCCACATCTCCTTGGCAGACTTACACATAGAGATTCTGGAATACTCCTTTGGATGGATGGCACATTGCAGCATGTTCATGGCGCTGTAGTTCAGGGTGACCCTTCTGATCTGCTCCTGGTCCATTGATCTTCATCTCCAGTGACTTCAATTGGTCCTTTTTCAACAATTCTCCATACTTCATAGTTCTGTGCTCTAAGAAAAACCATCATCCTATTCTTCCAGTAAGGATAGTCAGTACCATCAAAAATGGAGGCCTATTGATTGAATGACCTTCAGCAACAAAACCTCTAGAGTCCATGATAAGACAATCAAACCAAACACACACAGCAATTGAGCAAGTAACTGAGTGAGTCAAAATCTGAAATACAGAAAATTCACCAAAGCACCTCAGAGTATAGAATTGACTCTGACCTGCTCTGATACCAGTTGTTGGGGATCGGATAGGTGACTTTGATAAAAGAACTAAGAATTGTGTGTATGGCAGCGGAATTAAAATAAGTAAAACACACAATTCGATCAGATCCAAGTGTGGTGTGTGAGAATAGTGAATAAGTACAGCAAACCACACATCAAACCACAGTGCACTGAAGATTTTTAAGGTGGTTCGGAGAACACAACTTGTGTCTCCTACGTCCCCTCCTCACACGGAGGAACCACTAGCACAAGTGCAGTACAAACTAGAGCACGACGACTCACCTCTTTGAGTGCAACAACTCAAAGAAACCCAGATAGGCACAACACCTACTCCACAGACCACTGTGAATTCAGCAAATTCACAAGCCCTTGAGCACTACGCTCAAGCACCAGAGCACAACGCTCCAAACCAGAGTACAAAGTACTCAAACCTCTGGATCACAATAGATCCAAGTTCTGCTAGAACAAGCACACTTAGAGAATAGATCCTCTAGCACGATCTATCTCAGTACAATAGAAATGGTAGAGACAAATGAATTGGGAGATCTGTGTAGAACACATACACAGATTCCCCAGAGAAATTTAACACTCTACCAAATACAGACTCGGATGGATCTCCTTCTGGATCAGCACTGCTGCAATCACGAGCTCCTTCTCTCTTCTCCTTCTTCTTCGTGGTTTGGACTATGTGTCACGGAACCTAAAAATGTGTAAAGTGTAATGTGAAATGTGTATTGACCATGTGTAAATGTGTAAGTGACATGTGAATGTGTATGTGTAAAGTGTAACCATGTGAAAAGAGGAAACTAGTGTAAAGAAAAATGTGAAATTCTAGATGTGTAAATGTTATTGGAACCCATGTGAGACTAAATCTGAAACCATGTGAATTCAGAAAATACATGTGGTTATTCTTATGTTTATGTGTGCAAAATGTTTGGAGTCCTGTTAGGGACAACTAATGAATATGGTGCAAATAGCATGATGGATTGTTCATATGATATGTTTTTATGCGTTATTGTAGCTCTCATGTATAGGTTCTCAGCCATGAAACTATATGAATCAGCAACCTAAAGCATGTGAAAAGGTTATGTTGTACTTAAGAACATGTGGAATCCATGCTAGTTGTGTTTCTCGTCCACGTATGTAGAAGTTCATGTTGATAGCTCTCATGTTTTGATTCTTTAAAGATTAAAGTTTCATGAGTAAATTGAATAGAGACCATGTGATAGGTGAATTTTATTTTAAAAATCTGAAAGCATGAGTTATGTATAAAATTGTAGAAATGTTCATGATAGGTTGAAACTTGAGTTGACCAGCATGCTATGTGTTGCTAATTGTAATGTGCATGTAGAAACCATTAGGACTTGTAAGTGTACATGAGTAGTGCTGCTTGCTGAGTCCTTAGACTCACTCCTTGCTTCGGCGTACAGTATAGTTGGTGACACGACACCGCTTGAGGAGACGGTGGAGACGGACTCCGAGCGCGGAGACTAGCTAGTTTGTTGGAGTTCTTTGAGATGTGTATTCATAGTATGTATTTGGAACATTGTATTAGAATTGTCATGAAAGGAATGTATTATGTGGACATTTGTAATTCTATTTCAACAATTTAAATTATGTGAGCTCTTAGTTCCTCATTGTTAATTGCGAAAATTCATGTATGGTTAATGTGGATGATGAATGAATGGAGATAGTTCTCTTTACTTCCGCTACTCTGTTGTATATTCGCGTGTATCTCAGCTATATGTATCGTTTGGGTAAATGTCCCACTGTGGCAGCACTTGTTATACCGACGGGGTTGGTATAACCGTACCGGTATAATGAGGGCCGTCATATTTCACTAGATGCCAAAATATTTAAAATATAAAGGAAATCGATGTTTAAGTGAAATCCATGTTTTCAAGCAAATCATGTTTCACTTATGAAATCCATGTTTGAAGCAAATCCATGTTTTCAAGTGAATCCATGTTTCACTTATCAAATCTATGTTTGAAGCAAATCCATGTTTTCAAGCGAATCTATGTTTTCACTTATCAAATCTATTTGAAGCAATTGATGTTTCACTTACCAAATCCATGTTTGAAGAAAACGATGTTTCACTTATCAAATCGATGTGTGAGGCAAATCGGTGTTTCACTTATCAAATCGATGTGAGAGGCAAATCGTGTTTCACTTATCAAATCGATGTGAGAGGAAAATCGATGTTTCACTTATAAAATCGATGTGAGAGGCAAATCGATGTTTCACTTATCAAATCGATGTGAGATGCAAATCCATGTTTTAAGCAATCGATGTTTCAGTGAAATCCAAGTTTTCAAGCAAATCTATGTGGCAATTTGTGAACTGAAATTGATGTATATTGAATGGACATTGATTTAGCTTTTTAGTGCAAATCACACGGCAATAATACCATAAATTTAATTTATTATTAGAAAAACATGGTATTAAGTATATTTAATATTTAATTAATTACATAAATTTATATTATTAAAAAACATAATATTGAATATATTTAATTAATCCTAAATTTTGTTATCACCAAAATATTTGATATCACCAAAATACAAGGGTAAAATATAGAGTGGTTCAATAGTTAAGAAAATGGTTAGGACTAAGTAACTTAGATTCTAACTTAGTTAATTGTTTTACAGGCTATGGCAAGCCGTGGTAGGCGTGGTGTGCAGGCTCGGGAGGAGAAGCATAGGCGTGAGGAGAGGGGTGAGCAGCAGGCGCCAGCACCCCAGGGTCCCACAGTACTCCCTCCACCACCACATGTGGACTATGGCGTGTTCATGCAAGGCCTGGTTCAGGCAATGCAGACCCAGGTGCAGACTCAGGCAGCACTGCAGGCTCAATTGCAGGCACAGGCTCAGGCTCCAGCTCCCGTTCCTCAGGAGCATGGCCATGGTGGTCCGTCCATCATGGAAAGGTTTAAGAGGATGGCTCCGCCTTCTTTTAAGGGGGAGAGTCAACCCCTCTTGGCAGAGAGCTGGATGAGGGAGGTGGAGAAGATATTCTAGGCTATAAGGTGTGCTGAGGAAGACAAAGTCAGCCTGGCTACTTACATGCTACAGGTACTTAAAGTATACGTACTTATGTAAGATTAAGGTTTTATTTTTAGATGGTGCTTATGGTTGTGTTTTGCAGGAGAGAGCTAATGTTTGGTGGGCCTCCGTACTTCATACCAGATACGAGGATGGTGCCATTGAGGTAACTTGGCCGAGTTCACGAGGCTATTTCGGGCCAAGTACATCCCCGAGCACATCTAGGACAAGATGGAGCAGGAGTTTCTCTCTCTTACTCAGGGCTCCATGACTGTCTTGGAGTATGAGGCCAAGTTTGTCGAGCTTTCTAAATATGCTCCCAATATAGTGGCTAATAAGCGCAGAAAGGCTATGAAGTTTGTGATGGGGCTCAAACCATCACTTAGGTCGAGGTTAGTTGCTTTTGACCACCGCACCTTGGACGAGGCTCTTAGCGCAGCATGCAGGCAGAAGAGCGAGATGGACCAGTACTTAGAAGAGAAGAGGGCAGCTCAGAAGAGGTCTGCGCCACCTTTCCAGAGGCAGGACAAGAAGAAGGCAGTGTACTAGTCACCCCAACGTCCAGTGGTGGCTTCTAGTCAGCAGGCGGTTACACCACAGTCCCCCAGCTTCAGACCCAACGACAAGAAGATGTGTCCTAACTGCGGAAGGGCACACGGTGGCATCGAGTGTTGGAAGCTAGCAGGGAAGTGTCTCAAGTGTGGCAGCGCTGAGCATCAGATCATAGACTGCCCCAGACTTCAGCAGTCCGTTCAGAGAGGAGCGCCAGCCTTAGCAGCGACATCAGCAGTAGCGCCAGTGACAGGGAGACCGGGAAGGCCTCGGGCCCAAGCTCGAGTGTTTGCACTAGTACGAGAGGATGCAGAGCAGGCCGAGAACGTCATGGAAGGTATGGTTTTAGTCATGGGTGTGTATGTTCAGGTGTTGTTTGATACGGGTGCCACACACTCGTTTATTTTTTAGCGGTTTGCCAACAGTTAGCAGCAGAGTCTGGAGTGGAGGCAGAGGAGTTAGAAGTCCCTTTATCTGTTCACACACCGGCAGGTACGGTAGCGACCAGGAAGTGCATTCCATCTTTACCTGTGTGCATTGAGGACTGAGGCTTGTTTGGGTGCTTCTACTTGCTCAAGATGAAGGACTATGATACCATACTTGGCTAGATTGGCTTGAGGAGCACTATGCCATAGTGGATTGTAGAAAGAAGAAGATTACTTTCCGTATTCCTGGTGATGATGAGTTCTCACATCCGTTGCCAAGGAACTTAGCAGGAAGGTTTGTGATCTCTGCCTTGAAGGCAATGACGATGGTGAGTAAGGGTTGTGACACATTTCTTGCCAGTGTGGTCTTAGTCCCTAAGGTCGAGTAGTCACCGACCCTTGAGGAGATTGAGGTAGTGGAGGAGTTTCCAGACGTGTTCCCTGATGATTTATCTAGATTGCCAATGACTAGGGAGATAGAGTTTACCATAGAGTTGCTTCCAGGCACCTCTCCTATCTCTAAGGCTCCATATCGGATGGTACCTGCGGAGTTAGCCGAGCTGAGGAAGCAGTTGCAGGATTTGCTGGATAAGGGATTTATTCGCCCTAGTGTGTCACCATGGGGTGCACCTGTATTTTTCGTGAAGAAGAAAGATGGTTCCCTCAGGCTGTGCATCGACTACAGGAAGCTCAACCAGGTGTCAGTGAAGAAACAGGTATCCCTTGCCGAGGATTGATGATTTGTTCGATCAGCTGCAAAATGCATCGGTGTTTTCTAAGATAGATCTACGGTCTTGCTACCATCAGTTAAGGATTAAGGGTGAAGATGGTCCAAGACTACTTTCAAGACTCGTTATGGACACTGAGTTTCTTGTGCTTCCATTTGGTCTAACTAACGCCCCTGCAACGTTCATGGATCTCATGAACAGGGTGTTTAGACCATATTTGGATAGCTTTGTTGTGGTGTTCATTGACGATGTATTAGTCTATTCTCTTGATGAGGCTACACACCATGAGCATTTGAGGGTTGTTATGGACGTTCTCCGAGAGCACAAGTTGTATGCTAAATTCAGCAAGTGCGACTTCTGGATACGCGAGGTTCATTTCCTTGGGCATGTTATCTCAGACGCTGGAGTTGTTGTTGATCCGGTGAAGGTTCAGGCGGTGTTAGAGTAGGAGACTCCAAGGACACCATCAGAGATCAGGAGTTTTCTTAGTTTAGCAGGCTATTATAGGCGATTCATTGAAGGCTTTGCCTCTATCGCAGCACCGTTGACTAAGCTAACTAGGAAGGGTGTGAAGTATGTTTGGTCTGATGAGTGCGAGAGTAGTTTCCAGCTGCTAAAGATGAGGCTTACATCTGCACCCGTGTTGATCTTGTCGAGTGGTGCAAAGGGTTGTGCTATCTACTCTGATGCTTCTCAGGTAGGCCTTGGCTGTGTGCTGATGCAGCATGGTAAGGTAGATGCATATGCTTCTCCCCAGTTAAAGGAGCACGAGCGTAACTATCCGACCCATGAATTGGAGTTAGCGGCTATGGTTCATGCACTGAAGATGTGGAGACACTATCTTTATGGTGTCAAGTTCGAGGTGTTCACTGACCACAAGAGTCTGAGGAATATTTTCTCTCAAAAGAAGTTGAACCTGCGGCAGAGAAGATGGATAGAATTTCTCAAGGACTATGACTTCGAGCTTCAGTACCATCCAGGGAAGGCGGATGCACTCAGCAGGAAGAGGCCATTGCTCCGGCAGATTGGAAGATGCTTGAGGATGCAGCGTGTGCTATGACTGAGTTGTTGGGTTGAGTGTGTTCTGGAATTTCCTAAGTTGTATTTAAATGATAACCAATGAACATCACTCATACTTTGATTTTGATGATGACACATTGTGATTTTAATGATGACATATTGTGATTTCAATGCTTAATGGGTGAAACATGTTAATGTTCAAACAACATATTTTTGATGTTTCATATCTCATATTTTAATGATAATATCTTGTACTAATGATTAATGTGTTAATTTTGTAGGTGTATACAGATTTTGCCTTGGTAGTGTCGACACACCCCTTACTGGTGTCGACACAGTGTTTCAAACCCTAAGGCAAAATGAGGAAGAAAAAGTCAAGTGTGTCGACACAGTCTCATGGTGTCGACACTAGTCCCAGATTCCAGAGATCCCAGTTGACAGGTCTGCATGGTAGTGTCGACACAGGCTCAAGTAATGTCGACACTAGATCCAGTTCCCAGAAGACCTGTTTGGCAGTTCTGGACAGTGTGTCGACACTGCCTGAAGTAGTGTCGACACTAGTGTCTCTTCCCAGAGAACCAATTATGCCAGTTTGGGACAGTGTGTCGACACACTCTGAAGTAGTGTCGACACACTCTGGCTAAAACTCAAAATCGGGAATTTCATCTGGACACGTGCTGCTTGGGAATTAGGGGATCTGCCCAGGTTTTTATGCCCACGTACCCTAAGGTCTTTATGGTCACATTGGCTATAAATACCTTTGTCCTTGGCACTCCAATCCACCCCACGCAAGTCAAGAGCTCAGAGCTTTCTGGAAAAAGGCAAGGAGAGCGGAAAGAGGAATCTGCATCCAGAGGAGCAGAGCAGCGCCGCCAAGGGGAGAAGGGGAGAAGAAGAAGGAGAAGAAGAGGAGGAGCTCGAGATTGCAGGAGTGCTGGTCCAGAAGGAGATCCAGCCAAGTTTGTAATTGGTCAGAGTCCTGAATTTTCTGGGGAATCTGTGTATGTGTTCTACACAGATCTCCCAATTATATTTGTCCTCATCAATTCTATTGTATTGAGATAGATCGTGCTAGAGGATCGATTCTCTAATTGTGCTTGGTCTAGCAGAACTTGGATCTATTGTGATCCAGAGGTTTGAGTACTTTGTACTCTATTTTGGAGCCGTAGTGCTCTGGGTTGGAGCCGTTGTGCTCTGGTGCTTGAGCGGTGGTGCTCAAGGGCTTGTGAATTTCTGAATTCACAAGTGGTCTTTGGTAGGTCGTTGTGCCTATCTCCTGTGGTCTTTGAGTTGTTGAACTCAAAGAGGTTAGAGTCGTCGCGCTCTTGTTTGTACTGCACTTGTGTTAGTGGTTCCTCCGTTGTGAGAGAGGTGGATGTAGGAGACACAAGTTGTGTTCTCCGAACCACCTTAAAAACTCTGTGCACTGTGGTTTGTTGTGTGATTTGCTGTTCTCATTCACTATTCTCACACACCGCACTTGAGTCTGAACGAATTGTGTGTTTTACTAATTTTAATTCCGCTGCTATTCACACAATCTCGTAGTTCATTTACCAAAGTCACATATCCGATCCCAACATGAGTTAGAGCCACAGCTGTGTCAGGCTTTCGTGGCTCAGTTATCTATCCGATCCACGGTTCTGGATGAGGTGATCGAGTAGGAGAGAGCTGATCCTAGGATTCAGAAGATGGTGGGTAAGGCAGACATTGCTCGAGATGAGGACGGTGTCATTAGATTCCAGCACCGAGTTTGTGTCCCTAATGTTATGGATGTTCGTGAGCGTGTACTTGTAGAAGCTCACAGGTCGAGGTTCTCTATTCATCCAGGCAACACCAGATGTACCAGGATTGAAGAGAACTTCTGGTGGTCTAGCATGAAGAAGGATTGGCCAAGTTCGTGTCCATGTGTTTAATGTGCCAGCAGGTGAAGGCCGAGTGCCAGAGACCATCGGGCCTTATGCAGAAGATGAGATACCTGTATGGAAGTGGGAAGCAATCACCAAGGATTTTGTGATGGGTTTGCCCAGATCAACCAAGGGCAATGACTCGATTTGGGTGATTGTAGATCGTTTCTCTAAGACTGCTCATTTATTGCCTATGAAGAAGAAACAGTCCGTGAGAGTTTGGCGAGGCTGTATGTTGGCAGCATTGTGAGGTTGCATGGTGTGCCAAATCCATTATCTCGAACAGAGACCCGCAGTTTACATCGAGGTTGTGGCAGGGTCTTCCGGAGGCTTTGGTTTCTCAGTTGAAGCTTAGTTCGGCATTTCACCCTCAGACAGATGGCCAGTCCGAGAGGACAATCCAGATGCTCGAGGTTATGTTGAGAGCATGCGTGCTTGATTAGAAGGGTGATTGGGAGCGTCATCTACCTCTTGTGAAGTTCTTCTACAACAATAGTTTTCATGCGAGCATCAGCATGGCTCCATTCGAGGCTCTGTATGGGCGACCCTGTAGATCTCCTTGTGTTGGGAGGAGATAGGCGATAGGCAGTTAATTGGTCCAGAGTTAGTGTAAGAGACTTCGAATAAGATTCAGCTTATCAGGCAGAGGTTGGTTGCGGTGCAAGATAGGCAAAAGAGCTACGCCGACAATAGGAGGAAGGATTTAGAGTTTGAGGTTGGCGAGCATGTATTTCTCAAGGTTTCGCCTACCCGAGGCATGGTCAGGTTTGGCAGGCATAGCAAGTTGAGTCCGAGATTCATTGGTCTGTTTGAGATTCTTAGGCGGATGGGCAGCGTGGCATATGAGATAGCTTTACCCCCAGTGCTAGTTAGTGTTCATCCAGTTTTCCAAATGTCTATGCTCAGGAGATACGTGAGAGATCCGTCGCATGTCATTAGTCATGAGCCAGTGGAGATTCAGTCAGACTTGTCGTATGTAGAGCACCAATAGCTATCCTAGACTAGAAGGTTCAGCACCTCAGGAACAGAGTATTGCATCCGTAAAGGTGTTATGGAGGAATTTGTCGCGGGAGGAGGCTACATGGGAGCTTGAAGATGCCATGAAGAAGAAGTCTCCCATTTGCTTGGTTAGTATTTTCGTTCTAACTTCGAGAACGAAGTTTTCTTTTAGGGAGAGGGTGTAAGGCCCTCGAATTTTGTTCATATTATGTTTGTGTAGTTCTGTGTATATGGTATTTATCTTATTTTATGTACATATTATGTTTATTTATTTCTATGCATGTGTGTTTGTCTGGTGTATTTAGTTCTGTCTGAAATCCTGGTTAACGTCAACATCACCTGACGTTAACAGCAGGTTGACGGCAATCTGTGTGCCGTTGACTTCATGGCCAACGGATATCGACGTCCAGATCGATGGACGTCTACTTCCTGTTAACGGTAGTAAAGTGGTCGTTTACTTCTCCAATTATGTTGTGATTCCGGATCTGAAACGGCTGTGTTTTCTCCGGGACTTGATTAGGAAACCCAATCCCAAAGGTCGGTAACCTAATCTTAGGTGTACCCCACTCTTAATCCTATAAAACTTAGAGAATTCGGCCAAGTTAGGTCCTTTGGTTCAGAGGAAACCTACGGTTCGTTGAGAGAAAAACCAGCTTTTTTCAAGGCTTGATCCGACGTTTGAGAGCTTCTTTCGGCGATCTTCTTAGACTGGGAGGTGCTTATGCTATTGAAGAATCTTTCCCGACTCCAGAGGACCGTCTGCACAAGCAGGAAGACAGGATTTGGGTGGGAGATCTGCACCTTCTTGGCTTGGCCGAGGAGGGCTTCTTCGACAAATTGAACCCTTTAGAGATTTTATTCCAGGCAAGTAACTGAGGGGTATCATCCCTAGACATGTCCCCTAGGTTCTAGGTATTTTTACAGATTTTATTTTTTTGTCCTGGAACCCCAATTCTCTCTTTTATTTGAGTTCGGTTTGCACTTTCTACAGACAGGAGGTTGAAGGCAACCTTGTTGCGCCAAGTTCCTGAGTTGACAGCAACAAATGTGTCGTTAACCCATGTTGACGGCAAGGCCCTTGCCGCCAAGTTCTTCTGTTTTAACAGCTGTTTTTGTCATGTCTATGTGATAATTTTCGGTCTTCTGGATGTCTGTGCATGCTGTAAAATTATGTATGGTCAGGTATGGTCTTTAGGTCAGATCATGAGGTTCTATCAAATTTCTGAGCATGATTTCAATTATTAAAATTTCTGTTTTGGTAAAATATGCATGTTTTGACAGGGTTTAATTCTGAATAAATAGTTTGAATGCATGTTATGGTTACAGAGAATTTTCATGATCTTAGGGTTATTGTTTGCATGTTTTAGACCTGTTAGAACCGACTGTTTTGCTGTTTACCATGTTAAAGTGAGTATCTTGCTAAATTGCATGAAATCAGTTTAAAATGTTAAATAGTTTTATAGTTTCAAAATTCTGAAAAATTAGACATATGACATACTCATGTATTGAGTCTGTGGTTAAAATTTGATACTGAATTGATATCCAGAGGTACTATTTGTATTTTAAAAGGGTATTTAAGCCATATTAAGCGTGTTTGATTTAAATCATGTAAATTCCAGTGTTTAGCAGTATGTTTAGGTACTGTTATAATTTATTTATCACTGTGGAAATGTCATGTTAAGTTCTGTAAACTGAAGCTTATGTGTTAAGTAGTATGCAAGTGAATAGATCAAATAATGTGCATAAAGTGATGATAATCATGTGTTTAATAAGAGAATGTGTTTAAGTGTATTATGTGCTGAAATTGACATTGCTACCATAGAAGGCTATAGAGCTACTGTAGAAAGTCCCTATGGGAATGCTCATTGTGTATGTGATATCCTGTGGGCATCAGATGAAATCCTGGAGGTGGACAAGTACCACTGGTTAGGGTGGAGAGGGCTTCTCCCAGTTCTGCGCAGTTACCAAGATTCGTCACTATATTGCCTAGGTGATGGATATGTGTTATGTGAATGTGTGTCCTTCTTTATGGTGTTCGGACTATGTGTCACGACAATTAAGTGTGTAAAAGTGTTAAAAGTGTGCAAATGTGAAATGTGATCATGTGATAGTATTGTATAAATGTGATACCATGTGAAAAGATGTGAAACATTGTGAATGTGATTTAATTGTGTTAAAACAGCAAGCAAAAGATGTGGATATGTGTCATAAAAGCATTTGAAAAATATTAGATATCATGCTAGGATTGCTAGTTACTATGTGCATAAATCCATGAACTAATTGTGTAGAATTGTGAAATGATATGAATAGAAATTGAAACCATGATCATGTTACATATTATCTATAGAAAGCATGCTATAGGTTGTTTATGGATAATAGTCTAATTGACATGAAGCATGTGCCATGCATTTCTCTTATTGTTTAATAGAATAGCATGTATGTGATGTGTGTAAGGATGTACCTTAGGTTGCTTACTGGGTCTTTTTGGAAACTCATACTTGCTTTAACATACAGGTGAGACAGGTGTCTCCGTGCTAGAGGAGGACATAGTGAGGAGCGACTCCGAGCGAGAGGAGTAGCTGCACTTGTGCAGATATCTGTTTAGACTACATTTCTTTCATTAGTATGTTAACAATGACAATGTTATTCATATGGACTTGTATATTGTGGACATCTGCTATTTTCTTTATTGCTATATAGATTGTGGAATATGTGAATGATGATGGAATAAGAATAGTTTACATTTCCGTTGTACTTCCTTTATTATTTATGTACATCTCGACCTATTGTGTTATGTTGGGTAAATGTCCCACTGTGATAGTACCCTTTGTATCGATGTGGATTAGTATAATCGTACCGGTATAAAGAGGGTCGTTACACTCCTATGTCAGCTCATGAAACTGATCTCGTCTCTCACGTCGAGCATAGTCGGGAAAGTACTCACTCTGGAAGGCCTCCAAAACTACTGCCAAAAACCTGGTCCAACCTCTGCTCTGGGAAGTGTGTCTGCCTCTGAACTCTCCACCACTCATGGACTGGTCCCTTGAGCTAATACGCTGCCAACCTCACCTGGTCCTACTCGGTGCACTCCATGGTCTCAAATGTACACTCCAACTTGTAAGTCCAACTCTCAGCCCTATCTGGGTCATAGTTGCCGAAGAACGTTGGTGGTCGAAGATGAAAAAACCTCTCCAAAGGGTGGTCCCTATCCTCATTCACTGTCGTCCTCACCCTGCTGACTCGGGTACTCCCAGTACCCAACGCCTGCTGCACAACTGACTGCACTATCGGTGGGTCTACCTGCTACTCTAGAACCACTGGGAGAGGTAATGGCAGTTGTCCTCCCGCTGCTATCTGCCCAGGCTGCCATGCTCCCTGGAACATGGTCCTGAAAATTTGCTCAGCCATAGGGAACAAAGCCTCGTACTGCGGTGGTAGGGGCTGGTACCACTGTTGTTGTTGCTCACCCTGTGCCGCTGCTACTGCTGCCTCTACCTCCTGAGGCTATGCCACAGACTCCTTCGCTGACACATCCTCCAAATCCTAACCTGAAGCTGGCATATCTTACTCATCTTGCATCTCCACCAGCTCTCTAGTCTGCCTGCGTCTACACGGAGCCATATTCTGTACGGCACACAACTGACAAAGTTAATGACACTAACTCCGGAGGCTTGCAGTGTACTTGCACTTCTGTTGGGAGTTTCTGGTTGCAGTTTAAATCCACTACAAGTCTTGTTAGACTCTCTCTCTCTAATACCAACTGTAACGACCCTGAGAACCCGACCCTCGGCCCAAGCTGAGGACCCAATTTCGTGGTCGCTGCCCACGGATCCAGGGACCCGAAAGGGCTGTAAGACAAGTCTAACAGAATATGTAACGGAAATAAACGTCAACTATTGGACTAGGGGCACACACACGAAAGCAGAAAGGAGAAAGCAAGACTGCTGTGTAACACTCTAGGTACAGTCCCAACACATAATGAGTACTAGTGAGCAAAGGGGAAGAACAAGGCCCTTAGGAGCATACCCCAAGGGTGAAGTACAACTAAAGAAAAGGGGAGTCCCACTGCTAGCTACGGGGACGACGACGACTGCCCCGTCTACTCTACCCGATGTGCACCCTGTCGCTACTGGGAAATCTCACCTGCAAAAAGGAGGGATGAGCTTCAAAACAGAAGCTCAGTAGGGGCCTCCAATCTCCTACTGGCTCTAACAAGCGGAAAAGAATATATATAATTACAGTAAATGACAGTAGTTATATATTATAACCTACACAAGAAAGTGCGAGAGCGAAACTACTAACTAGCAATGGTACGGAAAGGACAAAGTGGTTGGAAACTCCGTACACCTTGCACGTCGTGACCACCACACAGCTGGTAACACAGGCAGAGGGAACCCTGCCTGGGCAGTGACACTAGCTACGGAAACCGCTACCACTAGTCACTGGTCAGGAGCGTCCACTGACGTCTTACCCACGACCTAGTTCAAGACCTCCACATCTCGTCAAAGTGGAGCCAGAACACAGAGTAACTAGAACAGTAACCCCATAGTCTGACCGGACTACGGTCCCACACCTACCTCTCTAGGTGGTTTCGGGGCCACAAAGAGTGAGGCAATGATAAGAAGGACTAGCTGGTCTGCACCGAGAAGAACTCCGAATGACCTCGGTATCCCAAACCAACTACGAGAGCTCTGCAAACGACTCAACGTCGCTGTCCTAACCGTCGTTTTCCCCCTCCGCTCCAGAGTCCATGACCCGAGCACGCCCGTCGCCTGGAGTACTCCCTCAATGGGTGCATAGGGACGGGGGTCCCAAGTAAATGGTAACAACCTCTCATAGGACAAGTCCTTAGGTGCCGAGCACCGGTCGAACGATTAGTGTAGGACCGTACTAGGAACTAGCATTGATGCCACGGGTACAGAAAGAACCAAGAACGACAAAGACTCAACAAGAAACGGACTATGCATAAACTTACTTGTGTCTGCCACTGTCATAACACCCATGGCTGTCGTGACACTGTCGTGATGCCAAAGCCGGCCGCGACATTTTCGCAACACCCTGAGTCATTGTGATGATGTCGCGGCGCCCATGCCCGCTGTGACAGCCAAAGCTTGTCATGGTCGGCGCATGCGTCGCGACACCATCGCGACCCTCAGGTCAGTCGCAATCTCAAACAAAGGGAGTCTCAGGATAGTTCGCTTAGGGATCGCCCCAAAAACCTCCAAAAACACACCATTCATGGAGGGGAGCATGGGAGACTCTATTAAAGCTGTAAACAAGCCAAACCACATCAACCTCATGGATCCTACACTAAACAAGAAGTTCTACGCTCAAGGAAACCTCTCCATGAACAGAGCATGGATCTCTCACCCTAAACCCCAAACACGACAGTGAAACGAGGATCACAAGGGGGAGGGAAGCATGCTAGAACGAGAGGAAGAAGAGAAGTCCCTACCTCAAGGAGGTGAGCCAACCCATTGGGGCCTTCTCGTAGGAATGGCCGCCACCTCCTCGCTCCAAGCACCACACGGACGTCACCTACATGAAGGGGACATCACCACCTCGCCAAGAACACCACAAAACTACCAGAGGAGGAGAGGAAGAATGAAGAAGAAGAAGGAAAGAAGAAGGGGAGGGGGAAAATGGGGCGCCTACCTCGGTTTTGAACTGACGGCCCCAGAAACACAACGGGTCGGGATGACGCGACAAGAACATTGTCGCAATGGCTCCAGAGGTCGTGACACCATGTCGCGATTGACCCCCAGGTCGCGACCCCAAAAGCGGTCAAACCAAAGATCGGTCAAGCCAGAACGCGATGGCCTACTAGGCCGTGTCAACCTTGTACTCTCCCTGACACACGGCAAGGCCATTCTGACAGAAAGGACAAGTGTCAGAATAGTAGCAGGAGCAACGTCGCGTCGCCTCCAGACGCCACGATAGGAACGCGTCGCCCACCTCTGTCGCCACCAGAACCCGATGAGCAAGAGTTCTATGACAAGAACCATGTCACGTCGGGCTCTGCTATCGTGACACCATCATGACCAGTAGGTCTGTCGTGACCCTGAGCACGGAGCTAAGGCCCAAAAGAGCGGATCTTACAAAAGTCATCACCTTCACATAGAGCACCCCTAAACGGGGTTCCACCACAGAGAATCCCACAAACAACATGCAAACGTCCATCAAAAGAATTTTTAGACAATCAAATAGTTACACTACCATGTTATCTAATAACTAAAATGCATTCCACGGATCAAACTGATGAACACACCATCTACAATGAGAAACAGAGCAGAATCTCCCTACCTACGTGAGGTACGCGAAGAACAACCACGAATCGGCATTTCCCATGCTCCGAAAATGTCCTCGCATCAAGAGAATGCCGAACAACGCTCCAAACACCTGAATCGCCCAAAAACCAGTTGCAAAAAACTCTCCTGGCTGAACAGAGCTTCCGCTACTCTATTTAGACAACCTATAGTTCTTAACCCTGCACAGTTAAGAACGCGACACCTACGGTTGATGCCAGTCGGCTGCCCTGCGCACGCCACGCGGCGGGCATGCAGCCAAAGAACCCTGAACAGCAGCAACGTGAACGCTACATCTAGGCCTGTCGCATTAAGAAAATTTGACATATACCCTTATCGCGTTCATAGACAATGAACCAGTGAACACTTTGGGCCCCAGATTTCTGGCCCACAACACCCAAACTACCCGCAGAAAGCACAAAACACCAACCATTGGCCCCATATTGGCCTCCAAACCCATTAAACCATGATCCAAACGGTCGCTACATTACAGATTTTGTCCAGGTGTGGGACTGTACACAGTGTTCCCCTTGGGTTAAGGGAAGAACCTAGCTGGGGTTGGTGTTAGCAGACCTAGCTGGGGGTTTACGTCTAGCAAATCACATTGGGGTTTGTTCCAGGAGGGTGGATTCTTGACCTGTAACAGAACTGAGTTTCCTTCCTACTCGAAAGGAAGAGGAACAGCAGGAGCTGGTTTGTATATCCTTGGATGGATTATACCCTAGCTAGTGAAATCCCAGATTTGTTTGGGATTGGACGTAGGTTTTCCATTTGGGAAGTACCCAACCAGGATACAATTTTTTGTGTTCTTGTGTGATTATTTCTGTAGCAACCTGGATTTTTCCAAAAATTAAAGATCTAAATAATATAAAGTTTTGATAATTGGAAAATCAAATAAAAGAAGATTAAATAAAACCCATCAAATGAAATAAGTAATGGGCTTTATTAATGGACCCATTAGAAATTAGTGGGCCAAAAATGGGATTTATAAAAAGAATAATGGGAAAATACCCTAAATTCGCAACCTAATTATTACCTAATTAGAAAAGGGAATTTAATACATTAAATAAGCAAATAGAGTTAGATTCGGAATCCTAAACCTACCCTAATTGATTGGCCACAATTTGGCTCTCTTCCCAACCCAAACAGGAAGTGGAATGCTTAGAAGGAAGGTAGGAAATATGAAAACTCGAAATTTATAGGAATTAGACTTAAACTAGGAAAGGGAAGGAGGAGAAGCTTAAATACTTCTTTTAAACTCTCATGGCCAGCCCTAGCTCGTGCCAAGAGATTGCTAGACCAGGAGAAGAGGCCAAGAGGAGGAGATCTCATGGGAGAAAGGAGTTCTCAAGCCCCCAACCCAAGTTCTTCAAGTCTTAACCCTAGAAGAGGAAAACGATCAAAGGTAGGCATTCTCATGAGCATAAACCATGAAATTTTTTTTGTAGGTTCTTCCCATCATCATGAGCAATACCGTCAAGTTTCATGATTTATCATCAAGTCAATATTTACTTCTTGAATTTCGAAGTTCTGCACTTGTCTTGACCCCGAACCCCCTTATTAGATTTTGTTCTCATTCTACGCTTAATCTCATGCCATGAAATTTTTATTGAAGATTCTGATGGATGTTAGGTTTCATTTACCCCTGAAAGCCCTAATTTCCATCCACCCTATCATGCGAATTAATTCGTTGATTCCAACTATACACAGTTCTATGTTCATCACGAATACTTCTTATCAAACCATACTGAAACTTTCGTTGGTTTCAAATTCCGATTTACTGTAAGTAACCATATATGTCTGGATCTATTTAAAACTAGTTTTGTGATTTTCCATGTACCGTACAATTAGTTCTTAATTTTAGAACAACCCTATGTCATGAAGGGAAACTCTTGGACCGCAATCCAAGACATGTCTGATCCCTGTCGTACTCGGGCAAAGACCACCAGAACGCGACGGCCCGATAGGTCGTGTTCTAAGATTTGATTGCGACAGTCTTTCGGTCGCATCCTGAACGCGACAGGCATCACCGTCGCGATCACTGTGCCTGGTCTGAACGGTCTATCGCGTTCCTTACAGATCTCTGTCACGTTCTCAGTGCCTGATCAGACAAGCCTGTCGCGATCCTTACAAGGTACTGTCATGTTCTGATCCACCCCGTCGCGATCCTTACAAGTGTCTGTCGCGATCACAGGATTTTTGCAAAAAAAACCTTGATTTGCAATGCTCTAATTGCCTAGTGTGCTTATACCCTTTAATCTCAGTTATACCCGCAGTAAATGCACTTAATATAAATTGAACTGTTATATGTGATTTAAAATACGTACACATGACCAATTTCCATCTATGATTTCATGTCACATGCACACACTTTGAAACCATCCCAATATGGCTTAATTGGCATTAACTGTTACTAAATACATCTGGTAATTTATGTAATTAAATTAATTCATGCTTAATTATACATGTGTACATTTTCGTGCGATGTTTTGGAACACCGATACCGATGCTCCACTGTTCTAGAATTCCTCTAGAACGTCGAGCACTTGTTCTATAATCCCTCTTTCTTGACTTGGACGAACTCTCCGTCGGATATTCCTTCTGTCGGATTAGTGAGTCTTTGTTCAAGCCTCCGTAAGTCTCCTCTATCCATGGATTCCCACATGGTCGACGAGCCGTTGTACCCTAACACCTATTACCCCCTTTAGGGATCAATAAGATCCAAACGGCTATTAGAATTTCGCTCTTATCTTGAATCACGCTGGACCTCTGGACCTGTGCATTACATGGCCAGTGGAAAGGTAGTGACTTCCACCTGACTGCCAACACCAAGTGCGCGTGTTGTGCAACTGTTACTATCGCCTGTTTACTCGACTGTTACGTGCAATGTCCACTAGCTCTCATCTATACTCTACTCGCTCATCTACTCTCGTTCACTCTGCTATCTCGTCTATTCATCTAGTGCTCTCATCTATTTCTTGGTACTCTCTATTGGCCATCGACTGATTGTCTAAAGATAAATAATATAATCAATGCCAACGCAATGGGGCCCATCTGGTCCTGGGGAGAGCGCCTGAAAGTGCCATTTGCCCATGGGAGTTAAATGATCAGGATGTCGGCATTACATCCAAGTGCCATACTATCTAGATAATCTAATGACAATCAAAAGTGCTATATTCTCTCGTTCCCTGTTGACAACAAGTGCTATGCTATACTCGTTGTGCTATTGCTATATTTTGTGCTATTTGTGCTATGGCCATCTTGCTATTTTGTGCTATACTCGACTCTCGTGCGATATTTGGAAACCTGTGCTATTTCGTTCACGTGCTATCTTGCTATCTTTTACATGACTCTCTCGCTCTAGCATTAGTTACTCTACCTTTAATACATTAATCATTTAAAGCCTGCTTGACTATTGAGATTTAAGTCCTACTGGGCGTTATCGCTCACCCTGCGTTATTTGTCGTTGTGTTCTCAGGTGAGACCGAGGATGAACCATACACTCAAGAGGACGGGATGACCTGGAGTGATGTCATGAGTACCCTAGCATCCTATTACTATGTTTAGCATGTAGTAGTTAGGTTTGAAGTTTAGTCTTTGCTTTATTTCAATGTAATTGGGCCCTGTAGATTGGCTCTGATATTAGTGGTTGTAACTAGACATTGGAAATTATTAATGAGAAAGGTTTGCTTTAGTATTATTCATTGTCCAATGGTTTGATGTCTAGTACTTGCTCTACACCTTTTCTTGCAACTGCCTCGCGTTCTGATATTCTGCGTCGGGGCGTGACAATTTTGTGGTATCAGAGCCTAGGTTATTCTTAAGTATAGGATGATCTAGGTAAACCTGCCTCGACTAGAGTCATTATCCTACCTATGTGAGTTGTGGTTAGAGCCAAGGGTAATTAGCTAAAATGAACTCACACACGCACGAATTAAATTCCACCTCGATATCATGACAATAAATATTCTTTTGTAGGGACTACGCAATCAAGATGACTGCTGAACGTGCTCAAATGAGGGGCATGCAACAAACCATCCAAGAGTTGACTCGTGCCATCATGCAAGCTACCCAAGGCGGGTGAAATCGTGCCGGTGCAGGCGATCTGCATCGTAACTTTAGAAGTCTGAACCCGCCTAGGTTCAGTGGATCCACGGATCTAGATGAAGCCGAACACTGGCTAAAAGAAACGGAAAGGATTTTTTGTGTCATGCAATGCGCAGCGAGAGATAAGCTGCTGCTAGCCACTTTTCAACTGGAGAAGAACGCCCGCGCTTGGTGGGAGTCAGTGGAAGCAACTAGGGAGAACGTCAATTCACCTGGACCAAATTTAAAGAAGCTTTCAACTCCAAATACTTCTCAGAGCGTGTCCAAGAAATGAAGGCTGTGGAATTCGCTGCTCTTAAATAGCGGAGTTTGGATGTGGCCGAATATGAAGCCCAGTTCTCAAGACTGGCATGCTATGCTGCACATCTGGTGAACACTGAAAGAATGAAGGCTAAGCATTTTCTCAACGGCCTTAAGCCACAATACATCACCCAACTAGCACTTCTCGACATCCAACCTATGCCGAGATGGTGAAGAAAGCTCAGCTGCTGGAAGATGCTACGGACTTCACCGACCATATCAAAGGGAAGTTCGTGAAGAAGGAAATGACCTCGGGTCAATCATCTCTAAGCCTACCAATGGCAAGAAGCGTCCCTTCCACATCACGGAGGGATCTAGCCAAGAAAGGAAACTGAAGGTCATCGTACCCAACACTCCAGCCAAGAGCAACTGCAAGCATTGTGACAAGCCAGGTCACACCGCTGACGAGTGCTAGAGGAAAGTCGGCGCGTGTCTGCACTGTGGAAGTCACGAGCACTGCATCCCCGAGTGCCTGCTACTGAAAGAGAATGAGAGGCGCCCTAATGCGCCTAAGAAACAGGGCCGACTGCAAGCCCTGCATGATGAGGAACCTGCTATGGAAGGTGGCATGGTAGAAGGTACCCTTCAAGTTTTCTCATTATCAGCATTTGTTTTATTTGATACGGGAGCCACTCATTCATTTATATCTCAAAACTTTGCTGATACTGTGAATGCTAAACCTATATCCATGGGTTGTGAGTTCTCTGTCACAACGCCACTAGGGGAAAAGGAGAAATTGAACAAATACTTTCCCTCTGTCGATGTAATGATCGGAGACCATAACCTAAAAGCCGACCTGGTGTGTATGCCCATGGAAGGCTATGATGTAATTTTGGGAGCCGACTGGTTGTCCGCATATGGGGCAAGTGTCGACTGTAAGAAAGGGAAGGTTACCTTTAGTGACTTTCCTAAATTGGCATTCTCTGGGATTAGACATAAGAGACGGATGTCTCTAGTCTCCGCCATAAAAGCCCATAACATAATGAGAAAAGGTTGTATTGTTTTCCTAGCAGCCGTAGTTGTGGAAAAGAAGGGTGCTAAGATAGAAGACATTCACATAGTTCAAGATTACCCCGATGTGTTTCCTGAACATCTGCCAGGGATTCCCCCGGAACGTGATGTCAACTTCGGCATAGAGTTGATCCCTGGAGCTGCCCCAGTATCGCGTCAACCGTACCGGATGTCACCTACCGAGCTAAAGGAGTTGAAGACACAACTGATGGAGCTACTAGAAAAGGGGTTCATCAGACCAAGTACTTCCCCATGGGGAGCGCCTATGCTGTTCGTCAAGAAGAAGGATGGATTGATGAGGCTCTACATCGACTATCGACAACTCAATCAACTTACCATCAAGAACAAGTACCCTTTGCCCAGAGTCGATGAACTGTTCGACCAAATATCTGGAGCTCAATATTTCTCCAAGATCGATCTTCGATCTGGCTATCACCAAATGAGGATCAAGGACGATATCTTCAAGACGGCTTTCAGGAGTAGGTACGGGCACTATGAATTCATGTTATGCCTTTTGGGCTAACAATGCTCCTGCAGCCTTTATGCAACTCATGAACAGCATATATCGGCCCTACCTCGACAAGTTCGTGGTCGTCTTTATCGACGACATCCTCATATACTCCAAGACCAAGGAAGAGCATGAAGAACACCTGAAGATAGCACTACAAGTTTTGTGAGACAACAAGCTGTACGCAAAGCTTAGCAAGTGTGAATTCTGGCTCGAAGAAGTGTCCTTCTTGGGCCATGTCATCTCTAAGGACGGCATCTCCATTGATCCCTCCAAAGTCGAAGTTGTACTCATTGGGAGAGACCAACCAACGTCACCGAGATAAGAAGCTTCTAAGGACTGGCTAGCTATTACAGCGGTTCATCAAGGACTTCTCAAAGATCATCGTTCCTCTCACGTGTCTGACACGAAAGGAAATCCCTACTCCTGGAGTAAAGAGTGTGAGAAGAGTTTCCAAACTCTTAAAGATTTCCTGACCTCAGCACCTGTTCTCGCTCTACCAATAGAGGGAGAAGGTTTCTCTGTCTACACCGATGCCTCAGGAATTGGGCTAGGGTGTGTACTGATGCAAAAGGAGAAAGTCATCGCCTACTCTTCTCGACAACTGAAGACTCATGAAGTCAACTACCCCGTGCATGATATGGAATTGGCTGTCGTGGTCTTTGCCTTGAAGATCTGGAGACACTACTTGTATGGAGAGAAATTCACTGTCTACTCAGACCATAAAAGTCTGAAGTATTTATTCTCCCAGAAAGAACTCAACATGAGACAAAGAAGATGGCTAGAATACCTAAAGATTTCGACTTCAACATCCAATACCATCCAGGCAAGGGAAACGTCGTGGCTGATGCTCTTAGTAGAAAGCCGATGGCATCTGTTTCAAGTCTAGCCCTTGGCGATGAAACTACTAGAACAATTCGCAAGGTTAGACTTAAATATTGAACATAGGGATGATAGAGTCTTGGTTGCAAACATCAAGATTCAATCTGACTTGTTGGAAGAGATCAAAGCTCAACAAGATGATGATCCATTCTTAGTTTGCATCAAGGAAACTCTAGCCGAAAGGCCAGACTTTGCAATGACTGAAGATGGAAGGCTTGTCTTTCAAGGAAGGACATGTGTTCCCGACAATGAATGAAGAGAAGATTAATGGATGAAGCTCACAAGACAAAGTACACTATTCATCCAGGAGGTACCAAATGTATCAAGACATGAAAAGAATTTTGGTGGCCGAACATGAAAAGAGAGGTAGCTGAACATGCCGCACACTGCCTTACTTGCCAACAATAAAAGCGGAACACCTGCGCCTTGCTGGTGTACTTAGACCGCTAGATATTCCGAAATGGAAATGGGAAAGTATTGGCATGGATTTCATCATGGTTTACCCAAGACTCGTGGTGGACTCGACGCCATATGGGTTATTGTAGACTGACTAACCAAATCTGCCCACTTCCTAGCCATAAAGAGTAAGTGGTCAGTGGAGGTACTAGCTGCCTTATATGTCAAGGAGATTGTAAGACTACATGGCATTCCATCATCTATTGTCTCGGATCGAGATCCGAGATTTACATCTCATTTTTGGAAAGGACTGCAAGGTGCACTGGGTACTAAACTCAACTTTAGTACCGCGTTCCATCCACAAACTGATGGGCAAACTGAAAGAACCAACCAAATAGTGGAAGACATGTTGAGAGCTTGCACTATAGACTTCCAAGGATATTGGAACGAACATCTGTCTCTTATTGAGTTCGCCTATAACAACAGTTAACAGGCGAGCATCAAGATGGCACCGTTCGAAGCACTCTACAGAAGGAATTGTAGATCTCTTGCATGCTGGAATGAGGTTGGAGAACAGCAATGGCTAGGCCCAGACATGGTGCAACGTACCACGAAGGACATACAAGTGATTAGAGACCGACTTAAGACTGCTCAGTCCAGACAAAAGAGCTATGCCGACAAAAGAAAGCGAGACTTAGAATTTCAAGTCAGTGATCATGTGTTCTTAAAGGTGTCACCTACACGTGGCATCCAAAGATTTGGAGTGAAAGGAAAGCTCAGCCCTAGATTCATTGGTCCTTTTGAAGTACTCGAAAGGATTGGTGAGGTTGCATACCGACTGGCATTGCCACCAATCTGGCATGTGTACACAATGTGTTCCATGTCTCCATGCTCAGGAAGTATGTCTATGACCCTACACACATCATCCGCCACGAGAAGTTGGTGTTGAACAAAGATGTGATGTATAAAGAGAAGCCAGTCAAGATACTAGAACGGAAGGTTCAACAGCTCAGGAACCATCCCATCCACGTGGTTAAAGTCTTATGGAATACCGCGGAGTGGAAGAAGCCACATGGGAACCGGAAGGAGTCATCAGACGGAACTACCCCGATCTTTTGGTAAGACATTCCTCCCTTATGATCATATGAATTTGGGGACCAAATTCTTTTAAGAGGGGGAGGATGTAGCAACCTGGATTTTTTCGAAAATTAAAGATCTAAAAAATATTAAAGTTTTGATAATTGGAAAATCGAATAAAAGAAGATTAAATAAAACCCATCAAATGAAAATAAGTAATGGGATTTATTAAATGGACCCATTAGAAATTAGTGGGCCAAAAATGGGATTTATAAAAAGAGAATAATGGGAAAATACCCTAAATTCGCAACCTAATTATTATCTAATTAGAAAAGGGGAATTTAATACATTAAATAAGCAAATAGCGTTAGATTTGGAATCCTAAACCTACCCTAACTGATTGGCCACGAATTTGGCTCTCTTCCTAACCCAAACAGGAAGTGGAATGCTTAGAAGGAAGGTAGGAAATAGGAAAACTCGGAATTTATAGGAATTAGACTTAAACTAGGAAACGGAAGGAGGAGAAGCTTAAATACTTCTCTTAAACTCTCATGGCCGGCCCTAGCTCGTTCCAAGAGATTGCTAGATCAGGAGGAGAGGCCAAGAGCAGGAGATCTCATGGGAGAAAGGAGTTCTCAAGCCCCCAACCCGAGTTCTTCAAGTCTTAACCCTAGAAGAGGAAAACGATCAAAGGTAGGCATTCTCACGAGCATAAACCATGAAACTTTTTCTGTTGGTTCTTCCCATCATTATGAGCAATACCCTCAAGTTTCATGATTTATCATTGAGTCAATATTTACTTCTTGAATTTCGAAGTTCTGCACTTGTCTTGACCCCGAACCCCCTTATTAGATCTTGTTCTCCTTCTACACTTAATCTCATGCCATGAAATTTTTATTGAAGATTATGATGGATGTTAGGTTTCATTTACCCCTGAAAGCCCTAATTTCCATCCACCCTATCATGCGAATTAATTCGTTGATTCCAACTGTACACAGTTCTATGTTCATCACGAATACTTCTTATCAAACCATACTGAAACTTTTGTTGCTTTCAAATTCCGATTTACTGGAAGTAACCATATATGTCTGGATCTTTTTAAAACTAGTTTCGTGATTTTTCATGTACTGTACAATTAGTTCTTAATTTTAGGACAACCTTATGTCATGAAGGGAAACTCTTGGACCGCAATCCAAGACATGTCTGATCCCTGTCGTACTCGGCACAGACCACCAGAACGCGATGGCCCGATAGGTCGCGTTCTGAGTCTGATTGCAACAGTTTTCCGATCACGTCCTGAATGCGACAGGCAGCGTCATCGCGAGCGTTGTGCCTGGTCTGAACAGTCTGTCGCGTTCCTTATAGGTCTCTGTCGCGTTCTCAGTGCCTGATCAAACAAGCCTGTCGCGATCCTTACAAGGTACTATCACATTCTGATCTGACCCATCGCAATCCTTACAAGTGTCTGTCGCGATCACAGGATTTTTGCAGAAAAACCTTGATTTGCAATGCTCTAATTGCCTAGTGTGCTTATACCCTTTAATCTCAATTATACCTGCAGTAAATGCACTTAATATAAATTCAACTGTTATATGTGATTTAAAGTACATGCACATGACCAATTTCCATCTATGATTTCATGTCACATGCACACACTTTGAAACCATCCCAATATGGCTTAATTGGCATTAACATGTTACTAAATACATCTGGTAATTTATGTAATTAAATTACCTCATGCTTAATTATACATGTGTACGTTTTCGTGCGATGTTTTGGAACACCGATACCGACGCTCCACTGTTCTAGAATTCCTCTAGAACGTCGAGCACTTGTTCTATAATTACCCTCTTTCTTGACCTGGACGAACTCTCCGTCGGTTATTCCTTCTGTCGAATTAATGAGTCTTTGTTCAACGCCTTCGTAAATCTCCTCTGTCCATGGACTCCCACATGGTCGACGAGCCGGTTGTACCCTAACACCTATTACCCCCTTTAGGGATCAATAAGATCCAAACTGCTATTAGAAGTTTGCTCTTATCTTGAATCACGCCGGACCTCTGGACCTGTGCATAACATGGCTAGTGGAAAGATAGTGACTTCCACCTGACTACTGATAACTGCACAATTTTTCATGTTAAATTTCATACATTCATAATTTTAGACATCTTTTGTCTGTAAATAACGTGCAGTTTAATTTTAAATTTCATTCTATTCATGTATAAATTTTTGGGCATTTTAGTTGATAATGGGTTAGAATACACATGTTAGATTTTCATTTAATAAGTCATTTCTTTCAGATTGACTAATTAGGTTCACTTTGGAAAATAAAAGATATTTGTAATAAATTATATATAAATAAATTCATATTTTTTGTAAATATTTTTAATAGTAAATAGATATGAGTTTTGTAAATAAATAAAATTTTTAAAAAAGTTTTTAATAACCCACCCAATCATATCATACCACACACCCTTTTCTCTCATGTCACCAGATCTAGCCACATACCCCCATTAAACCCTTCTTTACCTTTCTTTCCTTCAGGCTCTGGCGGTGTGTAGAAGCAGCAGAAGCTGCTGGCTGGCTGATGGGCGATGGTGCCTGGAGGCTGGGGCATGCAGAACCCGTGCGCACGGCGCCCAGGCATGCGGAGCAGCTGAAGGCATGATGGCGTGCGACATAGGCGGTGCGCGGCTGGGTTGGAGCTCCGGTGCGCGGCCACATCTGTGCGGTGCCGTGCGCAGTGATTTTCCAGTTGATGCGGGTAGCGGGGGCGGGAAGAAGACTTGGGCGGTGCGCAGCTCCCGCAGAGGCGGTGTGTGCGACGCAGCGGTGAACCTGGTGCGGAGGCGGAAAGCAAACCTGCTGAGGTGGCTGGAGCTGGAGCTGGAGCTACTGAGTGTGTACGCGGGCCAGGTGCATGAGTTGGCTGGGGTGTGCGAGGCAAGCGTTGGAGGCGGGCTGCTCGTGCGGAGCTGGTGGCTGATCTGGAAGTAGAGGCCATGACGCCTATATAAGGACCCAAGTTCCTCAGGTTCCAGGGAGTTCGTATTTTAAGGGGTTTTTTCTAGTTTAGCATTTTGGGTTCCATTTTTCATCTTTTCTATTTGAGCATTTGAGGGGGTTCAGATAAGGGAGAGTTTTTCCTCCCTTCTGGTTCGGCTGGAGGGGGGAATTCTAGTTTTGTTTTCCATTTCATCTGTAGGGGTTTGAACAATGGAGTGTTCTTGCTGCTGAGATGGAGATTGTTATTTCTTTTCTTCTGTGTTTAGAGGAGATCAGTCCATGAGCAATTGGTTTTTACATTTGTTCTGTGTTGATTTGTCTATTTCTTCTGTGTTTTGTTGGTTGGATCCAATGCATTCATCCAGTTCTTCTTGTCCTAGTTTAATGGTTGGGGAGTGAGAGATTGTTCGACATCTGGGCGGGAGTTTGTGATTTATTTTTTTTTAGGGTTTCTTTCTCTCTTCTGTGTGTTCAGCATTTGGCAGAATTCTAGAGTTCAGCATTTGAGTGTTCTGTGTTCCAAAGATTGTTGGCTTCGGCTCCCTTCTGAAGGCATCTGGTGAGGACGATCCAGGGCGCACTGCAGAGAAGGCATACAGCGGCCAGGAACTCCTCTTTTTCTTGGTTTGTTCTAGATCTGTCTGGCGTCTGAAAGGGCGACGGTGTCCAGAAAGCTTTCAGAGGTAGCAGAGCATTTGAGAGACCAGGGAGCTTGGCCCCTCTTCTTTTTCTTTTTTTTTTGGAGATTTCTATTTCGATTAGTGTTTTTCTTCTCTATCAGTGTTCTTCTTCTCTTTGCACAGATCAGAAGTTTGATGCACAGATTATATTTCTTAAATTGATTTGTTCTTCATCCCTCGAGTTGAGAGCGTATAGAAATCGACTATTTCTTATTATTGTCCTGAAGCTTAGTGGATCTTATTTTCCTTCTGTTCTTCATCCCTCGAATGTGAGGGTATAGTAATCCGAAATTTTTATAGTTCTTGTTGTTCTCAGTTTAAATTTCTGGTTGAGTTCCTTTTCACTGTCTCATTCTGATCTTTTCACTGCCTCATTCTGATTCGATGTTTGTGGAGAGCTGAGAATGTTGATTGTTCATCCCCTGAGCTGTAGGGGTATATTGGTTTGAAAATTTTCTGTTTAAGATTCTTGTTCTGTCATCTCTTCATTTCCTTTGAGCTTCAGATTTATGAAAAATAGATGTGCATCCTTGTGTAATGTTAGTTTAATTTCCAGTTCATATTTCTGTCTGCTTGTTTGATCCCTCAACTGAGAGGGTACATTGATATCAATTCTCTTTTAATTTCAATTCTGCTTATTCTTTCATTAATTTGATCTGCCAAGACTGTGAGAGATTTGGCACTGTATAGTTTTACTAGGATTGCAGATTTTTAAGTCAAATTTTATTCAGCCTCCATGTGGAAATGACCTGTTCTCACCACTTTGCTAGTTCATTTTTACTATTTAAATCTGTGAGACAGTTTAGAGAAGGTTAGCATATTGATTTGTGCACGGAACTCTAGACAACGGAAGTGTACAGTCAACAATGTCGCGTTCATCTTGGCGCCGTTGCCGGGGAGGCATTAGAGTTTGATTTAAATCTGCTTTCATTTGATTTTATTTGCATTGGGTTTCTTATTGACTTGTTATTGGGCTTTTCATTTCAGATTTGCACATAAGGAGGAACATGGAGGTTGGACTTGATATTTGAGCCCATTGGAGGAGGAGAGCTTGCTGATTTGATTTTGCATTTTCCTTTCATTCAGAAATTTAGATAGGAGAGTGTGAGTGAAGCTTGTAGTGAGGATTTCATATACTCTTTGTGCATGTATAGAGATTTCTTTCAAGTTGGCATGTAATAATTGGCCTTTTGTGGTTTGTGTGGTTTGGAATTAGTTTATAGTATCACTTTATATTTTCTTAGTTAAGTTTCATTTCATTTAGTTCAAAATCAAATAAAAATTAAAAAATATGAAATCTAAAAAAATTTCCAAATCGCTCTTTCATGTAAGCCTTTTGTTTTGCAATTAAAAATTTCATCTCTTAAGATTAGAGTCACTTGTTTTAGGACATTCATCATTTTAATTGTCATTTGAATTCCACTTCTTTTCTTGCATTGAAGAGTGCAGGGGAAAGGTAAGATTTCTATCTCTTGTTTCATGCATTAGACTTAGCATTAGAAAACCATTGTTTGGACTTGCTTTGTTGCACTTCATATTTGTAAAAGGGACTGCTTAAGGGCATCACCCTTTAGAAAAATAAAAAGATATGGTGAGGGATTTCATCACCCTTTCCTTTGCCCAAAAATCACAAAATTTTTCCACATTCTTGCATTTGCCTAAACTTTCAATAAAATCAGTAGACTTGACCCTAGGGTTCATAATTAGATTTATCCTTTCTTAATTCTAAGACTACTCTTTAAGTCTGTTGTCTAGGATTAGAGGTTAAAAAACTTATGCTTAAGTGAGCTAGAGGTTATTTAATTGGGTCCTTGCGAAAGCAAGGGGGGCCTCCCTCTACTCCACCTCTTACCTGGCCGGTACAAGAAGAGTTAGGATTGGACTTAAGCAAGCATAAATCTGATTTTGAGAAAAAACATAGGTCCAAGGAACACTTAGTGCTTAGGTTAATTTGTTTTGAAAGTGTTTGTTTGTTTGTGTTTGTTCATAAAAATCAATAAAAATTTAAAAAGTTCAAAAAACATAAATAGAAGTCTTTTGAATTGTGCATGCTTGGTAGACGCTCCCTAAACTTAGATTTGGCTCAATCTATAGACAAATGAAGGAGTACTTCATTCCTTCTAATTATCAGCCTGCTACTTGCATCAGGTCGGAAATTCCTGCAAATCATTTTGAAATCAAGCCAGGTGTAAGGCCCTCGAATTTCGTTGCATTATTTTATTTCGCGTAAATAATTCATGTTTGTGTATGCATAGATGTACATATCTACGTATGTATTAACTAGTTATACTTATGTGTGCATGTGTATAATTAGGTGTAAATAATGTATGAATTACATGGTGGTAGTGTGTACATGATAATACATATGTATGGCATGTATATAGGTATAAGTTAAGCATGGTTTCTGCATATTTTGAGTTCTGGCCGAAGGACCCTATTGGCGTCCACATAGATGGACGCCCATGCTGAGTCAGCGTCCACCTTGATGGACGCCAATGCTTAAGCCAACGTCCATGGATGTGGACGTTAAGATCTCTGACCTACATGCTTTGCAGACCCCGAAACTCCGGGGGCAAGCAAGCCCAGCCATTGGGGAGAAGTCCCCAACGGCTATCAAGCCATCCCATCACCTCTCCGGGGTTCCCCAAACCCCTCTCCTATAAACTAAACCCTTGCTGCACCAGAAAAACCTCTCTTGACCTCTTTCAAGAGATAGAGAAACCCTAGCTCGGAGCTGCACAAAGACTGAACTTTGGAGGCTTCAATCCGGCGATTAAAGGCTTCATCCGTGACCTACTGCATCAGAGGGTGGTTGGAACATCGGGAAGGCTTCCCCAACCGTGGCTTAGCTCCTACACCGACCTAGAACCCGGAGGAGAGCAATTGTGGAGGCTTCTTGGGACTACCAAGGAGAGCTTCACCGCCATCTTTGATCCCTTTGAAGAATTATTTAGAGGCAAGTAACCCTCACATTTCGTTCATGTAGATGTCTAGTAGGGTTTTGTTATTTTTTTTCAGATTTTAAATCGAGTCCTGGATCCCCCATTCGACCTACATTTGCAGCTCGGTCTGTGCTCTTGCACAGACAGGAACTTGGCGTCAAGGCCTCTTGCCGCCAAGATCTCCAGTCTGCGTCCAGCGATCTTGCCGTCCAACTCCTTGAACGGCCAGAGACCGCCGTTAAGTTCTTCAGGACAGAACAGTGAGCTGTTCTTCCTGATATACGACTATTTTCGATGTGTTTTCGCAATGAGGATATAAAGTAACTTCTATATATTATGTATACTAGTTAATGTGGTGTGTGGGAGAATTATTGTGCATTTGTTTTGTGGATGGTAGAATTTATTAGCTTATTGGAATGCATGTGGAAGATATGACTATGTATGTTCACCCACTATTCTCATGATCTGTGGAGAATTTGGTTGCCCTAAATTCATGAACCATGTGTGTAGGGTCAGTCTGTGCCCTACAATTTCTGAAATTTCTTCATGCTCGTATGATTTACTGTAAATTTCTGTTCTGAAAATAGAAAATATGCGTAGGTTGTGAAATTTCCAGTAAATTGTGTGTTGTGAAATAAATCTGGGGAAATTCCTGTGATAAGGTATATGTTGGGTTCAGGGTTGAGGTCTATGAATCTGCTATTCATGTTGTGTTCAATGTGGAATTGAATTATGGATAATATGAGGCTGAATGTTTCAATTTCTGAAAATATATGTTAACTCTGAAAAATTCGGAAATTTTCATGTAAGATTATAAACCTGAAATGAGTATGTGGTTAAATTTTCATGCTATTCTGATGACTGCAAAGTGTATTATGAAAATTTCATGTGAAAATTGTGATAAATGCATGATATCATGAATATGATTAATGATGTGTTTTTCCAACTTGATTACTATAAATTACTGAATGTGTAATCCTTGTCATTTGTAGTATCATGCTAGGAAAACAGAGCCATATGTGAATGAGAAAATGTAAAGGTGTGTGTGCGCCATGTGTAAAAATGTGTGTAAAAATCGGTATGTGTAATGTGTAAGACTGTGCCAAGTGTGATACTGCTTCCATAGAAGGTCGTGGAACCGTACCATGGAAAAGTCCCCATGGGAAGGTTCAATGTGTTAAGATCCTAAGGGCATTAGGATGAAATCCTGGAGGTGGACAAGTACCACTGGTTAGGGTGGAGACTTGTTCTCCCGGTCTGCGCAGTCCAAGAGTCGTCACTGTATTGCCTAGGTGGCGTCTATGTGTATGTGATGTGTATGTGTCCTTCTAATGGTGGTTTGGACTATGTGTCACGGCACTAAAGTGTAAAATGTGAAAATGTGAAATGTGAATGTGATCATGTGTAAATTGTGTAGTGTGAATATGTGTAAATGTGAAATGTGTGAAAAGTGAACTATGTGAATGAGGAAATTGTGCAACCATGTGAAACGAATGTATTAGATGATGAAATGGTGATCCATGATATGTTAATGTTAAACTTGTGTCATAACAGCAACCTAATCGTAGTTATGAAAATGCTTTACATGTGTACAAATGCGTAGAATCCATGCTAGTAGCATTTCTTACTTATGTGTAAATGTTTCCATGTTTAAGCGCCACCATGATATAGTTAATTGAGATTGTAGCTCTCATGTGATTTGTTGTGAACTTCTAATTCATGCCAAAACAGCAAGCTAAAATTGTATAAAACGATAATGTGCATGTGCAAGAATGTGTAGAAATCATGATAGGAAGGTCTCATTTCATGTATGCAAGCACACCATGTTTGGTTGCTCTCATGTTTTGATTAATTGGAGGTAAAAACCTTTATGTGATGGAATAAGTAGGAAGCATGTAATAGGACGTTTTATTTTGGAAAATCTGAAATCATGAACCATGTGTTTACTTTGGTAGAATTACCATAATAAGTTGTCTCTTATTGATGTCAAGCATGCTACATGTTTTGTCTTGTGACTTGGGATGAAAACCGGCTATGATATGTGCATGTATGATATGTGTGGTGTTATTTGCTGAGTCTTTTAGACTCATTACTTGCTTCGGCGTACAGGTTTAGTAGGTGATACACCTTTGGAGGAGACCGTGGAGAGCGACTCCGAGCGCGGGGAGTAGCTTGATGGAGTTGTAGAGTGACTTTTGCTTCCATTGTATGTAACAAGGCATTGTGAACTATTAAGGAATTTGTGGACAAACTATGTATTTTATTTTGGCACTTCTTTTATGTGGATTAAGTGGACTTTAGATCTTTAAATTGTTTCATGAATCATGTATGTTAAATGTGGATGATGAGATGAATGAAAGACATGGTTCTTTTACTTCCGCTACTCTGTATTTATATTGTGTGTATCTCATCGTATGTACTTGGTTCTTTTACTTCCGCTACTCTGTATTTATATTTGTGTGTATCTCAATCGTATGTTATTGTTTGGGTAAATGCCCCACTGTGATAACGTTCACTATACCGACGTGGGTTGGTATAACCATACCGTATAATGAGGGTCATCACAGGGATTGGTATCAGAGCGACCGATTGAGATTATACATAAGTATACATGCATCATCATCTTCATTACATGCTAAGTCTACATAGACTGTCCACATGTGTAGAATTGATTAATAATGAATGAAAAATAGATAAGAAAATGGTTAGGAAATAAATTAATGTAGCTCTAATAGTGGCTGAAATTCATTGCAGCCATGGCTTCGAGAGGTAGGCGTGGCGAGCGCTGACCCGAGAGGACGAGCCGAGATGTGAGGAGCGGCGGAGCAGCAGGCCCCGGCACCTCACGGTCCTGTACTTCCCCCACCGCCGCCTGTGGATTATGGAGTATTCATGCAAGGTCTGGTGCAAGCCATGCAGACGCAGGCTCATACTCAGGCTGCACTCCAGGCACAGTTGGAGGCCCAGGTTAGCATAATTAATGCAAGTGTAGTCTATTTTATTTAATTGGATGATGTTATGTTGAATGTGTACTATTTGTTGTTGGATGTAGCGGCTCAAGTACCAGCTCAGGACCATGGTGGACCTTCCATCATGGAGAGATTCAAGAGGATGCTACCACCCTCTTTCAAGGGGGAGAGCGATCCATTGTTGGCAGAAACCTGGATGAGGGAGATAGAAAAGATCTTCCGAGCCATCAGGTGTGCAGATGAGGATAAGGTCACATTAGCCACCTACATGCTACAGGTATGCTTTAGTTTATATGCTTGTATGTTCTGTTAAGTTAGATTTTTTTAGATGGTGCTTATGAACGGTGTACTGCAGGAAAGAGCTGATGTATGGTGGGCTTCATTGCTACATACCCGGTTTGAAGATGGCGCGGTTGATGTTGCTTGGGACGAGTTCGTGAGGCTCTTTCGGGCCAAGTTCATCCCCGAGCATATTCAAGATCGGATGGAGCAGGAGTTCCTCTCTTTGACGCAAGGCTCCATGACCGTGCTAGAGTATGAGGCAAGGTTTTCAGAACTATCTAAGTATGCACCTCATATCGTGACAGATGAGCGCAGGAAAGCAAAGAAGTTTGTGATGGGACTCAAGCCATCACTGAGAACGAGGCTAGTGGCGTTCGACCATCGCACCTTGGACGAGGCACTTAGTGCTGCTTGCAGACAGGAGGGTGAGATGGAGCAATACCTTGAAGAGAAGAAGGCTTCGCAGAAGAGGCCTGCAGCTACGTTTCAGCGGCAGGACAAGAAGAAAGCGGTGTACCAGACACAGCAGCGATCAGTAGCAGTCGGCAACGCTCAGGTACCCTCTGTACGTTCCCCTGGTGTGAAGAAAGAGTGTCCCCACTATGGGAAGACACATGGTGGTTCCGAATGTTGGATGATTACGGGAAAGTGCTTGAAGTGCGGAAGTACGCACCACAAGATCAAGGATTGCCCAAGACTTCAGCAGGGAGCTCAGCGTGGAGCGCCAGCCCCAACAGCGGTAGCGGCAGCAGCACCAGCTACAGGAAGACCAGGAAGGCCTCGCGCCCCAGCTCGAGTGTTTGCTTTAGCGCGCGAGGACGCCGAGCAGGCGGAGATTGTCACCGAAGGTACGGTTTTACTTCTAGGTGTGCACGCTCGGGTTTTGTTTGATACGGGTGCTACTCACTCGTTCATTTCCGAGCGGTTCGCTAGGCAGTTAGCCCTAGAGTCAGGCATAGAGTCTGAGGATTTAGAGGTCCCTTTGTCTGTGCACACCCCTGCGGTACGGTATCGACTAGGAAGTGCATTCCGTCGTTACCTGTGTGCATTGAGGATAGAATCCTAGATGGGTGTTTCTTCTTGCTAAAGATGAAGGACTATGATGCTATTCTTGGTCTGGATTGGCTAGAGGAGCACTATGCGTTAGTGGATTGTCGTGGGAAGAGGATTGTTTTCCGCATTCCTGGTGAGGACGAGTTCTCTCATCCCTTGCCAAGGAACTTGGCGGGAAAGATGGTCATCTCTGCCATGAAGGCGATGCATGGTAAACAAGGGTTGTGACGTTTTCTTGCCAGCGTGGTATTAGTACCAGAGGCTGATGAGTCACCTACTCTTGCAGAGATTGAGGTAGTGCGGATTTTCCAGATGTCTTTCCTGATGATTTGTCTGGTTTGCCACCGGATAGAGAGATAGAGTTTACCATAGAGTTGCTTCCGGGCACCTCTCCTATCTCAAAGGCTCCATATCGGATGGCACCTGCGGAGTTAGCCGAGTTAAGGAGGCAGTTGCAAGAGTTGCTAGATAAGGGATTTATTCGCCCTAGTGTTTCCCCTTGGGGCGCACCTGTATTATTCGTCAAGAAGAAAGACGGGTCACTTAGGTTATGCATTGACTACAGAAAGCTGAACCAAGTGACTGTGAAGAACAGGTATCCCTTACCTCGTATTGATGATTTGTTTGACCAGTTGCAAGATGCATCAGTCTTTTCTAAGATTGATTTGCGATCTGGGTATCATCAGTTGAGGATTCGGAGTGAGGATGTGTCCAAGACGGCATTCAGATCCCGTTATGGACATTATGAGTTTTTGGTTCTTCCTTTCGGATTGACCAACGCCCCTGCAGCGTTCATGGATCTCATGAACAGGGTGTTTAGGCCGTACCTAGATAGCTTTGTTGTGGTGTTTATTGATGATGTGCTGGTCTACTCTTCGGACGAGGCCACACACCGTCAGCATTTGAGGGTAGTATTAGAGGTTCTTCGTGAGCACAAGTTGTATGCTAAGTTCAGCAAGTGCGATTTTTGGTTGCGCGAGGTTCATTTCCTCGGCATGTTATCTCCGGTGCTGGTGTTGCAGTTGACCCAGCAAAGGTCCAGGCAGTTATGGATTGGGAGATTCCCAAGACCCCTTCGGAGATTCGTAGTTTTCTGGGTTTGGCTGGTTACTATCGGCGATTCATTGAGGGATTTTCATCCATCGCCGCCCCATTGACTCAGCTCACCAGAAAGGGAGTGAAGTTTGTATGGTCCGAGAAGTGTGAGAGTAGTTTTCAATTGTTGAAGACTAAGCTCACGTCAGCTCCGGTGTTAGTCTTACCGAGCGGTGTAGAGGGTTTTGCTATCTACACGGATGCGTCTCGGATTGGTTTAGGCTGTGTGCTAATGCAGCAAGGAAGGGTAGTGGCTTATGCTTCTCGTCAGTTGAAGGAGCATGAGAAGAACTATCCGACTCATGATTTGGAGCTCGCAGCAGTGGTTCATGCACTAAAGATCTGGAGGCACTATCTTTATGGTGTCAGATTTGAGGTGTTTACCGACCACAAGAGCTTGAAGTATCTTTTCTCCCAAAAGGAATTAAACCTGAGGCAGAGAAGATGGATTGAGTTCTTGAAGGACTATGACTTCGACCTTCAGTATCACCCTGGGAAGGCGAATGTCGTAGCGGATGCTCTGAGTAGAAAGAGGCCATCTCTCCAGCAGGATTGGAAGATGTTGGAGGATGCGGCTTGCGCGTTGACTGAGTTAGAGCCATCGCTATGCCAGGCTTTTGTAGCTCAGTTATCTCTTAGGTCCTCGGTTTTGGATGAGGTGATCGAGCAACAGAAAGCCGACCCTAGACTCTTAGAGTTAGTGGGCAAGGCAGGCATTGCTCGTGATGAGGATGGTGTGATTAGATTCCATCACCGTGTTTGTGTCCCTGATTTGGTAGATGTCCGTGAGCATGTGTTAGCGGAGGATCATAGATCGCGATTCTCTATTCATCCGGGTAACACGAAAATGTACCAGGATTTGAAGAGGTCCTTTTGGTGGTCTGGCATGAAGAGGGATGTAGCGGATTATGTATCCCGGTGTTTAGTCTGCCAGCAAGTGAAGGCCGAGCGACAGCGACCATCCGGCCTTATGCAAAGGATGGAGATCCCAGTGTGGAAGTGGGAAGCTGTCACTATGGACTTTGTTTCGGGTTTGCCTCGATCTAGAAGGGGCAATGACTCGATTTGGGTAGTTGTAGATAGATTCTCGAAGACTGCGCATTTCTTACCGATGAAGAAGAAGCAGTCGTTGAGAGCTTAGCTAGATTGTATGTTAGTAGTGTGGTTAGATTGCATGGTGTGCCGAAGTCGATCATTTCGGATCGAGATCCGAGATTTACTTCGAGGTTGTGGAAGGGTCTTCAGCATGCGTTAGGTTCGGAGCTGAAGCTCAGTTCGGCGTTTCATCCCCAGACTGATGGACAGTCCGAGAGGACTATCCAGACGCTCGAGGATATGTTGAGAGCGTGTGTACTGGATTGGAAGGATGATTGGGCGTCATTTACCTCTAGTGGAGTTCGCATACAACAACAGCTTTCATGCGAGTATTGGTATGGCTCCATTTGAGGCGTTGTATGGTAGGCCTTGCAGATCTCCTTTATGTTGGGAGGAGACCGGTGATAGGCAGCTGATCGGTCCGGAGTTAGTTCAGGAGACTTCGGATAAGGTCCAGCTTATCAAAAGAGGCTTGTTGCGGCGCAGGATAGGCAGAAGAGCTACGCCGACAACAGAAGGAAGGATTTGGAGTTCGAGGTGGGTGAACATGTCTTCTTGAAGATATCACCTACTCGTGGTGTCGTCAGATTTGGCAGGCATAGTAAGCTGAGCCCTAGATTCATTGGCCCGTATGAGATTCTCAGACGATTGGGCAGCGTGGCATATGAGCTAGCTTTACCCCCAGCTTTAGCTAGTGTTCATCCTGTTTTCCACGTTTCTATGCTCAGGAAGTATGTCCGAGATCCATCTCATGTGATTAGTCATGAGCCAGTGGAGATTCAGCCAGATTTGTCGTATGTGGAGCAACCAGTAGCTATTCTTGACCGGAAGGTTCAGCATCTCCGGAACAAGGGTATTGCGTCGGTGAAAGTTCTATGGCGGAACTTCTCGCGAGAGGAGGCTACTTGGGAGCTTGAGGATGCGATGAAGAAGAAGTATCCCCGTTTGTTTGAGTAGTTTTGTTTAAACTTCGAGGACGAAGTTTCTTTAAGGGGGAGAGGGTGTAAGGCCCTCGAATTTTGTTGCATTATTTTATTTCGTGTAAATAATTCATGTTTGTGTATGCATAGATGTACATATCTACGTATGTATTAACTAGTTATACTTATGTGTGCATGTGTATAATTAGTTGTAAATAATGTATGAATTGCATGGTGGTAGTGTGTACATGATAATACATATGTATGGCATGTATATAGGTATAAGTTAAGCATGGTTTCTGCATATTTTGAGTTCTGGCCGAAGGACCCTATTGGCGTCCACATAGATGGATGCCCATGCTGAGTCAGCGTCCACCTCGATGGACGCCAATACTTAAGCCAACGTCCATGGATGTGGACGTTAAGATCTCTGACATGCATGCTTTGCAGACCCCGAAACTCCGGGGCAAGCAAGCCCAGCCATTGGGGAGAAGTCCCCAACGGCTATCAGGCCATCCCATCACCTCTACGGGTTCCCCAAACCCCTCTCCTATAAACTAAACCCTTGCTGCACCAGAAAAACCTCTCTTGACCTCTTTCAAGAGATAGAGAAAACCCTAGCTCAGAGCTGCACAAAGACTGAACTTTGGAGGCTTCAATCCAGCAATTCAAGGCTTCATCCGGCGACCTACTGCATCAGGAGGGTGGCTGGAACATCGGGAAGGCTTCCCCAACCGTGGTTTAGCTCCTACACCGACCTAGAACCCGGAGGAGAGCAATTGTGGAGGCTTCTTGGGACTGCCCAAGGAGAGCTTCACCGCCATCTTTGATCCCTTTGAAGAATTATTTAGAGGCAAGTAACCCTCACATTTCGTTCATGTAGATGTCTAGTAGGGTTTTGTTATTTTTTTCAGATTTTAAATCGATTCCTGGATCCCCCATTCTCCCTGCATTTGGAGCTCGGTCTGTGCTCTTGCACAGACAGGAACTTGGCGTCAAGGCCTCTTGCCGCCAAGATCTCCAGTCTGCGTCCAGCGATCTTGCCGTCCAACTCCTTGAACGGCCAGAGACCGCCGTTAAGTTCTTCAGGACAGAACAGTGAGTTGTTCTTCCTGATATACGACTATTTTTGATGTGTTTTCGCAATGAGGATATAAAGTAACTTCTATATATTATGTATACTAGTTAATGTGGTGTGTGGGAGAATTATTGTGTTTTGTTTTGTGGATGGTAGAATTTATTAGCTTATTGGAATGCATGTGGAAGATATGACTATGTATGTTCACCCACTATTCTCATGATCTGTGGAGAATTTGGGTGCCCTAAAATTCATGAACCATGTGTGTAGGGTCAGTCTATGCCCTGCAATTTCTGAAATTTCTTCATGCTCGTATGATTTACTATAAATTTCTGTTCTGAAAAGAAAACATGCGTAGGGTTGTGAAATTTCCAGTAAATTGTGTGTTGTGAAATAAATCCGGGGGAAATTCCTGTGATAAGGTATATGTTGGGTTCAGGGTTGAGGTCTGTGGAATCTGCTATTCATGTTGTGTTCAGTGTGGAATTGAATTATGGATAATATGAGGCTGAATGTTTCAATTTCTGAAAATATATGTTAACTCTGAAAAATCCGGAAAATTTCATGTAAGGTTATAAACCTGAAATGAGTATGTGGTTAAATTTTCATGCTATTCTGATGACTGCAAAGTGTATTATGAAAATTTCATGTGAAAAATGTAAAAATGCATAATATCATGAATATGAGTTAATGATGTGTTTTTCCAACTTGATTACTATAAATTACTAAATGTGTAATCCCTGTCATCTGTAGTATCATGCTAGGAAAATAGAGCCATATGTGAATGAGAAAATGTAAAGGTGTGTGTGCGCCATGTGTAAAAATGTGTGTAAAAATCGGTATGTGTAATGTGTAAGACTGTGCCAAGTGTGATACTGCTTCCATAGAGGGCCGTGGAACCGTACCATGGAAAAGTCCCCATGGGAAGGTTCAATGTGTTAAGATCTAAGGGCATTAGGATGAAATTCCTGGAGGTGGACAAGTACCACTGGTTAGGGTGGAGACTTGTTCTCCCGGTCTGCGCAGTCCAAGAGTCGTCACTGTATTGCCTAGGTGGCGTCTATGTGTATGTGATGTGTATGTGTCCTTCTAATGGTGGTTTGGACTATGTGTCACGGCACTAAAGTGTAAAATGTGAAAATGTGAAATGTGAATGTGATCATGTGTAAATTGTGGTGTGAATATGTGTAAATGTGAAATGTGTGAAAAGTGAACTATGTGAATGAGGAAATTGTGCAACCATGTGAAACTAATGTATTAGATGATGAAATGGTGATCCATGATATGTTAATGTTAAACTTGTGTCATAACAGCAACCTAATCGTAGTTATGAAAATGCTTTACATGTGTACAAATGCGTAGAATCCATGCTAGTAGCATTTCTGACTTATGTGTAAATGTTTCCATGTTTAAGTGCCACCATGATATAGTTAATTGAGATTGTAGCTCTCATGTGATTTGTTGTGAACTTCTAATTCATGCCAAAACAGCAAGTTAAAAGTGTATAAAACGATAATGTGCATGTGCAAGAATGTGTAGAAATCATGATAGGAAGGTCTCATTTCATGTATGCAAGCACACCATGTTTGGTTGCTCTCATGTTTTGCTTAATTGGAGGTAAAAACCTTTATGTGATGGAATAAGTAGGAAGCATGTAATAGGACGTTTTATTTTGGAAAATCTGAAATCATGAACCATGTGTTTACTTTGGTAGAATTACCATAATAGGTTGTCTCTTATTGATGTCAAGCATGCTACATGTTTTGTCTTGTGACTTGGGATGAAAACCGGCTATGATATGTGCATGTATGATATGTGTGGTGTTATTTGCTGAGTCTTTTAGACTCATTACTTGCTTCGGCGTATAGGTTTAGTAGGTGATACACCTTTGGAGGAGACCGTGGAGAGCGACTCCGAGCGCGGGGAGTAGCTTGACGGAGTTGTAGAGTGACTTTTGCTTCCATTGTATGTAACAAGGCATTGTAATAGAACTATTAAGGATTTTGTGGACAAACTATGTATTTTATTTTGGCACTTCTTTTATGTGGATTAAGTGGACTTTAGATCTTTAAATTGTTTCATGAATCATGTATGTTAAATGTGGATGATAAGATGAATGAAAGACATGGTTTTTTTACTTCCACTACTCTGTATTTATATTTGTGTGTATCTCAATCGTATGTTATTGTTTGGGTAAATGCCCCACTGTGATAAGGTTCACTATACCGACGTGGGTTAGTATAACCGTACCGGTATAATGAGGGTCGTCACACCAGGAACCATTCAAATGTTGCCACCCTTCTATGGAAATCTCAATGAAGACCCCTATAAGCATATAGATGAGTTCCTAGAGATTTGTTCCACTGTCAGGATCCAAAATTTTACTGAAAATGCCTTAAGATTGACCCTATTTCCATTCTCTTTGAAAGACAAGACCAAACATTGGTTAGGAACCATAGAAAGAACCATTAGAACATGGCCAGAAATGCAGCAGGAGTTTTTGAAGAAATTTTACCCCATTGGCCGTACTAACACCATGAGAAGAGCAATAACTAGATTCTCCCAACATCTGGGAGAGTTAATGCATGAATCATGGGAGAGATTGAAAGAGTTGCATAGAAAATTTCCCCACCATGGTCTGTCGAGGTGGCAAATAGTCCATGCTTATTATGAAGGACTAACAAAATCAAATAGGCAGATGGTTGATGCCTCGTGTGGAGGAGCATTCATGACTATGAGAGAGGATGAGGCATATAATCTATTTGAAACATTGAGTGAGAATTTATCAATCATGCCTCACTCCACTCTTACGAGAGAGCATTAGGACCTGTAAAGAAGCAGGGTTGTATGAAGTAAGAGGGAGAGGAGAATCAAATTCTAGGGTAGAAGATCTGTTAGATAGACTTGATCAGAGATTGAAGCAGAAGTTGGAACAAAATTCGATCAATTAATGTCTCTAACTAGGCAAGCCACACACAAATTTTCTCAACCATCTAAAACTTGTTCTATGTGTGCTAGCTTAGCTCACCCTACCAGTGCTTGTCCCACTACTGACCAATTGCCTCCTTTTATTCAAGAACAAGTCCAAGCTTCCCAAGGTTTCTACAAACCCTTTTACAATCCATATTCTAACACATACAACCCTGGTTGGAGAAATCACCCGAATTTTTCATGGAAAAATCAATCTGAACAAGTGTCTCAACCTTCTTTTAAGCAATCCATGTATGGTCAATCCTATCCCAATCAGAATCTGGGATTTGGCCAATCTTCTTATTCCAAACCTCCACAAGTCCAAGAAAATCAAAATTCCAATCAATTTACTTACACCAATTTCCAGCAACCTTCATATAATCAACCACCACCTCCTCAACCCAATTGAGAAGATAAAATAAATCAACTCCAAAACATGATGGTGACTCTGTGCCAAACTGTGCAAGAACAACAAAGTCAATATCAAATCAAACTAAATTTTTCAACAAAATTTGGCAAGAATAGAGTCCCAAATTGCTGATGTATGTCATAGGAGGGAATTAGGTCAACTGTCAATTCAAGTTGTAGCAAACCCAAGGAACAACCCTCCCGGATTTTATCAGAACCAGCAATACCATCAAGTCCAGAGGTTTAGACCACCTGCTAGACCAAATGCACCTCCACCATCAAACACAACAAGCTTTTGTCCAGAACATTCCAGCACCACAAAACCAGAATCAACCTATACAACAAGACCATCGTCCTGTCCAGCTAGGGGCCCCCAAGTAGAAAATGTTAAAATTGTGTCTACTTTAAGAAGTGGAAAAATTAGAACAAATCCTCACCCACACATGTCAACATTGCATGAGGATAAAGAAAATGAAAGTAAATTGAAATTGAAGAGGAAATTGAAAAAATGTTGAAAAAGAACAATCTAAGGGAAAAGAGAAAATGACTGAAGAACCTCTAGACAAATCAAAATGAATGAAGACCTAAGTTGTTGCATTTCAAGAGTCCCTTTTCCTGAAGCTTTAAAGCCAAAATCCAAAAACAAACCAACTGGTAATGAAGAACTCTTAGAACTCTTTAAGTAAGTTCACATCAATATTCCTCTCCTTGATGCCATCAAGCATGTGTCTGCTTATGCCAATTCTTGAAAGAAATGTGCACTCCAAAACGTGAAATGAGAATAAAACTGAAACAATCATTCTTCCAGAAACTATAAGTGCCATTATCTTGAACCAACTCCCTAAAAAGCTCAAAGATCCAGGCACTCCACTAATTCCTTGCACCATTGGTGGAGTCACTTTTGAAAGCGGCCTTTTAGATTGGGAGCCAGTGTCAATCTCCTACCTTCTGCCATTTTGAGAAATTCAAGCTAGTAGAATTGAAACCCACTTTTGTTGTCCTTCAACTAGCCGATCGTTCTGTCACCACTCCTAAAGGCTTAGTTGAAGACGTTATTGTGAAAATCAATGATTGTTACTTCCCTTCCGATTTCATCATTCTGGACATGAACACTTCTCAAGATTTAACTCAATCCACCATCATCCTTGGTAGACCTTTTTGGCCACAGCTAGAGCTAACATTGATTGTACTACCGGGATGATGGATATATCATTTGGGGATAGGCGGGTTAGTGTCAATATCTTTAGGGCATCTAGGCATCACGTTGAAGGAGAGAGTTGTCTAGTGGTCGACTCCTTGGAAGAATCTTGTGTGGAAGAAGTAGTAGACCAACCCTGTGCTCTAGGATTTGAGGGAGAGGAAGGACAATTCAGTTCCCTATTTTAGAATAATGATCCATCAATTCCATCAGAGTGTCCTCCTAAGGTTGATCTAAAACCGCTCCCTGCTAGTTCAAAGAACATCTTTCTAGGAGAGAATGAGACTTGACCCATCATAATTGCTAGCAATCTTGTAAAGCCAAAGCTAAAGCCAAAGCCAAAGCCAAAGCCAAAAATCTGTAAAGCCAAAGCTAAAACATTCCATGATAAATACATTCATAGAAATTTTTTCAAGTGCATGATAAGGTCTGGCTATTTAATTCTAGGCTTTGTCTATTCTGAGAAAATTTACCTCCCGATGGGATGGTCCTTACACTGTTGTCAAAGCTTGTAACAATGGTGCTGTCATTATTCTTGATCCTAAAACTGGACAATCATTCACTGTTAATGGGCAGAGATTAAAGCACTTCTTTGAAAGCCCATCTTCTTTGAAAATTGAGTCTACCAAGCTAGCTGAGCTAAATTGAGCCTAATTGCGTTCGGCTGAAGACGATAAACTTAGCGCTCTTGATAGGCAACCCAAGTGTACAGATTTCTTTTATCAGGTAATTCTCTGTCTTACTTTCTTTTCCTGTAAATAAGTAGGGGGGAGAGATAGAATAAACATGCATTCATAGTCCTCATCCTAACCATTGCTTCATTTCTTTCTATTGAGCTTATACATGTGCAAATAAAGAGAAAATCTCACAATGTTTCATCTTCGAATAAAAAAATGCTTGGCATTGCAAAACACATACTATGTGTCTAATCTGTAACCATTAACATTGTGTAGTTGTCACATCCCTTTGCAAGCATCCATGTTAGGTAGCATCTAGTAAAGGATTACATGTATCCCTTGTCTACTTTATGTAAGGATTTCTGGCAAGAAGTTTTCATACACACACTACACAGCCACTTAGACTAGCTAAACCCGAATGTAGCAAATTTGTTAAAGCTAATAGGAGAGAGGTGATTAGTTTTCTCCCTTCCCCTTAAGTGAATTGCGAAGGAAGTGAAGGCATGTGATCAAAGAACCTGACTGTCTATCCTTCCTTTAAGAGGAAAAGAAAATAAAAGAAAAGGCAAAAGAAAAGAAAAATATATATATCCATGAAAAATGCCCCGGATCTGAGTAAAGTTGGACTCGCTACTCTTGAAAAGTGATGGGTTGTGCAGCATTATGGATGAAAAAAAAAAAAAATATGAGTGCACAAAGTACAAATAAAGGGGCAACGTCCTCAACTCAGAGAAATAATCCTCAAGGAAGTTGGGCAGAATGGAACTGAGAAAAACAACTCAGTCTGACTGAGCAAGGATCTTATTCCACAATTCTTTTCTTCTCCCTCGAATTAATCTAATCTCAATTACTAGTTGAGGCAGAGAAGCTCCATGAGGACTGATGCGAACTCTTAAGTGAGCTATCATTTGTGCACTAATTTCTTGCCATAAGTCCTTACAATTAGGAAGACATATCTCTACATTAATCTTTTACATGATGGTTGTTTAGCATGAGACATTACATCTTCTAGTCCTACATTTGAAGTAATTTTTATTGCTAAGGGACTAGCAATGTTCAAGTAGGGGGGAGTGATAACTGTAAAAATTTTCATGTTAAATTTCATACATTCAGTAATTTTAGACATCTTTTGTCTGTAAATAACGTGCAGTTTAATTTTAATTTTCATTCTATTCATGTATAAATTTTTGGGCATTTTAGTTGATAATGGGTTAGAATACACATGTTAGATTTTCATTTAATAAGTCATTTCTTTCAGATTGACTAATTAGGTTCACTTTGGAAAATAAAAGATATTTGTAAATAAATATTGTATATAAATAATTCATATTTTTTAAAATATTTTTAATAGTAAATAGATATGAGTTTGTAAATAAATAAAATTTTTAAAATAGTTTTTAATAACCCACCCAATCATATCATGCCACACACCCTTTTCTCTCATCTCACCAGATCTAGCCACGTACCCCCATTAAACCCTTCTTTACCTTTCTTTCCTTCAGGCTCTGGCAGTGTGTGGAAGCAGCAGAAGCTGCTGGTTGGCCGATGGGTGATGGTGCCTGGAGGTTGGGGCATGCAGAGCCCATGCGCACGGCGCCCAGGCTTGCGGAGCGCTGAAGGCGTGAGGTTGGCGTGATGGCGTACGACGCAGGCTGTGCGCGGCTGGGCTGGAGCTCCCATGCGCGGCCATATCTATGCGGTGCCATGCGCAGCGATTTGCTAGCTAATGCGACTAGCGGCGGCGGACAGAAGATTTGGGCGGTGTATAGCTCGCACAGAGGCGATGTGTGTGACGCAGCGGTGGACCTGGTGCGGAGGCGGGAAGCAAACCTGCTGAGGTGGCCGGAGCTGGAGCTGCTGAGGTGTGTACGCGGGCCAGGTGCATGAGCTGGCTGGGGCGTGCGAGGCAAGCATTGGAGGCGGGCTGCTCATGCGGAGCTGGTGGCTGATCTAGAAGCAGAGGCCATGGCGCCTATATAAGGATCCAAGGTCCTCAAGTTTCGGGGAGTTCGTATTTTTAAGGGTTTTTTCTAGTTTAGCATTTTGGGTTCCATTTTTCATCTTTTCTATTTGAGCATTTGAGGGGGTTCAGATAAGGGAGAGTTTTTCCTCCCTTCTGGTTCGGTTGGAGGGAGGGAATTCTAGTTTTGTTTTCCATTTCATTTGTAAGGGGTTTGAACAGTGGAGTGTTCTTGCTGCTGAGATGGAGATTGTTATTTCTTTTCTTCTGTTTTAGAGGTCCATGAGCAATTGGTTTTTACATTTGTTCTGTGTTGATTTGTCTATTTCTTCTGTGTTTTGTTGGTTCGATTCAATGCATTCATCCAGCTCTTCTTGTCCTGGTTTAATGGTTGGGGAGTGAGAGATTGTTCGACATCTGGGAGGGAGTTTGTGATTTGTTTTTTTTTAGGGTTTCTTTCTCTGTTCTGTGTGTTCAGAATTTGACAGAATTCTAGAGTTCAGCATTTGAGTCTTCTGTGTTCCAGAGATCGTTGGCTTCTGCTCCCTTCTGAAGGCATCTGTTGAGGACGATCCAGGGCGCACTGCAGAGAAGGCATACAGCGGCCAGGAACTCCTCTTTTTCTTGGTTTGTTCTGGATCTATCTGGGATCTGAAGGGCGATGGTGTCCAGAAAGCTTTCAGAGGTAGCAGAGTATTTGAGAGACCAGGGAGCTTGCTCCTCTTCTATTTTTTTTTTTTTTGGAGATTTCTATTTCGATTAGTGTTTTTCTTCTCTATCAGTGTTCTTCTTCTCTTTGCACAGATCAGAAGTTTGATGCACATATTATATTTCTTAAATTGATTTGTTCTTCATCCCTCGAGTTGAGAGGGTATAGAAATCGACTGTTTCTTATTGTTGTCTTGAAGCTTAGTGGATCTTATTTTCCTTCTGTTCTTCATCCCTCGAATGTGAGGGTATAGTAATCCGAAATTTTTATAGTTCTTGTTGTTCTCAGTTTAAATTTCTGGTTGAGTTCCTTTTCACTGTCTCACTCTGATCTTTTCACTGCCTCATTCTGATTTGATGTTTGTGGAGAGCTGAGAATGTTGATTGTTCATCCCCTGAGCTGTAGGGTATATTGGTTTGAAAATTTTTCTGTTTAAGATTCTTGTTCTGTCATCTCTTCATTTCCTTTGAGCTTCAGATTTATGCAGATTTAGATGTGCATCCTTGTGTAATGTTAGTTTAATTTCCAGTTCAGATTTCTGTCTGCTTGTTTGATCCCTCAACTGAGAGGGTACATTGATATCAATTCTCTTTTAATTTCAATTCAGCTTGTTCTTTCATTAAGTTTGATCTTTCAAGACTGTGAGAGATTTGGCACTGTATAGTTTTACTAGGATTGCAGATTTTTTAAGCCAAATTTTATTCAGTCTCCTTGTGGAAATGGCTTGTTCTCACCACTTTGCTAGTTCATTTTTACTATTTTAAATCTATGAGACAATTTAGAGAAGGTGAGCATATTGATTTCTACATGGAACTCTAGACAACAGAAGTGTACAGCCAACAATGCCGTGTTCGACTGCCAACACCAAGTGCGTGGTGTGTGCAACTGTTACTATCGCCTGTTTACTCAACGTGTTACGTGAAATGTCCACTAGCTCTCATCTATACTCAACTCGCTCATCTACTCTCGTTCACTCTGCTATCTCATCTATTCATCTAGTGCTCTCATTTATTTCTTGGTACTCTTTATTGGCCATCGACTGATTGTCTAAAGATAAACAATATAACCAATGCCAGCGCAATGGAGCCCGATCTGGTCCTGGGGAGAGCGCCTGAAAGTGCCATTTGCCCTTGGGAGTTAAATGATCAGGATGTCAGCATTACATCCAAGTACCATACTGTCTAGATTAATCTAATGACAATCAAAAGTGCTATATTCTCTCATTGCCTGTTGACAACAAGTGCTATGCTATACTTGTTGTGCTATTGCTATATTTTGTGCTATTTGTGCTATGGCCATCTTGCTATTTTGTGCTATACTCGACTCTCGTGCGATATTTGGAAACCTGTGCTATTTCGTTCATGTGCTATCCTACTATCTTTTACATGACTCTCTCGCTCTAGCATTAGTTACTCTGCCTTTAATACATTAATCATTTAAAGCCTGCTTGACTATTGAGATTTAAGTCCTACTGGGCATTATCGCTCACCCTGCGTTATTTGTCGTTGTGTTCTCAGATGAGACCGAGGATGAACCATACACTCAAGAGGACGAGAACGACCTGGAGTGATGTCATGAGTACCCTAGCATCCTATTACTATGTTTAGCATTGTAGTAGTTAGGTTTGAAGTTTAGTCTTTACTTTATTTCAATGTAATTGGGCCCTATAGATTGGCTCTGATATTAGTGGTTGTAATTAGACATTGGAAATTATTAATGAGAAAGGTTTGCTTTAGTATTATTCATTGTGCAATGGTTTGATGCCTAGTACTTGCTCTACACCTTTTCTTACAACTGTCTCGCGTTCCGATATTTCGCGTCGAGGTGTGACAGTTTCTTTATTAGCTTCCACATTACTACTCTTTATCGTACACGATTACATTCACTAACAAGTTTTCAAGTGGTGATTTTTATTGGCATTTTTAGATAACCTATTCACCCCCCCCCCACTCTAGGGTATCCTTGTTGCCATCCATGGGCCAACACTAAGTATACTATTGTGCTACAATGCTTATCATCAAAAGTTAGTGTAGATTACATGGCTAGAAATCCACTAGAGGGTCCTTTCAAGATTGACCCTTCTCATATGAAGCATGCCATTTCATTGTTGTGCAAGACACATGAATCTCTAAGGGGCTCGACGCACAGCGAGTTCTAAAGGAGAAGCGCAAGTCGTCTCTCTCGACCCGCGCCGGTGACAACAGGTCTTTGTGAAGGAGGAGGTGTGTGTTGGGAAGGCCACCCTCCTCCTCCGGCGTCGGATGGGAGAGGAGGGGGTGCCTTCTACACAGGTCGCTCTCCCCCCCTCCCCTCTCTTCCGTCACCTCTTTCTTGAGGTTTTTTGTTTCTAAGAAAAAATCTTCCTTGGATTTTGTCTTCCCTTAGGGAAGAATATGTTCTCCGATGATCAACGAAGAGTCAGTTTCTAGTATTTTATGCTCAAGTTTGGTTGTGTGTGCCTCCAGTGTGTACCTGTTGCTATTTCTTGGTGGAAGTCATGTCTTTTTTCTTTTTTTTTTTCAAATTTCTATAAATTTCCATTGGAGGTGCTATCTTTAGATCCCGCTAATCTAAGATTTTTAACTATGGAAGACCCTTATTTGAGGGTTTAGAGTCATTGGTGCAGCTTGTGTATTGGGGATCATCGGCACATCACTCATGTATGTGCTTCATCCAACATGTCTTGCCCTAGCTACTGCAAAAATGATATGTAGAGAAACTCTATCTGTGAAGGTGCCTGCAAGATCTTGAAAGCTCCATCTCTCATCCTCTCCTTTGGTGTCGTTCGACTGCTATCAATGTTATGTTATGGATGATCCTTTTTTTTGTGGGTAGGTGTTCCTTCTTCTTGATCTTTTTAGACCCTCCTTAGATGTCATCTACAAATGTATCTCTATTTGTGCTTTCCGACATCTTGCTGAGAGTTATATCATCATATGTATTCGGTTTTCTTTAAATGAATGAAGTCTTTTACTATCGAAAAAAGATGCATGAATCTCAATCGATCATAGCTGCTCTCAAGCAACTTCCTCGTCAAACACACTATCACACTACGCTCTCAAATGCCATGTTTTTTATGTATACATCAAATGACAAAGTACGTATATTATGTTAAATGATGCTTTACGAAGAAAACATGTATCACAAATCAAACACATATTGTAAGAGGAGAGAGGGATATATATATCTAATTTTCCTTTATTCAAAGAAAACTTGCATAATATTTCACAAAATTCTCAATTCATTCTTTTCGATCAAAGTGTCCTAGTGCCACTAGTTGTATAGAATTTCAATTATGACGTCAATCAACCTAACCATGTTCTTGTGCTTATGCTTGTACTACGAGCGTGACATTAAGCTGGCCTAGCACAACTCTGACAGGCTCGAGCCAACAGAGCCCATGTCAGCATATGAGGCGTGTGCATGCCCACCCTAACATAAAGTTGATGCTATCACAACTCGTGATGACGACCAAAGATGAAGAGAGGAGAGTGACCGACGAGGGAGAGTAGAAAGAGGAGATCATAGATGAGCAATCATGAATACTACCTGTCCACTTGGATGGTTAATAGATTAATCGTTTAGTTCAAAAAAAATAGATCATTCGTTGGCACAAACAGTAAGTCTCGTCCCTTTGTATCAATGAATGGTTTGTTAGGTATCCAATTAAATATATAGTAAATATTTTAAATCTTAATTTTCGATAGGCCAACTCCTATTTTACTGAAAAATACTCACTATATGTCTAATCGAATAAAACAACGAACTATTTGTTGGCACAAACAACAGACCCATTTGCCTTTAACCAAGGGAGGCATATTGGTGCTCGACCTGTTAAAGGTCCACTTTGGTAATGGGTAGGGTTTGGGACCTTGGTTGGGGGGGGGGGGGGGGGGGAGATGGTTAAGAGCTTTTTGAACTTTGAGAAGAAAGTATCTTCAATCAGAGGAGTTAGGTAGAAATGAAGTTAAGAAAAAGTAAAAAAGAGGTTATCCAAGTCAAAGATTGGGAAAATTAATTAGAGGTCCCTATCAGAGGGCGTGTCTTATTTTCTAGTCTCTGTCAAAATATTGGAAGTCGCAGAGTCCTTACTCTTTCGCCTAGTTTAATTTATAGTTCCTATTTTTGAGACATCAACATTTATGACCATCAATTAACGCATTTTGTCTCTTTTTCACCGATCTCTTTTTTTCCATTCATGTCTTACCCTTCCGTCCTTTCGAAGACACTCTGAACTATTGCCTTCGTGAATTATGACTCGGGCTATTAAAAAATAGCAAGTTTTACTTACAGAATGTGTGTAGTGCACTTATAGGAACCATTGATATGACTTACATAAATAAAATATATATGTGTGTAAGGCACTATCGCCTCTGTGTACTGTAATAGAAGATATATTGTATGTAATAGATAACCTCGTGCACTGTAACATTTGTCATTGTCACGAAGAACTAGAGATATAGAAGATTTTTATTCATTCAGGATTTTGGGGTGGGTTATTACAAGTTCTTCTATTTAAACCCATTTCTTTGCATCTTGAACAAAGGTTTGCTTGTTCAATTACACTGAAGTGATATGTCCTATTACAGGGTAGGGAGGGGGAAAGATGATTAAGAGCTTTTTGAACTTTGAGAAGAAAGTCTCTTCAACCGGAGGAGTTGGGTAGAAATGGAGTTAAGAAAAAGTAAAAAAGAGGTTATCCAAGTCAAAGATTGGGAAAATTATTAGGGGTCTCTGTAAGAGGGCGTGGCTTATTTCCTAGTCCCTATCAGAATACTGGAAGTCGTAAGTCCTTACTTTTTCACCTAGTTTAATTTGTAGTCCCTACTTTTGAGGCATTAGCATTTTTGACCCTCGATTAACGTGTTCCGTCTCTTTTTCACTGGTCTCTTTCTTCCATTCCCGTCTTATCCTTCTGTCATTTTGAAGACGCTCTGAAATGTTGCCTTCGTGAACTGTTTCTATGGGTATTGTAAAATAGCAAGTTTTACTTACAGAATGTGTGTAGCGCACTTACAGGAACCACTGATATGACTTACATAAGGAATATATATATATATATATATATATATATATATATATATATATATATATATATATATATGTGTGTGTGTGTGTGTTGTGTGTGTGTGTAGGGCAATATCACCTCCGTGTATTGTAACATAAATTTATATGGTATGTAATTGTAACAACCTAATTTTTTTAAATCCAAAATAAATAGAATAAGTATGAGGTAATCAAGTTCTTACAAGTGATTAAGCGAGGGTTCAATATTGGATTTAAAGATAAATAAGTCAACAATGAAAATCTTCATAGGTAAGAAAATGAGATGGAATGGGATGAAAAGTTATTGTGAGGACTGAATAAAGGATTACATTAATTTATAAGTAAAGTGAGAACAATTAGGTCAAGATTGGTTAATGTACACTAAACGAAGTCTTAAGACACTTAAACCTGATAATGTTGTAAAACTATGTCCACAAATGGAGTGAAATAACACATGTATGATGTCTCATGCATGATGTTGTGTCGACTTGTGAAACATCTATCAACAACAAAGGAATACATGTTGACATGTGTTAGCATTTCAACTTTCGACTGACAGAGTAATAACATGGAACCTCATGAGGATTATAATATGAAAATAAAATTTTATATCACAAATAGGTTAATATTTGAAGAAAATGTTTTGGGAGTTTAATTATAAAGCCAATTGATTGATTAATGAACTTTCGTTCCATAATCGGAACCCTTATAAGGCCAATCGGAATGTTTGTTCATCAATTGGAACAAACATACGAACAATCGAAAGATTTGTTTGTCAATCGGAACAAATATAAGCTCAATCAGAAGATTTGTTCCTCAATCGGAACAAATATAAGACCAATCGGAAGATTGCTCATCAATCGAAACAAAAATAAGTCCAATCGGAAGATTGTTCATCAATCGGAATAAAAATAAGCCCAATCGAAAGGGTTGTTCATCAAATGGAACAAAATAAGTCCTATCGAAAGATTGCTCATCAATCGAAACAAATATAAGACTAATTGAAATGTTTGTTCATCAATCAGAACAAATATAAGACCAATCGGAAGGTTTGTTTGGGAATTGATTAGTTTGTTCACCAATCGAAAGACCTTTTGAATTTGTTAAACAATCGATAGGATTTTTCACCAATCGGAAGACTTGTCTGTTCCTGTGACAATCATTATTGTCGCTAGGAATCAATTGGTGACACTGTATATTGCCATTAGATTATCTATGCGGCAATCGATATTAACGTTAAGATGGTATCAGGAATCGGTGTGATTCTTAAGCACCAATCAATAGAAGGATTATGAACAGTGTTCTGCAATCGATGTACATTTAAGTATTAATCGAATGGAGGCTTTTATTCTCCAATCATGGTGGAAAAATTAAATGACATAAATACATTATGGGAACTCGAGTTCCCATTAGATTTGGGATTTCGAAGAGTCAGTCTTAAAGAGGTGTTGTGCTCAAAACTTTGGCATGAACTTTGAGAACCCAAAAGGCAAGATCTGACAGCCCTAGCCTTACTAATACTATCCTAACACCCCTTTGACGGATCCCTAACTTTCCCTGTGTTTCTAGGAAGAACTTCTTGAAGCACTTGGAGGCAAGGAACAACCAAGAGCTTGGATTCATGGAGTCCTTCCTCTTCTTCTCTCTACTTCGACTTGTAGAAACTAGTGGCTTCAAAACAATCCAAGGTAGGTGTTCTCTCGGGCTCAACATAATGTAACAAATCTTATCTAAAATCTTTTAAGTCTGTCATCGTTTGTTCTATTTTGTCCAACCCTCGATATGTAGAAAATTTTAGGATTTCTATTGGAAACCTACCATTGAACCTTTTTGGTCATCCTCTGGAATTTTGTAACCCTATAATGCTTTGCTTTAAACTACAGCCATAGAGATCTTCCACTTTAAGTTTCCAGCAACTTCATTGTTGGAAGATATGTCTGATTCTTTCCTGAAAACCCTTTCCTTCTCTATTTGAAACCTAAAATTTGTGTTGTCTGGTTCTGACGCGATTTTGAAAAGCCATCCATAAACCCCTTGAAATGTGTGTTCTCTATCTCTAACTCAATTCATATGAGCTATCCAGTCACCTGTTCTTTTGCTCTATTTTGTTTAGTTTAGTGCATTGTCTTGAATTGCTAAGTATCTTAAGGACTTTTAAGACATGCTAAAAGCTTTAATTTCACAAAGACTTGTTCAAAATACTTGTAATTTTTTGGACTAACCTCTCATCATATGATCTGAAACTCTACCTTAAAATTTTCCTTGCCAAGAAATCTAGAACTCTGGTCGGTATTAATCTTCCCGTTTGCTACACGATTTGATTCCATTGTTGTACTGCTATGCTATCTATTGACACACTTAGAGTTTTGTGATGATCAGTCTGTCCTCCTGTAATTTTAATTAATATTTATTTTGGTGATTAACAAAACTATGTCAAAGATTACTAACACATATTTCATAAGTCTTGAGCACAGGAAATACTACAGGAAATCAAGCAAATTTGGTAGTATTACCTTTCTGAAGCAATATTAAGTTCAGCATGAAATTTCTCTAAGTCCACATCGATTCTCCTTATGCTACAACGATTTTAGTAAACTGTAAAGATTTCATCATAACGATTTCTTAAGTACCTTAACGATTTGCTCATCACAACGTTCCTTTAGTCATCGTAACGATTCGCTCATCGCAACGTTTCTTTAGTCATCATAACGATTCGTTCATCGCAACGATTCCTTTAATCATCGTAACGATTCGCTCATCGCAACGATTTCTTTAGTCATCGTAACGATTTGCTCATCGCAACGATTCCTTTAGTCATCGTAACGATTTGCTCATCGCAACGATTCCTTTAGTCATCGTAACGATTTGCTCATCGCAACGATTCCTTTAGTCTCATAACGATTTGCCTTGCGCAACGATTTCTTTAAAGCTCATAACGATTTGTTTCGCGCAACGATTTCTTTAAAACTCATAACGATTTGCCTTGCGCAACGATTTCTTTAAAGCTCATAACGATTTGTCTTGCGCAACGATTTCTTTAAAGCTCAAAACGATTTGCTTCGCGCAACGGTTTCTTTAAAACTCATAACGATTTGTCTTGCGCAACGATTTCTTTAAAGCTCATAACTATTTTCTTCGCACAACGATTTCTTTAAAGCTCATAACGATTTGCTTGCACAACGATTTCTTTAAAGCTCATAACGATTTGCTTCGCGCAACGATTTCTTTAAAGCTCATAACGATTTGTCTTGCGCAACTATTTCTTTAAAGATCATAACGATTTGCTTCGCGCAACGATTTCTTTAAAGCTCATAACGATTTGCTTCGCGCATCGATTTCCTCATTAAAAACAACGATTTGCTCTTCACAACGATTTCTTCAGTGAACATAATAATTTGGTTATGTCTTACAACGATTTAGCTGATCATAACGATTCCATAAGTCATAAATGTATTGACTTCTTATGCACAATGATTTGCTACTGGTCAAAACTTTGAATCGTCAAAGTCGTCACGCATATCCTTCTGACACCTTTGCATTTAACATAGACTGAACGTATCTCTGCATGCATGCAGATGATAACATCCATTATCCTGCGTACTCTGTGTGCATCTATTAGATATAGCAAAATCGCATTACTATTTTGGTGAATATTCACATCAACGTTTATTGACAACAAGAGACAGCCTAGCCATCTACTGTTCTAGCATTTAATGTATGCCGGGTCCTAAAGACATTTTGTCATACAATGTTGGACCATATAGACGCCAGAAGATCCTATCTCTTTGCGTGCACAAATGGATAAAAGACTGTTGACTAGAAGCTTCCAAGTATCAAACAGTCTAACGTCTACCAAAGCTAGAGACAACGGTTACTTCAACGAATACATTTCAAATTGAAGATATAAATACAAGATAGTAGCTCCAGAAGGAAGAGTGAGAGTTACCAATGAATACTTCAAGCAAGTCTTAGCAACTCAAATCTTCTGTGAGAATCCAAGAGCCAAGAATCTCATTCCTGATCTGTCTCAAGCTCTTTAGCTCTCTGTGTTGCAATAGAAATCTTGAAAGAGAGCCTGTGTAATTATGAGAGAGACGATTGTGTAGATCTCCTTCTCTCAGGGCTATTTCTGCTTCAGATCGTTGCTTATTAAAGCTTGATATAGGGGCTTGATTTCATTGCTCATCTTTTCTGTGTTGTTCCCTTCGTGTGTGAAGGAAGACCTGGTGGGGTATCCAGGGTGTTGTAGTTCCCTTCGGTTGTGAAGGAAGACCAGCTGAGCTGGGTGTTGTATTGTCTATAGGGGGACTGTACCCTAGTTAGTGAAATCATGAGTGTTGCTCAAGGACTGGACGTAGGACTCCTAAGGAAAGGAGATCCGAACTAGGATAATTCCTTGCGTTGTGTGATTGATTTCTTGTGAGTTTATTATTTATACTAATCTTCATTAACCTATTTCGAAGAACGTCTTTATATATGTTTAAGTACAGGTACTGACTAAATAAATTTTTAAAAGACCCATTAACCCCCCCCCCCCTTTGGGCTCGTCAGCTGGGCAACAAGTGGTATCAGAGCGAGTCTCTTCGACAAAGAAGAAGATCTAACGATCTGAAGAGTAAAGATCCATGGTAGCCCAAGGTAACATTGAAGGTCAGTCTGTCAATCGACCCCCTCTCTTTGATGGTGAAGATTATGCTTATTGGAAAACCAGGATGGAGTATTTCCTGCAAGGTTTCGATTATCAAATCTGGTCCATAGTAGAAGAAGGCGATCTCCTAGTCACAAATGAGAAGGCTCAGTGGACAGATGATGACAGGAAAAAGATTTTCTTGAACTGTAAGGCTAAAAGCATTCTATGCTGTGCTCTCAGCAAAAAAGAGTTCAATAGAGTGTCAGCTTGCAAATCTGCAATGGAAATGTGGGAAAAGCTCAGAATTACCTATGAAGGCACAGACAAGGTAAAGGAGACAAGAATTGACATTCTTGTTACACAATATGAGAGATTTCAGATACAATCAGGTGAGTCCATAACTCAAATGTTTAGCATATTTACTGATATTACAAATGGGTTGGTTGGTCTAGGAAAAACTTATGAGATTGGAGACATGGTAAGGAAATTCTCAGATCCTTACCATCCTCATGGACTCCAAAGGTAACAGCCATTGAGGAAGCCAATGATCTAAAAATGATGTCCTTGGAAAAACTCGTGGGGTCCCTTATGGCCCATGAAATAAATATGGAGAGATTAGGAGAGTCCTCAAGCAAGAAAAAGCACCCAAATGCTTTGAAAGCCGAAGAAGAATTATCAGAAGCAAGCTCAGATGACAGTGAAGGCATTGAGGATAGTGAAAATGAAGAAGCAATGCTATCAAGAAGACTGCAATGAATTCTAGCTAAGAAAAAGAAGTTTCAGTCTGGCAGAAGGTTCTTCAAGAAAAATAAAGAATTTAGGAAGCCAGAAGGAAAGGATCTGAAGAAAGGAGAACCAATATGCTATGAGTGCAAGAAGCCTGGACATATCAAGGCAGAATGTCCAAAGCTTAAGAAAGATGGACACAAGAAAAAGGACAACTTCAGATGATTCAAGAAGTACAAGAAAAAGGCAATGGCAGCCGCTTGGGAAAACAGCAGCGACTCAGACACTGAGTCAAGCTCAAGCAGTGATAAAGAAGAAGCCAACCTGGCGTTTATGGCAAATACAGATGATAAGGTAACATCTGATTCCTCTTTTGATTCCTGGAATAATTCTGATTCGGATAATTTAGAGGAAGCATTCAATGAACTATATGTTAAATATAGAGATGTATCTAAATTATTGAAAGCTAGTAAGAAAAACATCACTTGCTTGGAAAACACAAACTCAGATCTAAAATCAGAAAATGAACAGCTAGAAAAACAGCTAACTGAACTTAAAAGAAGAAATGAGTTATTATGTGAAGATCTAAAAGATAAGAATGAACAAATAATTAAATTGGAAAAACAAGCAAGCTCAGATGAACTTGAAACAGAGATAAACTCATTAATATAAGAAATAAAAAGTTATCTAGCACATTGGAAAAGTTTACAAATGGTAAAAACTCCCTCATATTAAAAGGTGCTAGAAGATCAGGTAAGAAAAATGGATTAGGATATACACCTCCGGATAATGAAGAAACCATAGTTTATTCTAAAATATATCCAGCACATGGTCCAAACCACCACTAGAAGGACACATCACATACACATAACACATAGCACATCACCTAGGCAATACAGTGATGACTCTTGGCACTGCGCAGACCGGGAGAACACGTCTCCACCCTAACCAGTGGTACTTGTCCACCTCCAGGATTTCATCCTAACCCCTTAGGATATCTTAACACATTGAACCTTCTCATGGGAACCTTTCCATGATACGGTTCCACAGCCCTCTATGGAAGCAGTGTCACACACGGCACATTTTACACATTACACATTCCGATTAACACACGTTTTACATATGATATTCACACTTTCTTATTTATGCACATGGTTCTGTTCTTCCCTAGCATGATGCCACTAATAACAGAAATCAAGCATTTAGTAGCTCTCATGGATTAATTGTAATACACATCATTTAACCTTAATCATGGTACATGTATTTATAACTCATTTTCACATGGAAATCTCATAGTGTAGGCTACTGTTATCCAATTTTCCTGAAAATTTAACCACATGCTGTTTTCGGGTATAAGAACACACATACAATTTTTCACATTTTTCTGAATTCACATGCATTTATAGAAATTAAAACATTCACTTTCATGCCATTCATAAACTAAGTTAACATAGAACATGACATGGGTTTCAGGTTTGGTCATGCACAGTCATGAACCACACATACATATTGGCACAAGAAATTTTTCCCAAATTTATTTCTCATCGCACGATTTACTAAAATTTTCACAAGGTCTACACATGCTTTCTATCTCTCATTGTAGGAATTATAAAAATTCACATGAATATGGGAAAATTCCCAAATTTGCAAGGCATGGACTGATACATATATACATGGTTCATAAAATTCTACAGCATTTAATTCCTCAGAAATCATGGGAACACAATTAAACATGCATAATCTCTCTCCTACACATGCCTTTCAATAATTCTAATAAATTATGCCATCTACAGAAAAATACAGAAATTTTCACACACATCACATTATCTATTTTACATAACATATAAAATTTACATTATATCCTCATGCGTAGAAATCCGGAAATTAAAGATATAGGGCAGAACAGTCCACTGTTCTGTCAAGAAGAACTCAACGGCATAGTCTGGCCGTCAAACAAAGTAAACGGCAATATCGTTGGCCGCTGACTCAAGATCTCAACGGTAATAGATCTGGCCGTCAAGTTCAGACCTGTGTAAAAACACAGTCCGAGCTCTAAAGAATGGTGAATGTTGGGGATCCGGGACACGAGGAAAATCCATAAAAATGATAGAAACCTCCTAGACACATACATGGACAAGGTGGAAGGGTTACTTGCCTTTGGAAAAACTCCTAAATGGATCAAATTGGTTGGAGAAGCTCTCCTTGGGCAGTCCCAAGATGCCTCCACTCCGGCCTCTGTGATGCTCCCCTCTGCAATCCAGGGTCGGGGATGTGTAGCCGGATGTGTTGTCTCCCTCCTTGTCGAAGTAGATCTCCAGGTGAAGCCTTGGATCGCCGGATCAAAGCCTCCAAACTCCAAGTTTTCTCACAGGTTCTAGGGTTTTTGTTTTTCTCCTTGCAAAGAGCCAAGAGAGCTCTTTGGGGTTGCAACAAGGGCTCTCTTAAGAGAGGACCCTCTCACCCCACGCAAGAGGTCGGTTGGAAGGCCAAGGAGCCGTTGGGGAGTGGTTGGTATCTCCCATCAAGGCATGGCACACCATGCTGCTGCAGACTGGCCTGTCATGACCTAGACGTCCACCGATATGGCCGTCTACTTAATAATCGACGTCCACCTATATGGACGTTAACAATAAGTGAACGTCCATTCATGTTGACGTCGACTAACCCTTCGGCCAGAACCCAAAACCATGCAAAACCCTAATTTCTCCTAAGTTCATGCATGCAATACATAGGGTGTAATGCACACCCTCACTATGTCACGAAATCAACCGATATATATATATATACAACTAAGTATATACATACATTCATAAGTACACCAAGATGATGTATACATAATACTTACACGATAATGCATATACATACACAAGCATAAAATTGCACACAATAAAATAATAAGGACAAAATTCGAGGGCCTTACACCCTCTCCCCCTTAAAGAAACTTCGTCCTCGAAGTTAGGGCAACACTACTCAAACAAAAGGGGATACTTCTTCTTCATCGCATCCTCAAGCTCCCAAGTAGCCTCCTCCCGCGAGAAGTTACGCCATAGAACTTTTACCGACGCAATACTCTTGTTCCGGAGGTGCTGAACCTTCCGGTCAAGAATAGCTACTGGTTGCTCCACATACGACAGATCTGGCTGGATCTCCACTGGCTCGTGACTAATAACATGAGATGGATCTCGGACATATTTCCTGAGCATAGATACGTGGAAAACGGGGTGAACACTAGCCAAAGCTGGGGGTAAAGCTAGCTCATAAGCCACGTTGCCCAATCGTCTGAGAATCTCATACGGGCCAATGAATCTAGGGCTCAACTTACTATGCCTGCCAAACCTGACGACACCACGCGTAGGCGATATCTTCAAGAAGACATGATCACCTACCTCGAACTCTAGATCCTTCCTCCTGTTGTCGGCATAGCTCTTCTGTCTATCCTGTGCCGCAACAAGCCTCCTCCTAATCAACTGGATCTTATCCGAAGTCTCCTGAACTAACTCCGGACCAATCAGCTGTCTATCACCAGTCTCCTCCCAACACAAAGGAGATCTGCAGGGCCTACCATACAACGCCTCGAATGGAGCCATACCGATACTAGCATGAAAGCTGTTGTTGTATGCGAACTCCACAAGAGGTAAATGACGCTCCCAATCATCCTTCCAATCCAGCACACACGCTCTCAACATATCCTCGAGCGTCTGGATAGTCCTCTCGGACTGTCCATCGGTCTGGGGATGAAACGCCGAACTGAGCTTCAGCTCCGAACCTAACGCATCCTGAAGACCCTTCCACAACCTCGAAGTAAATCTCGGATCTCGATCCGAAATGATCGACTTCGGCACACCATGCAATCTAATGATACCGCTAACATACAATCTAGCTAAACTCTCTACTGACTGCTTCTTCTTCATAGGCAAGAAATGAGCAGTCTTCGAGAATCTATCTACAACTACCCAAATCGAGTCATTGCCCCTTCTAGATCGAGGCAAACCCGATACGAAATCCATAGTGACAGCTTCCCACTTCCATACGGGGATATCCATCCTCTGCATAAGGCCGGATGGTCGCTGCCGCTCGGCTTTCACCTGCTGACATACTAGACATCTGGACACATAATCCGCAACATCCTTCTTCATGCCGGACCACCAAAATGATCTCTTCAGGTCTTGATACATCTTAGTGTTACCCGGATGAATAGAGAATCGCGATCTATGAGCCTCCGCTAACACATGCTCACGGACATCTACCATATCGGGGACACAAACACGGTGCTGAAATCTAATCACACCGTCCTCATCACGAGCAATGCCCGCCTTACCCACTAACTCTAACAATCTAGGATCGGCTTTCTGCTGCTCAATCACCTCATCCAAGACTGAGGATCTAAGGGATAGCTGAGCTACAAAAGCCTGACACAACGATGGCTCTAACTCGGTCATAGAGCACGCTGCATCCTCCAACATCTTCCAATCCTGCTGGAGCGAAGACCTCCTTCTACTAAGAGCATCCGCTACGACGTTCGCCTTTCCAGGATGATACTGAAGGTCGAAGTCATAGTCCTTCAAGAACTCGATCCATCTCCTCTGCCTCAGGTTTAATTCCTTTTGGGAGAAAAGATACTTCAAGCTCTTGTGGTCGGTAAACACCTCAAATCTGACACCATAAAGATAGTGCCTCCAGATCTTTAGTGCATGAACCACAGCTGCGAGCTCTAAATCATGAGTCGGATAGTTCCTCTCATGCTCCTTCAACTGACGAGAAGCATAAGCCACTACCCTCTCTTGCTGCATGAGCACACAGCCTAAACCAATCTGAGATGCATCCGTATAAATGGCAAAACCTTCTAGACCGCTAGGCAATACCAATACCGGAGCAGAAGTAAGCTTAGCCTTCAATAGCCGAAAGCTACGCTCACATGCCTCAGACCATACGAACTTCTCACCTTTCCGGGTCAACTTTGTCAAAGGGGCGGCGATGGATGAGAAACCCTCAATGAATCGCCGATAATAACCAGCTAACCCAATAAAACTACGAATCTCCGAAGGGGTCCTGGGAATCTCCCAATCCATAACTGCCTGGACTTTTGCTGGATCAACTGCAACACCAGCACCGGAGATAACATGCCCGAGAAAATGAACCTCGTGCAACCAGAACTCGCACTTGCTGAATTTCGCATACAGCTTGTGCTCACGGAGAACCTCTAAGACTAACCTCAAATGCTGACGATGTGTGGCCTCATCCGGAGAATAGACCAACACGTCATCAATAAACACAACAACAAAGCTATCTAGATACGGACTAAACACCCGGTTCATGAGATCCATGAACGCTGCAGGGGCGTTGGTCAATCCGAAAGGAAGAACCAAAAACTCATAATGTCCATAACGGGTTCTAAATGCCGTCTTGGACACATCCTCACACCTAATTCTCAACTGATGATAACCAGATCGCAAGTCAATCTTGGAAAAGACTGATGCCTCTCGCAACTGGTCAAACAGATCATCAATCCGAGGTAAGGGATACCTGTTCTTCACAGTCACCTGGTTTAGCTTCCTATAATCAATGCACAACCGAAGTGACCCGTCTTTCTTCTTGACGAATAGTACAGGTGCGCCCCAAGGGGAAACGCTAGGGCGAATAAATCCCTTATCGAGCAATTCTTGCAATTGCTTCCTCAACTCGGCTAATTCTGCAGGGGCCATCCGATATGGGGCCTTCGAGATAGGAGAGGTGCCTGGAAGCAACTCTATAGTGAACTCTATCTCCCTATCCGGTGGCAATCCAGACAAGTCGTCGGGAAAGACATCTGGAAAGTCCTGCACCACATCGATCTCTGCAAGAGTCAGTGACGAACCAGCATCGGGTACTAGCATAACGCTGGCAAGAAATGCGTCACAACCCTTGTTTACCATGCGCATCGCCTTCATGGCAGAGATAACTAACTTTCCCGCTAAGTTCTTTGGCAAGGGATGAGAGAACTCATCCTCACCAGGAATGCGGAAAACAATCTTCTTCCTACGACAATCCACTAACGCATAATGCTCCTCTAGCCAATCCAGACCAAGAATACAATCATAGTCTTTCATCTTTAGCAAGAAGAAACACCATCTAGGAATCTATCCTCAATGCACACAGGTAACGACGGAATGCACTTCCTAGTCGATACCGTACCCGCAGGGGTGTGCACAGACAAAGGGACCTCTAACTCCTCAGACTCTATGCCTGACTCTAGGGCTAACTGCCTAGCGAACCGCTCGGAAATGAACGAGTGAGTAGCACCCGTATCAAACAAAACCCGAGCGTGCACACCGAAAAGTAAAACTGTACCTTCGGTGACATGCTCCGCCTGCTCGGCGTCCTCACGAGCCAACGCAAACACTCGAGCTGGGGCTCGAGGCCTTCCTGGTCGTCCTGTCGCTGGCGCGGCTGCCGCTACTGCTGGTACTGGCGCTTCTCGCTGAGCTTCCTGCTGAAGTCTGGGGCAATCCTTGATCTTGTGGTTGCTACTCCCGCACTTTAGGCATTTGCCCGCTATCTTCCAACATTCGTACCACCATGTGCCCTTCCACAGTGAGGGCACTCCTTCTTGTCACCAGAGGAACGTACAGAAGGTACCTGAGTGTTGCTGACTACCACAGGGCGCTGTGGTGACTGGTATGTTGTTCTCCTCTTGTCTTGTCGCTGGAAAGTGGCTGCTGGTCTCTTCTGCGAAGCCTTCTTCTCCTCAAGGTACCGCTCCATCTCGCCTTCTTGCCTACAAGCAGCGCTAAGGGCTTCGTCCAGGGTACGATGATCAAACGCTACGAGCCTCGTCCGCAGTGATGGCTTAAGGCCCATCACAAACTTCTTTGCCTTCCTGCGCTCATCAGCCACTATGTGAGGTGCATACTTAGATAGTTCTGCAAACCTGGCCTCATACTCGAGTACGGTCATGGAGCCCTGAGTCAAAGTGAGGAACTCCTGCTCCATCCTGTCCTGGATGTGCTCGGGGACGAACTTGGCCCGAAAGAGCCTCACGAACTCGTCCCAAGCAACATCAATCGCACCGTCCTCAAACCGTGTACGTAGTAATGAAGCCCACCACACATCAGCTCTCTCCTGCAGCATGTAGGTGGCTAAAGTAACCTTGTCCTCATCCACACACCTGATGGCCCGGAAGATCTTCTCGATCTCCCTCATCCAGCTTTTGCTAGCAACGGATCGCTCTCCCCCTTGAAAGAGGGTGGCAGCATCCTCTTGAATCTTTCCATGATGGAAGGTCCACCACGGTCCTGAGCTGGGGCCTGAGCCTGCTACATTAAACAACAAGCAATATACAATAAACACAATATCATGCAATTTAAATAGCAACTACTAGGTTGTTTTCTCATTCTACCTGGGCCTCCAACTGGGCCTGGAGTGCTGCCTGGGTATGGGCCTGCGTCTGCATGGCTTGCACCAGACCTTGCATAAATACTCCATAGTCCACTGGCGGTGGTGGGGGAAGCACAGGACCCTGTGGGGCCGGGGCCTGCTGCTCCGCCCGCTCCTCACGCCTCTGCTCGTCGTCGCGAGCTGGCACACCTCCACGTCGTCCACGGGAAGCCATGGCTGTCATAAAATTTTAGCCACCAATTAGAGTTAGGTTACTAAGCTTCCTAACCATTTTCTTATCTATTTTTCCATTCATTATTAGTCGTTTCTACCCATGTGGACAATCTATAAAGATTTAGCATGCAATGAGGATGATGATTCATGTATATTCATGTAAGATCTCAATCGGTTGCTCTGATACCAATCTCTGTGACGACCCTCATTATACCGGTACGGTTATACCAACCCACGTCGGTATAGTAAAGGTTATCACAGTGGGACATTTACCCAAACACTATCACATGATTGAGATATACACAAATATAGACACAGAGTCGCGGAAGTAAAGGACTAACTGTCATCACATTTCATCATCCACATTTCTCATACATGATCCATATAGCAAATTAAAGGACTAAACTTTCATAATTGAAATTAAACCAAACTACATTGTCCACAAGATTAAAGTTCTACATTTAATACATAATTTGTCCACAATTACATAAATGATAACTCTAATACAAGCTACACTTTACATACTATGAAACAAAAAGGAACACAACGCCAACTCCACAAGCTACTCTCCACGCTCGGAGTCGCTCTCCACGGTCTCCTCCAAAAGTGTGTCACCAACTAAACCTGTACGCCGAAGCAAGGAGTGAGTCTAAAAGACTCAGCAAGTAACTCCATACACATCATTCATGAATACATCATAGTAGGTTCTACTATTCCAATTTGCACGGCAATCATACAGCATGCTTGAACATCAATAAGAGACAACCTATCATGGTATTTCTACAAAGTCAAAACACATGGTACATGGTTTAAGATGTTTCACATAACACTCCCTATCACATGCTTTCTACTCATTTAATCACATGAAAACTACACTTCCAATTTGACTATAACATGATGGCAATTTACATGGAATTAGAAATATCATAGCATGAATTATCGTCTCATACTCTAACACATTCACTTCACATGGTTACACATTCCCATATTTCACATGGTTCATTTTTCAAACATTTCACATGTACACAATGTTCACATTCTAACATGAATAGTTCACATGATTTCACATTTCACATTCACATGTTCACATATACACATTTTACACATGCTCACATTCACATTTCACAATTTATTTGCCGTGACACATGGTCCAAACCACCACTAGAAGGACACATCACATACACATAACACATAGCACATCACCTAGGCAATACAGTGATGACTCTTGGCACTGCGCAGACCGGGAGAACACGTCTCCACCCTAACCAGTGGTACTTGTCCACCTCCAGGATTTCATCCTAATGCCCTTAGGATATCTTAACACATTGAACCTTCTCATGGGAACCTTTCCATGATACGGTTCCACAGCCCTCTATGGAAGCAGTGTCACACACGGCACATTTTACACATTACACATTCCGATTAACACACGTTTTACATATGATATTCACACTTTCTTATTTATGCACATGGTTCTGTTCTTCCCTAGCATGATGCCACTAATAACAGAAATCAAGCATTTAGTAGCTCTCATGGATTAATTGTAATACACATCATTTAACCTTAATCATGGTACATGTATTTATAACTCATTTTCACATGGAAATCTCATAGTGTAGGCTACTGTTATCCAATTTTCCTGAAAATTTAACCACATGCTTTTTCGGGTATAAGAACACACATACAATTTTTCACATTTTTCTGAATTCACATGCATTTATAGAAATTAAAACATTCACTTTCATGCCATTCATAAACTAAGTTAACATAGAACATGACATGGGTTTCAGGTTTGGTCATGCACAGTCATGAACCACACATACATATTGGCACAAGAAATTTTTCCCAAATTTATTTCTCATCGCACGATTTACTAAAATTTTCACAAGGTCTACACATGCTTTCTATCTCTCATTGTAGGAATTATAAAAATTCACATGAATATGGGAAAATTCCCAAATTTGCAAGGCATGGACTGATACATATATACATGGTTCATAAAATTCTACAGCATTTAATTCCTCAGAAATCATGGGAACACAATTAAACATGCATAATCTCTCTCCTACACATGCCTTTCAATAATTCTAATAAATTATGCCATCTACAGAAAAATACAGAAATTTTCACACACATCACATTATCTATTTTACATAACATATAAAATTTACATTATATCCTCATGCGTAGAAATCCGGAAATTAAAGATATAGGGCAGAACAGTCCACTGTTCTGTCAAGAAGAACTCAACGGCATAGTCTGGCCGTCAAACAAAGTAAACGGCAATATCGTTGGCCGCTGACTCAAGATCTCAACGGCAATAGATCTGGCCGTCAAGTTCGGACCTGTGTAAAAACACAGTCCGAGCTCTAAAGAATGGTGAATGTTGGGGATCCAGGACACGAGGAAAATCCATAAAAATGATAGAAACCTCCTAGACACATACATGGACAAGGTGGAAGGGTTACTTGCCTTTGGAAAAACTCCTAAAGGGATCAAATTGGTTGGAGAAGCTCTCCTTGGGCAGTCCCAAGAAGCCTCCAAGATGCCTCCACTCCGGCCTCTGTGATGCTCCCCTCTGCAATCCAGGGTCGGGGATGTGTAGCCGGATGTGTTGTCTCCCTCCTTGTCGAAGTAGATCTCCAGGTGAAGCCTTGGATCGCCGGATCAAAGCCTCCAAACTCCAAGTTTTCTCACAGGTTCTAGGGTTTTTGTTTTTCTCCTTGCAAAGAGCCAAGAGAGCTCTTTGGGGTTGCAACAAGGGCTCTCTTAAGAGAGAACCCTCTCACCCCACGCAAGAGGTCGGTTGGAAGGCCAAGGAGCCGTTGGGGAGTGGTTGGTATCTCCCATCAAGGCATGGCACACCATGCTGCTGCAGACTGGCCTGTCATGACCTAGACGTCCACCGATATGGCCGTCTACTTAATAATCGACGTCCACCTATATGGACGTTAACAATAAGTGAACGTCCATTCATGTTGACGTCGACTAACCCTTCGGCCAGAACCCAAAACCATGCAAAACCCTAATTTCTCCTAAGTTCATGCATGCAATACATAGGGTGTAATGCACACCCTCACTATGTCACGAAATCAACCGATATATATATATATATATACAACTAAGTATATACATACATTCATAAGTACACCAAGATGATGTATAAATAATACTTACACGATAATGCATATACATACACAAACATAAAATTGCACACAATAAAATAATAAGGACAAAATTCGAGGGCCTTACAAAAATGGAGTTGCTGAGAGGAAGAATAGAACTTTATTGGACATGGCAAGAACAATGCTGTCAGAGTATGATTTACCAAGGTATTTTTGGGCTAAAGCAGTGAACACAGCAAGCTATATTATCAACAGAGTAATGATCAGGCCAATCCTAAAGAAGACTGCATACGAACTGTTCAAAGGAAAGAAGCCAAAGATCAGCCACTTCAGGACATTTGGATGTCCTTGCTTTGTCCACAATAATGGAAAAAGGGACATTGGTAAGTTAGATGCCAAATCAGATGAAGGCATCTTCATGGGGTACACCTCTAAACCTAAAGGCTATAGAGTATTTAACAAGCGCTCCTTATTAATTGAACAGACTGTTCATATCATTTTTGATGAAACTAACCCTTCCTTGAGAAAGGAAGAAGATAGTGACATTGATGATGCAGATGAATTGTCTAAAAAATTAAATGATACATCAATCGAAGACAAGGATGATCCACCTCTGGAAGACCTGCAACAAAAGGACATTACACATGATAATCTTCCAAAAGAATGGAGATACAAGAAAGATTACCCACCCGAAAACATCATTGGTGATCCATCTGTAGGGGTAAGAACAAGAGGTAATGTAATACCTTGTGATTACTTAGCATTTGTGTCTCAAATAGAGCCTAAGACAGTCAATGAAGCTCTTACTGATGAATCTTGGATTATAGCCATGCAAGATGAACTTAATTCATTCAAGAGAAATCAAGTATGGTCACTTGTTCCCAGACCATCAGACCATCCGATTATTGACACCAAGTGGGTGTTCAGAAACAAACTAGATAAGACTGGTGTGATCCTAAGAAACAAGGCCAGACTGGTGGCTCAAGGCTATTCCCAAAAGGAAGGCATAGATTTCGATGAAACCTATGCACCTGTAGCTAGACTTGAGGCTATTCGAATCTTACTTGCATATGCATCAGCATTAAATTTAAAACTATTTCAAATGGATGTTAAGTCCGCATTTTTGAATAGTTTTATCAAGGAGGAAGTTTATGTGGAATAACCTCCAGGTTTTGATGATACAGAATTTCTGAATCATGTTTTTAAACTTCATAAGGCATTATATGGTTTAAAGCAAGCACCTAGAGCCTGGTATGAAAGGCTTAGTTCTTTTCTATTAAATCATGGTTTCACTAAAGGACAGGTAGATAGCACTCTTTTTTGTAAAATCAAAAGTTAAAAGCATATTACTTGTACAGATTTATGTAGATGACATTATCTTTGGATCTACTGATGAATCCCTCTGCAAGTATTTTGAAAAGTTGATGCAGGGAGAGTTTGAGATGAGCATGATGGGGGAGCTCCATTATTTCCTTGGATTACAAATCAATCAAGGAAAAGATGGCACCCACATCTGTCAAGCCAAATACACCAAGGAACTTCTAAAGAAATTTGGGTTCGATAACTCCAAGCCACTGTCTACACCTATGAGTACATCAATAAGGATGGATAGTGACAGGAATGGTAAGAAGATAGATCAAAAGACCTACAGAGGTATGATAGGATCCTTGCTTTATTTAACAGCTAGCAGACCTGATATTTTATTTAGTGTATGTATGTGTGCTAGGTATCAAGTAGATCCTAGAGAATCTCATTTAATCAATGTCAAAAGAATTTTCAGATATTTAGCTAGAACTCATGATTTAGGTCTGTGGTATCCGAAGTCATGTGAAATTGATTTAATAGGATACTCTGATGTTGATTACGCTGGATGCAAGGTAGATAGAAAAAGCACCAGTGGATGTTGTCAATTCCTTGCAGGATGTTTGATATCATGGTCCTCCAAGAAGCAAAATTCAGTGGCACTATCAACTGCTGAAGCTGAGTATGTTGCTGCCGGGAGCTGCTGTACACAACTCCTGTGGATCAAGCAACAACTTGAGGACTATGGACTTCACATCAAAACAATTCCTCTGCTGTGTGACAGCACAAGTGCCATAAATCTCACCAAAAACCCAGTACAGCATTCAAGGACCAAGCGCATTGAGGTTAGATACCATTTCATTCGAGATCATGTAGCTAATGGTAATTTAGAAATATCTTTTATTGATACAAATGGTCAGTTAGCAGATATCTTCACTAAAGCTTTACCCGAAGAGAGATTCACGTCTCTTAGAAGGGAATTAGGCATGTGTAATTTGTGAAAAGATTTCTGTTTATTCTGATATATAAATTTTCAGAATTTAAGGTATTTTTCTCTCAATGGAGTTAAGCAAAAGATATACTCAATTATCCTTTTTTTTTGTCCCTCTTGGAAAAGTCTTTTTGAAAAGTCAAACTTGTTTGTCGTTTCCTCCCGCCTTTTGGCGCTTCATTTTTTTTTTGTATTCATTTATTTACTCCAACATCGATATAGGAATGATTCATCTCCCACTTTCACCTTTTTCCTCCTTCGTCTGGTTGCCTGAGTCGATGCCCTAACGATTCCGACACCGACTCTCTACAAAATTCGAAGTCTCTCACTTCTTCCCGCGAAGAACTTCTTGAGGGATTTGACTTCTGTCACCATTTCCTCCTTCCTGAAAACCTACTCCACCCAAATCCATGGTCGCGTCCATCGTTTCCGGCAGTCTTGGGGGCTACGGCGCTGAGTACCTCTCACCTGAGCAGCAGGAGAGGTTCACGTTTGTGAAATCAAAGCTTTATGGCAATAAAGCAGTGGATATTGCTGATCTTGAGAAGAACAGTATGCACAACATAGTGGCCGCCGTGAGCAGAATGCAGTGGTCAGTCATCTCGACCTTTTAAGAGGTAAGCTACCCAGACCTCGTGAAGGCATTTTTTGTGTGCTTGAAATCTGAGGCAGATGGGTCCCTAACATCCTTAGTAAAGGGAACCCCGATCAAGATTGATCATAATCTCCTGAAGACTTTGTTTGGCGTGAGCACGACCGGTCACAGTAGAATCCTCACTGTGGACACCCAGGTCAAGGGTCTAGGAATTATTGGTCCTGATTTCCGGTTAAAGATGGGAAAATAGACATAAATCAACTGAATGCTTTCAACCGTCTCCTGCACTTTATAGTCTGCCAGATACTCGTTCC
>CM024756.1:6855255-6944409 GCA_014218235.1 Colocasia esculenta
TGTCATCATGTTTCATCATTTAACATTCATCAATTTTGTCCATGAAATGGTGATCATCAAAAATAAAGATGTGACTTGTTAGCTTAGCATTCTCATTAAGCATTCATCATATGAGAACTCAACATGAGATTCGTAGAAACACACTGTCACCTGCCTTAAACTGTAGTGGCCTCCGGCGAACATCTGCGTATCTCTTCTGTCTAGTCTGAGCTATTTGCAGCCTCTGTCTGACCAATCTCTCTGTATCTGCGCACTGCTGTACAAGCTCTAGTCCCAACAACGGCCTCTCACCAACCTTGTGCCAATGCAAAGATGTTCGGCACAGTCTGCCATACAGAGCCTCGTAGGGTGCCATCCCAATACTAGAGTGAAAGCTATTATTATAAGAGAACTCCATCGTGGAAAGCTGCAACTCCCACATACCATCCCAGTCCAAGAAGCACGCTCTGAGCATGTCCTCGAGGGTCTGATGGTCCTCTCTGACTGAACGTCTGTTTGCAGGTGGTAAGCTGAACTCACACTCAACTCTGTGCCTAGTGCTCTCTAAAAGCTGTGCCAAATTAAAGTGAGAAGTAAACCGTGGATCTCTATCCGAGACAATGGCAATCGAGGTCCCGTGCAACAGAACTACCCTGTCTACGAACAGTCTGGCAAGTCTGTCCACTAACCAAGCTGATCTGACTGGTAAGAAACACGTTGTCTTCGTCAGACGGTCGACGATCACCCACACACTTATTGTGTCCTTGGTTTTGATGATGTCATGAGTTAAGCAAAAATATCATAAATATATAAGAATTCTTCTAATACAATTTTTATATGATAGGAAAATTCATAAGTCAAAAGATCTCATGTGTGTTGACACTAGTTGCTGCATAGGTCAACAACATGTCTTAGTGAGTGAGTTACTGGAGTTCAGTGAAGCACTTAAGTTGACACTACCCAAAGGATAGGTCGACACTGGATAGTCCTTCCAGTAGTGCAGAAGTCTAAAGTATCGTGTAAGGTTGACTCTAGTTGAAGAACAGGCTGACACTAGTTGGTCTTCTGGTTAGCGCTGAAGGAAAGAATTGCATAAGGTCAACTCCATATGAGAATTATGTAACGTCACGTGTTTTTCGGATCCATGCGGATCATGTGTGTTGTGGTTGTGGCGGCAGTTGTGAGGCCATGTGAGTTGGTTGTGTGGAAGGTTTGGTGTGGATGTGTGGTTTGTTCAGGTGAAGTGCAGGTTTGGTCCTGAAATGAAATAGGACCTGCTGCAGTTGAGTTGGAGTTGGCGGCCAGAGGTGGTCGCTGACTTGTTGGCGTCCAGATAGGTTGCCGTTGACAGCATGAACTTGGCGGCACAAGATGTGGACGTTTAGGGTGGCGGTTGCTCTAGGCGGCAGAGGGGTTGACGCCAACCTGAGAATTCTGCAGGTTATAGGGTCACCCGAGAGCAGGTTTCCCACCTGTTTCTCTCTTCCCCTTGCCCCAGTTTCACGTCCCTGTGTTTCTAAAGCTTCCAACAGGTACTGAAGGGTGGTTGGAGGATCGTGGGACGTGTGGCGTTGCCGAATTGCGCGAGGAAACGCAGTGGCGTGGTGCAATTCCCGTGGGAGCTCGCGGAGGTTTCGGTGTGAACCAGGAGATTGCGGGAGGTTTTAGCATGTTCTGAGGTAGGGGACGAACCCTGTTAGCTCTGTAGAAACATTAAAACACGACGTAATCACCTGAACCACCATGTTTAATACATTTTCGGATTAAGTTGCACCATGCAGGGATAATGGGTGGTTTGATGATTTTAAGTAGTAAAGCATGTTGTTTTAGTTTAATTATAGTGCAAGGAAGTTAGAGGAACTGTTTTCTTCTATTTCCTCAATGGTTTCGGGATCAGGAATGCATGTGGGATCGTTTAGGGTTTCTGCAGGAAATGAGACTGAAGAACTTGGCGTCAACATCGCTTGTCGCCAAGCTCATCAGCCAGGATATAGATGGCCAGATCCCTTGCCGTCTACTTCCTGTAAGCGGTAGTCGATGTGGCCGCCTACTTGTACATAAGTAGAAAAGACTATTTAAGGTATTTGTCGATAATTAATGGTGCAATGGCACCTGAGGTGCACTGAGTGCACATGATTTCTGTGTTTAGCATACAAGTATGCAGTGACTTACTTACTTTCGTGGCTGCGCGTTGTTTATGCAAGACCAGTTGGGTTCACGTGTGGTGGGCCGTTGTTACTTGAGGTTTACGTGACGTTTCACGTGGTTTGTGTGTGACGTGCACGTGGTTTTGTGTACGTGGCGAGTAGTACGACGCCTACCATGGTTACCTCTCCAGTTGGGTGCCCCAGGTTCTTTGTGAGCCAGGCTGTTAGCTCGGGGCTTTGTCCCGGTACTTGTGCTGTACCGTCGAGGTCTGTGTCGTCTGACCTAGACACCCTCACTCTCGTGTTGAGTTGCACGTCCGGATGAGGGAAAGACGACAGTGGGACAGTGACACTTGTGTTTGTCTTTAGTCACTTGTAGCGCGCTCGTAGTTGGGGGTACGGACACCAGTAGTCGACACTGGTCCCCAGCTAGTCCTTTTCCAGTGCCTCACTCTAGAGAGCCCGGGCCAGGGACTCCTGAGGTGTCAGGCATGGGCCTGTGACCGTGGGGTCTGCAGGTGGTGGTGTTTAGTTGGTCTCCACAGTTGCTTGACCTTTTCACGTGGAGCGGCAGCTGGACCTTTCGTCCGTGGCTGCGAGACTGAGAGGTAGACCTGTGTTAGCTTGTCTGAGTCAGTTTTTAGTGTCGTGAACCAGTTCACGTGACTCGTGTTTGGCTGTCTCTACTTTATCTTGTACACCTGTACTGGTTTGCCATTTAATTATTAAAGTTGTTTCTCGTAGTCGGCAGACGGTGAGTACTTTTACAGCTTTAATATCCTGTTTAGCTATTCTATAATTGTTGGTACTGTTTACTGCTTTCGTACCTGTGGTTTTGGTTTGCTCGGTGTTGGGGGAGTTCCCTACTGAGCCAGTGACTAGCGAGGCTCACCCCTACCCCCACAGGTGAGAGCGAGGAGGACGTTTCACGACCGTCGTCCAGTTCAGAGCCGTGCCGTAGCGGTGCAGGGTCGGTACCTCCAGCTGTGTAGTAGCAGCTCCAGCAGTGTAGTGTAGATAATTGTTTATTTTCTTCAGTTGTACCTCGGGGTATGCCCTAGGCTCTTGTACTTCTTTTCAGTTTTTGTGGACATTTGGCTATGTAACTTGTGATATATATATATATAAAATGTGGTGTGTTCCTTTGTGTTTACACGGACTGTGGTTTGGTTTCCCTTGCGAGGCTTCGGCCCGTTCGCGGGAGGCGGACTCGGATCAAGTGCGTTATCGGTTTAACGGGCTTGGCCGAGGCGTTCCGCCACAAATTAGGTCGACACTAATTGAATTTTCTGTTAGTGCTTAGAGGAAAGAAATGCATGAGGTCGACTCTAGATGAAGATCAGGTCGACTCTACCAGTCTATGAGGTCGACTTCAGATGAAGATAAGGTCAACTCTACCATTCTATAAGGTCGACACTCAGATGCTACAAGGTCAACTCTATACTCTGACAACTAGTCTCTACAGTAGTCAAATGGATAAGGTTGACTCATGGAGGCATGGAGTCGACTCTGCTGAAGCATCTGCATTGGTCCAAATAAAGTTTTTATGTGCGTCGACTATGCTCAAGTTGTGTCGACTCTCTGACCCTCTTATTCCAGTGTCAAAATTGTCTGCCAGCATATTAGTTCCAGGCATGTGACCCGAGGCCTAATGATCAGGACTCCAGGCACACTTTACAAGGTTCTGGAAGATACCTTTTTTGGTGGCAGAAAGCATATCCCAACGAATTAGGATACTATTGTGGCCCACTAGAAGATTCTGTGGTGCTGATCAAAAAAGGCGCGACGTCCTCTTCAGAAAAGAACCCACGCAGAAAAAGAGGAAAGAGCTTGAGTTTAGAGAAGAGGACATGCTTCGGTGTAGTCAACTCATCAAGAAGAAAGGATGTTGGATCACTTCTTCTACCTGATGAAGACCTGTTGCTGATCCACTGAAGCATATCATCGGAATTCAATTGATCCTTTAGTTGCAATCAGAAGAAGAGTCTGATCAGCTCAAGTCTGGAGAAGACGCAATTGGGAGTTCAAGGATATCAACAATTTCTCTCGTTTGATTTTTCCTATTTCTTCTAAATTCCAAACTGCTTGGTTGTCTGCTCCAGTTGGAGTAGATGGACTGATCCTACACTTTGTGTGTGAGAATTGAGAGATTGGTACAATCTTGAAGCTGGGAATCAACATGTTTTATGAAGCTATGAATCAGCAGTTGTGTGAGTGTTTTCACACTTTCGGGTTGTTGAGTGAAGCCTCACTTAGTTTAGTGAGGGGTGGATGTAGGTCTCCACACTGGAGCCGAACCACCTTAAAACTTCTGCTTGCATTGTGTGGTTGTTGTGCATTGACTCTATTGATTCATCTGGTTTGATACAAGTAGCTCTTTCCTATCCTAAGATCTGTTTCAGGCTCTTAACTTTTTAAGTGGTCAATATCTATTCACCTCCCCCCTCTAGATATTCATTCATACCCAACATGTGGTATCAGAGCTAGGCTCTCCAACTTTTGGTTTAACAACCAGAAAGATCTGTGTGGAATGGATTCTAGAGGATATATTGCAGAAGGTCATTCTAAAACAGCCCCCCCCTATTTTGATGGAACTAACTATGCTTATTGGAAAACTCGCATGCAGGTGTTTTTGCGACCACAGGGTCATCCAATCTGGAGGGTAGTTAGTAATGACTCTCTGAGCTATCAGAAGATGAGGAAAGTGGACTTCAGAGAAATCAAGAAGTCAAATGCAAATTGGAGTGCTATGAACATCATGCAGTATTCACTTCATCCCGCAGAGTTTTCGAGGGTCTCATCATGTGCTAGTGCAAAGAAAATATGGAATTACCTAATGGTCATTTATGAAGGTACGTCTGAAGTGAAAGAAATAAAAGCTAACATAGTATTTCTGAATATGAAGCCTTTAAAATGAAGCATGATGAACCATTTCAAAGATGTATGGTAGATTGACCTTGTTGACCAATGGCCTAAAGAATCTAGGAAAGACCTATGTAGAACATGAACTCATTAGAAAAATTCTTAGATCTTTAACCCTTGTATGGCACACAAATGCCACTGTAGTGGAAGAATCAAGCAATCTATCTACTACATCTGTTTATGAATTAATTGGCTCCTTGATGACTTATGAGTTGGGCTTAAAGGGAACAGAAGAAGATGTCAAGAAAAAAAAGCCACTCGTTCTTAAGGCAAGTCCTAGCATCAAGGAAGCTACTAATGAAAGTGATTCATCCACTTCTGAAAATTGTTGCCCAGATAGCAAGCCCGGGGGGGTGATGGATTGCTAAAAATTCTTTTTCTAAAATTCCTGTAAGTAAACACACTTGACAAACAACACTAAGATCGATAGTTAGAGTTAGCGTTAATCAAAACAAAGAGAACAATCACACAGACAACAAGAAATTTTATCCTGATTCGGATCTCCTATCCCAAGGAGTCCTACGTCTAGTCCCCAAGCAACCACTTGGGATTCTACTAAACAAGGGTACAGCCCCCCTTAAGAACACTTACAATCCAGCAACAGCTGGCTTCTCTTCTCTACCAGAAGAGAGATTGCTCTACCTGATACAACAGGTCTTCTCTTTACACCCGAAGAGGAAAAACTCACAGAAAAATGAGTTGAAAGAGAAAGGCCCCAAGATCAAGCTTATAGAGAATGCTTGATCTGAGGTGAAGCTGAGAGACACAAGATTATCATAGATGGACTCTCTCTCTGATCAACGCAAACTCTCAAAGGCAATGCAATATTCTATAGAGAGCTAAGAGCTATAAAAAATTCAATAGACGAACTGACTCTTGTTGTTCTTCAGGTGACTAAGATATTCAAGCTTCTCAAAGGTTGAAAAAGTTCTACATGTTTGGAGTCACCAATCTTCTTTTATCTTCTTTGAAATCATTTTAACCGTTGAAGTATCCGTTGAAATATCTATTGTCTCACATCTTCATGCATGTTGGAGTGTCTGGTAGAAAGGAGAGAGCAAGTGAGCCTATAGCCATTAATGCTCGAATAGACACTCATACTCAAGGAAAGATTGTCTAAATCTTCTATCCTCTTGTCAGGTTGACAAGTCTATCTTTGAGACGTGTGTTTCCACCAGAAACCCTGCACACAATAAATGCTGACACATAGACAACTTATCTTTGTCTAAATTGTCAGTCAACATTAGTAGTCGTGCTGTATGAAGATACACCAAAAGAGAAATGTCATTCTGTCATTGACTTTGTGTGTTATAAGCAAGATAGGTAAAAGATATATCGTGCAGAGATTTGTACCATCACATAAATGTTTAGACAATATGGGATACAACAAGCTTTCACGGGAAAACTTGAAATCCATAAAGATTTGAATTATATTTGAAATTCATGTGGAATGGAACTAACAAATGGTTGAAAATGATATGAACAAGAATGTTTGACAATGTAATCATAATAGAGAGATGATGTGTTTGGACAAGCTGTAACCAGAGAGAGAGAGAGTCGATGTTGATATTAAATCAATGAAATAATCATAAGTCAAGTGAGAATGTAATCCATGTTGAAATCAAGTTGATGTAAACATAATTCATGTACTAATGAAATCGATGTTTGAAACGAAGTCGATATAAACATGAAGTCGTTGTTTCATATGAAGTCGTTGTAGACATGAAATCGTTGTTCTACAGAAACGATGCATCAATCGAATCATTGTAGCAACAACCAATCGTTGTTTAAGTGAAACAGAATCGTGAAGCGACCAAATCGTTGCAGCGACCAAGTCGTGTTTAAGTGAAACAGAATCGTTGAAGCGAGCAAATTGTTGTAGCGACCAAGTCATTGTTTAAGTGAAATAGAATGTTGTAGCGACCAAATCATTGTTTAAGTGAAACGAAATCGTTGTAGCGACCAAATCGTGTTTAGTGAAACGAAATCATTGTAGCGACCAAGTCGTCGTTTCTATGAAGTCATGTTTAAGTGACTTATGAAATCGTTGTAGCGACCAAGTCGTTGTTTCTATGAAGTCATCGTTTAAGTGACTTATGAAATCGTTGTTTCTATGAAGTCGTTGTTTAAGTGACTTATGAAATCGTTGTAGCGATCAAATTATGTAGACTATATATGGAAGTCGATGTATACTTAGACAAAATATATGCAATAAGCTTCAAATTGCAGTGTGTGGACAACTTACAGATTTTGCTTGAGTTATTTCCTGTGGATAAACTTCAGAAAATGTTGTTAGAAAACACTTTTCAAGGTTTTGTTAATCACCAAAAATATATATAATTAATAATGAATATTTGGAGATGGACTGAACATCAATCTCTCCCTTTTTGGTGATGACAAAGCATAGAGAATTGTATACATAGAGGGAACTGAAATAAATTTTATTTGCGGAAAATTTTAATTAAAGGTATGTATTTCAGAATAATTTCTCCCCCCTTTTGTCATTAAGAAAAAGAACTAGATATAGACAGAAGATAAATGGAGATAGGCAAAGATAAATGGAGCCAAGAAATTGAATTTTCATTCATTAGAGGGGGTAGGCATGTAGAAGGCCGGAGACAACTAGAAGCATGGCGAGTTATGATCTGCCAAGCTTGAAGTTCCTTCTCTTCAAAAGATTCTAAAGACACCCCAACTAATATTATAAGAGGGCCCCATCTCGGGACTAAGTCTCTGATGTGGAGTAATCTTTGTTCTTCAATGAAAGAAGTATACTCCTGATTGCTAAGTGATGACTGTAGGGACCAGTAGTTAAAGTTGGCATGCTGAAGAAATTTGTCAATTGAAAGAGGGTAGTGGAGCTTGTGATCAAGCAAATCCTTCTTGAAGGCAATAAAGATCTTGTACTCTCAATCCAGATAGAGTAGGGATCTGAAACCAGATTGATGGAGTTGAGGTCCATGAATTTTTCTGGAGTGAGAATCGACTGATTTGACTTGTACAGGGATGAATTCAGTTGCTCAAGTTGGATGGCTATTTCAGGATAAGCTTTACACCATTCAGAGTTGTCAAATCTTTCAGACTCTAAGAGGATAGATGCTAAGACTGATGACTTGATGAATCCTCTTTGATATATCTGAAGATGAATCTATAGAAGGCAAGAGGAGTCCCTTTTGAACGAATATCCTGGCCATGACTCTGGCAAATCTTTTAAAAATAATAGGGCCTACCTCAGATTCCATAAAGAGAAAGTGAAGCTTGGGGAGAAAAGCTACTTCTGGCATCTTCAAGGTTACAAAATGAACCTGAAGAGGAGTGTTGACTGGATTCTCTGTGCAAAGTAGAGCTATGGCTCCTCTGAATTGACCAAGGGACCTCTGGTAGGCGATGACAAAACAATAATCTTGGTACATTTGGAAGTGCCTGATGAATTTGATCTCTTTCTGAATGAATGGACCCCAAGAATCTCTGTACTGGCAGACAAACCACTCAGATAAGGTGAGTGGGTGATCTTTGGGTGGAAAGATGTTGATCCTGGCAACCTCGAATTTTCTGTAGAGTGCTTTGTTGGCCCTAGCCCACTGATTCTCAGTCTTGGACTCAGCAGTGGATAGGATTTTGGCTTATTCAGCCTTAGGAAGTCCCGAAGTGGGAAGAATAATATTTAAATGTTCAGAAAGATTAAGGTAAAGAAGACCAAAAGTGGCTGCAAAAGTGCACTTTTGGAGATATTCAGCATAGAGGGTTCTTCTTCAGTTGACAACTGAAAGATAGTACCATAGAGGAGGAAAGAGAGTTTGATTGGAGGGGAAAATAAGACCTGAAGAGGTCTTTCTTTTCTTAGATGCAGGACTGGAGGAAGGTTGGGAACCAGTCATGTGAATGTGAGCAGAGACAACAAGAACTGTGCGGAGGTGGCTTCTTCAAACTCATCCTTGATGTTATGCACAGAATGAGGAATGACACTGGCTGCTTTAGGAATGATGGTGATAAAGGAGGGTGGAGTAGGTAGATGGAAAGAACCAAAAGTGGGAGTAGGAGGTTGGGTGGATGGTCCAGCAGATGAGGGACTTGCTGAAGAAGGACCAGAGATGAGGCTGGAGGTGCCTCAAAGGTGGGATGTGAAGAGATGCGGAATTCCCTAAATGGTAATCTAGAAGGGGGGTTGAATAGATTATGGACAATTTAAAAGCTTAACGCCCTCTTTTTGCAATAGCACAGACAATTAAAGTGTTAGCTGATCAGACTATGTGTGGATGTGTGTGAGTGATTGATAAATGGATGAGCAAGTACTCAAACGTGTATAAATGTGTCGTGCCTACCAAAATCTAACGCAAATTCGTGAAACCACGGACACATAGATTTTACGTGGTTCGGAGTACACAACTCGTGTATCTACATCCACGGGCCACACACACACGCAGAATCACCTGCTTATGAGCTAGTTCACGAACTACAACTCACACACGTGTTTATCTGATGTGAACCCACGATCAGATTAACACACACCCACACAACGTGTATCAAGCACAACAGCTCTTGAAAAACACCCACACAACACAAGTATGTAATAGAATAAACAGGGAAGGGTTTGAGAGTTGAAGAATAGATCCAATTAGCAAACTCTTCCTCTGAACGTCCTCCTGGAGTCCAAGCTTTGACTTTGAGATCAGATGTTGATGTAGATGCTTGAATCCAAGACGTCCTGACTTCACCTTCTGCTGCAAAAGTCTTCCGTTCTTGGTTCTGGGCGGTAGGTGAAGCAGAGCAGCAGAACAAGGCTTCTTGTGAAAACTCTTTAGGGTTTTTGCTTAGAGGCTGCTTGTGTACGAGATTTGTTGCAAAAGGTTGCTTATAGATGTTAACATATGGAGAGTCGTACTCCATAGAAACACTAAGTTGCCAACTTGCAAAACTTCCCGTAATATGTTTTTCATTTGTCTGTCGACAGGTCTTGCACCTGCTGTCGACAGAAGAAGACAGCTTGTGAAGAACCAGAAGGCTGAAGGCTCTGACTGTTTTTGGCACATGTCTTGTGTGACGGAACGCCTCGGCCAAGCCCGTTAAACCAATAACGCACTTGATCTGAGTCCGCCTCCCGCGAACGGGCCGTAGCCTCGCAAGGGAAACCAAACCACAGTCCGTGTAAACATAAAGGAACACACCACATTTCATATAAAAATTTTCTCAATTTACATAGCCACAATCCATTAAAACTGAAAAGGTGTACAAAAGCCTGGGGCATACCCCGAGGTACAATAAAGAATGTAAACAACTACAAAACTACAAAGCTACAAGGCTACACTGCTGAAGTACTACTCTGCTGGAGGGTACTGACCCTGCTCCGCTGCGACGCGGCCCAGAACTGGACGTCAGACGGGAAACGTCCTCCTCGCCCTCACCTGAGGGGGTAGGGGTGAGCCTCTCTAGTCACTGGCTCAGTAGGGAACTCCCCCAAAGCCGAACAAACCACAAACCACAGGTACAAAATAGTAAACAGTACCAACAACATATAAAATAGCTAAGCAGGTAAGTAAAGCTGTAAAAGTACTCACCGTCTGTCGACTACGAGAAACAACTGTAGTAACTAAACGGCAAACCCAACAGGTGTACAAGCCAAAGTAGAGACAGCCAACACGAGCCACGTAAACTGGTTCGCGACACCAGAAACTGACTCGGACAACTAACACAGGTCCACCTCTCAGTCTCGCAGCCCGGATGAAAGGTCCAGCTGCCGCTCCACAAAAAGGTCAAACAACTGTGGAGACCAACTAAACCACCACAACCTGCAAGACCACACGGTCACAGGCCCATGCCTGGCACCTCCAGAGACCTGGCCTGGGCTCGCTAGAGTGAGGCACTGGTAAAGGACTAGCTGGGGTCCAGTACGTCTACTGGTGTCCGTACCCCCAACTACGAGCGCGCTACAAGTGACTAAAAACAACCACAACTGTCACTGTCCCACTGTCGTCTTTCCCTCAGCCGGACGTACAACTCTAGCACAAGAGTGAGGGTGTCCAGGTCAGAGACACAGACCTCAACGGTACAAACAAGTACCGGGACAAGCCCCGAGCTAACAGCCTGGCTCACAAAGAACTGGGGCACCCAACTGGAGAGGTAACCACGGTAGGCGTCGTACTACTCGTCACGTACACAAAACCACGTGCACATCACACACAAACCACGTGAAACCTCACGTAAACCACAAGTAACCACTGGTCCACTACACGTGAACCCAACTGACTCGCGTACACAACGCGCAGTCACCGAAGTAAGCAACTAACAGCATACCTTGTATGCTAAACACGAGAACCATGTGCACTTAGTGCACCTTGTATAATTCCACGCATGCATTATCGATAAAAACCATAATTAGCCATTTCTGTTCATGTAGGAGTAGGCGGCTACATCGATTGCCGCTTACAGGAAGTAGACGGCAAGGTCCCTGGCCATCAACCTCCTGGCTGAAGATCTTGGCGGCAAACGATGTTGACGCCAAGTTCCCGGCCTTAAACCCTACAGAAAACCCTAATCGGTCCTGCGAGTTCTCTAGCTGTTCTAATTACTGGAAAACATGCAAATGCATACCCTCTAGCATGACAGAACCAATGCAACCCGTTTAAACATGATTCGTACAATAAACTACTCAAACCACCCATTATCCCATATGGTGCAACTCTATCCAAACATGGATTATCATGCTGGTTCAAGTAGTTATGATGTGTTTTAATGTTTCTACGGAGCTACAGGGTTCGTCCCCTACCTCAGAACGCGTTAGAATCTCCCGCAACTCCCCGGTTTACGCCGAGCCCTCCGCGAGCTCCCACGCGAATTGCACCATGCCGCGACGTTTCCTCGCGCAATTCGGCGACGCCGCGCGTTCCACGATCGACCAGTCACTCCTCGATACCTGTTAGAACCTTCAGAAACACCAGGGCGCGAAGCTGGGGCAAGAGGGAGAGAGGGTGAGCTGAGAGAGCTGCCCTCGGGTGAACATATAACCTACTGAACTGACAGGTTGGCGTCAACCCCATTGTCGCCCACATGCACCGCCAGACTAAACGTCCACAAAAGCTGCCGCCAGTTCAAGAAGTCAACGTCCATAAACATGGACGCCAACAGTAAACGACCACCCCTTGGCGCCAACTCAGACAGAACAGCAGCAGGTCCTATTCCAATTCAGGACCTACCCTGCTCTTCACCTGCTTAAGCCACGCAATCACACCATGCATTCCACACACCCAACTCACACTGGCCTCACAACGGCCGCCACAACCACAATGCACATGATCCGCATGGATCCGAAAAGCACACCGACGTTTCATTACTATCATCTAAAAAGAAAATTTCGACCTCGAAATTCATAACACAACACAAAGTCAAACGATTTAAACATGCACAACTTTACAAGCACTATCATCTAAAAAGAAATACATAAAACTTTACAAAAAGATAGGGATACCTTTAGCCATTTCAGCGGCCAACTCCCAGTATCCTCACCACCCACCTATTTTCCCATCTTACCTTAACCAACTCAATTTCCTTATTTCTTAGCTTCTTCATCTTTCAATCTGTGATCTGCACCGGATATTCTGGCATTGACATATCCGGCCTCAGGTCACCACCTTGATATCTAATTATTTGAGCTGGATCCTCAATGCATTTCCTTAACATGGAGACATGGAAAATATCATGCACATTGCAAAATCTGCTGGCAAATCCAGTCTATAAGCTGTTCCCAATTCTTTCAATTACCTGAAAGGTCCCACATACCTTGGACTCAACTTTCCAGATTTACCAAACCTCATTTACCTTTACTTGGGGAAACTCTCAGAAAAACAAAATCTCCCACCTCAAACTGAAGTGGTCTCCTCCGCACATCAGCATAACTTTTCTGCCTACTTTGAGCTGCCTGCAATTTTTCTTTAATAAGCTTCACTATTTCCGTGGTTTGCTGAATCAATTCAGGACCCACTAATTGCCTTTCTCCCACTTCATGCCAGTTCAATGGAGTTCTACATGGCCTTCCATACAAAGCTTCATACGGTGCCATCCCAAGACTGGTATGATAACTATTATTGTAGGCAAATTCAACCATACCCAAATGATGCTCCCAACTGCCTCCCCAAACTAAACAACAGGCTCGCAGCATATCTTCAATTGTCTGAATGGTTCTTCTGTTTGACCATCTGTCTGGGGATGATAAGCGGAGCTATATCTCAATTCAGAACCATCACCTTTTGCAAACTTCTCCAAAAACCAGAAGTAAATCTTGGATCTCTATCCGATACAATAGTCTTCGGAATACCATGCAGTGGAACAATTCTTTCAACATAAATATTTGCCAATCTGTCCACTGTCCAAGACATACTTACTGCCACTAATCTGCAAACTGGTCAATCTGTCAACAAATACCCATATTCCATTATGCCCAGAACTTGTCCTTGGTAAACCTGCCACAAAATCCATTGCAATATCATCCCACTTTCACTGTGGAATAGGTAACGGTTGCAATAGACTCCCGGTTTCTGATGCTCTGCTTTAATTTGCTGACAGATAGAACATCTTGCCACAAATTCTGCTATTCTTTCTTCATATGAGGCCACCAAAAATGCTTTCTTAAATCATGGTACATTTTAGTACTACCCAGATGAATAGTGTACCTTGATTTATGAGCCTCTTCTAGACACGCTGCTTCACTTCTCTTTCTGCAGGAACAAATAGCCTGCCTCGAAGCCTGATCACACAATTATCGTCAATTGAGACTCCTTCTATTTTCACAGTTTCAGGTAAACCTGCATCTGCTCTTTGAGCCTCAATAATCTGCCAATATAAAGATGGCTCTACAGCACTAGCAGCTAGAATTGCCCGACGCTGACTACTGGGCACATACAAAGAATTCTCTGCTACCTCTTCATACAACTTCCATTCTTTAATCATCATAAATTCATATATGCCTTTCTGCTCAAGGCATCGGCCACAACATTGGCTTACCCGGATGGTATAAGCCAAACTAAAATCATAATCCTTCAGATACTCAACCCACTGCGCTGGCGAAGATTCAAATCTTTCTGCGAAAAGATATACTTCAAGCTTTTATGATCTGTAAAAATCTCAAATCTTTCGCCATACAGATAATGCCTCCACATTTTCAAAGCGAATACAACTGCAGCTAATTCCAAACATGAGTGGGGTAATTCTCCTCTGCTGGCTTCAATTGCCTAGACGCATAGGCTATCACTTTACCATGCTGCATAAGCATGCTCCAAGACCTCTCCTTGAAGTATCAGTATACAGCACAAAACCACCACTCCCTGTCGGCAATGTCAATATAGGTGCTGATGTAAGTCTTTTCTTCAATTCCATAAAACTCTCTGACATTCACCGGACCACACAAAAGGCACACCCTTCTGGTCAGTCTAGTCATAGGTGCTGCAATTTAGAAAAATCTTGAATAAAGTGCCTATAATAACCTGCCAACCCCAGAAAACTTCTAATCTCGGTTATTGACTTAGGCACTTCCCACCTCGACACAGCTTCCACTTTACTTGGGTCTACAGCTATCCTTTAGCAGAAATAACATGACCCAAAACTGAATTTCCTTTAGCCAGAATTCACACTTACTAATTTAGCAAACAGCTGGTTTATCTCTTATAACTGCAAAGTAAACCTCAAATGAGCTGCATGCTCCTCTTCAGATGCTGAATAAATTAAAATCATCAATAAAGACCACAATAAATTGATCGAAATATGGATGAAATATTCTATTCATCAGATCCATAAAACCTGCAGGAGCATTAGTCAACCCAAAAGGCATTACCACAAACTCATAGTGACCACATCTGGTTCTGAACGTTGTTTATCTATATCTTCTTCTCTGATTCTCAGCTGATGGTACCCGGACCTCAAATCAATTTTGGAAAACACTTTTGCTGATTGCAACTGATCAAATAAATCATCTATTCTTGGCAATGGGTACTTATCTTGATGGTCACATCATTCAACTTTCTATAATCTATACACATCCGAAAACTTCCATCTTTCTTTTTCACAAATAAAACCGGCGCTCCCCACGGGGATGACTCGGTCTAATAAACCCTTTTTGCAACAATTCTTCTAATTGCTTTTTCAACTCTTTGAGTTCTGCTGGTGCCATCCGATATGGGGCTTTAGAGATCGGCATAGTACCCGACAGCAACTCAATAGTAAAATCCACCTCTCTAGTGGAGCTACACCAGGCAAATCTTCCGGAAAGACATCAGCAAATTCCCTAACCACGGGAACTGCTTCCATTGGCTGACTGGCTTCTACCAAACTTACTGAGGCTAAATAGGCCACACACCATCATTAATCAACTTTATAGCTTTAATTGCAGAAATTAGAAACTTGAGGTATAAAAAGGCATACCTTGATATTCAAACTCTGCACCATTAGGATGATAAAACCTGATCCTTTTCTTTCTGCAATCTAGCATTGCTCCATACATCTCTAGCCAGTCCATACCCAGAATAATATCATAATCTGACAACTGCAGGGCATACAACCGACCCGGCATTTGGTTCCCTTCAATCATAACAGGAGCTTCATCTATGTAGCTCGAAGTGAGTAAGAACTCACCTGAAGGAACCTCTACCACTAACTCACAAGACTTCTCTTCTAATGGATGAGCTATGCAATCCAGAAATTCTTCGGAAATAAAAGAATGAGAGGCACCCGAATCAAATAAGACTCTTGCTGAATATTCATAAAGAGGTAAAGTACCTTCTATCATATTTGATGCCTCTGCCTGGGCTCGGGTGATAGCCATAACCCGGCCTCTCCCCTGCTGCTGCGGTGCTCCTCTGCCACGACCTGCCTGTGGCTGCTGAAACTGCTGAGGCTGTGCTGCTGCTGCACACCTCTGCCATACCCATACTCTCTGTATACGGACAATTGCGGATTAAATGTCCCGGCTGATTACAATTATAACATCGGTATCCTGGAGGAACTATAGGCTGCCTGGCTGTGCTCTGTTGAGACTCCTCCACCTCAGGCCTACCACGGCCTTGCTGATACTGCGCGACGACCTCCCATCCTTTTCCTTTTCCTTTAAGTGCTTGCTTTAATTTCTGTCCCCACTTCCCAAAGCCTGATGAAGAAGGTCCTGTGGTGCCTTGCCCTTGCTTGCACCGCTGACTGCTGCGGTAACCGAAAATACCAGAACCTGACTCACCTACCTGCGAGTCCGGATAGACTCTCTAAAATAGCTGCTCTTTGCGCTGCCTCTTCCACTGTCTTGCACATGAGAGGAACTATCGCATTCTGCAATTCCACTCTCAATCCTCTAATAAAATACTCAACCATTGTTATTATTAGAAACAACATAAGGTGCATAACGGCTGAGTGCCATGAATCTCATCTGATACTCTAGAACCGAAGAGTTACCTTGCTGAAGAGTCCAGAATTGCTCTTTTTACCTGCTGTACTTGGATCGGAAAGAATGTATCATTAAATACCTCGAGAAACTCCGACCAAGTGATAGCTTCTTCTCTTCTACCTGCGAAGGTGGTCTGCATCTTCAATCGCCACCATTCTAAAGCAAAACCCCTCAACTGATAAGCAGCCAATACAACTCTATCTGCTTCAGGACACCGCATAGTCGCAAAACCTCTCTCAATTTCATGAATCAGTGCTCAGCTGTATCTGGATTCGGCCCTCCTGAATAAGTAGACGGCTGCAATCTCAGAAATTTCTCCACCTGTATCACTGGTTCTTCAACTAACTGCACTGGCGGTGGTGGTAGCACAGGTGCTACAAAAGGTACCTCCACCCTCGGCGGAACTGGAGCAACAGGTACTGCCTCTCCTTCCCCAGGTGGCACTGCAACTGGTGGTATAGGCGCCTGCTGATCCATTCTCGCTCGAATATCCGTGAGGCTCTCCCAGATTCTCTCAATCATACGCTGGGTACTTTCCTCCGGATCATCTCCTCCACCCCCAATCTCTCCTATCAGCCATTCCAGAAATTCTACATACACAAAACACCAGACAAAAATCAAAACCACAGATTATCGAAAATCAGGGTCTTTACCAGTAGTGTATAATGACCGAAATAAGGCTATGTATTCTTCAGTTCCCTTATATTAACACGGACCTTGCTCTGATACCAACTGTGACGGAACGGCTCGGCCAAGCCCGTTAAACAATAACGCACTTGATCCGAGTCCGCCTCCCGCGAACGGGCCGTAGCCTCGCAAGGGAAACCAAACCACAGTCCGTGTAAACATAAAGAAACACACCACATTTCATATAAAATTGTTCTCAATTTACATAGCCATCCATTAAAACTGAAAAGGTGTACAAAAGACTGGGGCATACCCCGAGGTACAACAAAAGAAAGTAAACAACTACAAAATACAGCTACAAGGCTACACTGCTGAAGTACTACTCTGCTGGAGGTACTGACCCTGCTCCACTGAGACGCGGCCCAGAACTGGACGTCGGACGGGAAACGTCCTCCTCGCCTCACCTGAGGGGGTAGGGGTGAGCCTCTCTAGTCACTGGCTCAGTAGGGAACTCCCCCAAAGCCGAACAAACCACAAACCACAGGTACAAAACAGTAAACAGTACCAACAACATATAAAATAGCTAAGTAGGTAAGTAAAGCTGTAAAAGTACTCACCATCTGTCGACTACGAGAAACAACTATAGTAACTAAACGGCAAACCCAAACAGGTGTACAAGCCAAAGTAGAGACAGCCAACACGAGCCACGTAAACTGGTTCGCGACACCAGAAACTGACTCGGACAACTAACACAGGTCCACCTCTCAGTCTCGCAGCCACGAACGAAAGGTCCAGCTGCCGCTCCACGTAAAAAGGTCAAACAACTGTGGAGACCAACTAAACCACCACAACCTGCAGACCACACAGTCACAGGCCCATGCCTGGCACCTCCAGAGACCCTGGCCTGGGCTCGCTAGAGTGAGGCACTGGTAAAGGACTAGCTGGGGTCCAGTACGTCTACTGGTGTCCGTACCCCCAACTATGAGCGCGCTACAAGTGACTAAAAACAACCACAACTGTCACTGTCCCACTGTCGTCTTTCCCTCAGCCGGACGTACAACTCTAACACAAGAGTGAGGGTGTCCAGGTCAGATGACACAGACCTCAACGGTACAACACAAGTACCGGGACAAAGCCCCGAGCTAACAGCCTGGCTCACAAAGAACCTGGGGCACCCAACTGGAGAGGTAACCACGGTAGGCGTCGTAATACTCGTCACGTACACAAAACCACGTGCACGTCACACACAAACCACGTGAAACCTCACGTAAACCACAAGTAACCACTGGTCCACTACACGTGAACCCAACTGACTCGCGTACACAACGCGCAGTCACCGAAGTAAGCAACTAACAACATACCTTATATGCTAAACACGAGAACCATGTGCACTTAGTGCACCTCGTATAATTCCACGCATGCATTATCGATAAAACACCATAATTAGCCATTTCTGTTCATGTAGGAGTAGGCGGCTACATCGATTGCCGCTTACAGGAAGTAGACGGCAAGGTCCCTGGCCATCAACCTCCTGGCTGAAGATCTTGGCGGCAAACGATGTTGACGCCAAGTTCCCTGGCCTTAAACCCTACAGAAACCCTAATCCGGTCCGCGAGTTCTCTAGCTGTTCTAATTACTGGAAAACATGCAAATGCATACCCTCTAGTATGACAGAACCCAATGCAACCCGTTTAACATGATTCGTACAATAAATACTCAAACCACCCATTATCCCATATGGTGCAACTCTATCAAACATGGATTATCATGCTGGTTCAAGTAGTTATGATGTGTTTTAATGTTTCTACGGAGCTACAGGGTTCGTCCCCTACCTCAGAAAGCGTTAGAATCTCCCGCAACTCCCCGGTTTACCGAGCTCCGCGAGCTCCCACGCGAATTGCACCACGCCGCGACGTTCCTCGCGCAATTCAGCGACGCCGCGCGTTCCCGATCGACCAGTCACTCCTCGACACCTGTTAGAACCTTCAGAAACACCAGGGCGCGAAGCTGGGGCAAGAGGGAGAGAGGGTGAGCTGAGGAGCTGCCCTCGGGTGAACATATAACTGCTGAACTGACAGGTTGGCGTCAACCCCATTGTCGCCCACATGCACCGCCAGACTAAACGTCCACAAAAGCTGCCGCCAAGTTCAAGAAGTCAACGTCCATAAACATGGACGCCAACAGTAAACGACCACCCCTGGCGCCAACTCAGACAGAACAGCAGCAGGTCCTATTCAATTCAGGACCTACCCTGCTCTTCACCTGCTCAAGCACGCAATCACACCATGCATTCCACACACCCAACTCACACTGGCCTCACAACGGCCGCCACAACCACAATGCACATGATCCGCATGGATCCGAAAAGCACGCGACGTTACATCTTGCATGGTATATCTCCTACAAAGTAAACGAATTAGTGAGATATTTATGATAAAAATGCAAGCATTTTACCGTATACACACCCATTATGACTAATGGTTGGAACCACATTTCTTGCTATCTAGTGGCCCCTAATTGGTCGCTCACCTTGAGCCCATCATCGCCTTGATTTGTTGAGCCCATTAATCCATTAAAAATGCCTTGAAATCCCGAAATCTATCATTTGAAAGAGTCCTTTAGAGGATTTGACTCCTATTTTAGCATGTGGTTAGAGAGAATATCCAAGATAATTTGGGTTCCTGTCGCGACGCATCGTGGGCCGCGACTATAGTCGCGACAGGTTGGGCTGCCGCGATAGCCCATGCATTATCCATGCACGTGGGCAATGCTGTCGCGTCCCCCGCATCGAGCGTCTCTAGTCGCGACCCCCCCGCGATCTGACGCGACAAGGACTGAGATCTCTGGCCTCCGTAACCACATCCTATTTACCTCCCATGAACTTTGACTTGGTCTAAGATGGTATCCCCCCCTTGAGCGGATCCTTGGCCCTAGGGACTCTCCTAAGCTCCCCTAAGGACTCTACATTCGATTTTATAGAGCTTTATCCCCCATTTTAATTTCCACATCTTTTTGAGGAGATAATACCTAATTTTCTCACTCCAAGCTCTATATAAGCAAGGCCCCTCCTCATGGACGAGGAGAGCCTCATGATCACCCCGAAGGGCTGCCAAAATTTCCTCTGAACAAGACTTAGCCACGCAGCCACTCATTCTACTCATTTCCCTTCACATTCCACTACTCACAACTCACTCATTTCACCATCTATGAGCAAGGAACGTGAAGAGGGCGACTTCAGCAATCTCCTTGACCTTTTGCGCATCATCGGAGCCGCATCCACGCCAGGAAGTCATCCTAATGGGGCTCAACCTCTTCCCCCTTTCCTGTTTCTTTTCTACATGCATTTTTATGTGTTTTTAAATAGAGCACATCTATCATCCACCCATGTTTTCCCACACCCACAGGGGTTTAAAACCACCCCAGGTGCGTTCCCACCATGAGCCCCATCTCATTTCGTCTTTTAGAATAGACACTACACTTTACATGTTCTAATAGGGTCCTTTCTTTGTGTTTTCTTGATGGCAGGCAAGCAAACAAGGTCTACGAGGAGCTCTGGTACTCTGGCCGGCTGGAGGACTAGAAGAAGGTCACAACACCAATTCTCCCGCATTCAGAGAACGCGATGGCCACGGTGACGCGACATAGACGCGTCGGTTTCCACTGACGCGATACAGAGACGCGGCGGCCATGACGACCGCGACATCAGGTCAGTCTTCCTTTCCTTCCTTTTTCCTAGTTTAAGTTAGCCATCGTCTTTCACATCATTAGGCAACTATCTAGGTGGCGATCACTTTCCTATTTCCATGCTCATCATATTTGATATCCATGTCCTGTCGAGGGGAAGCACAATCCCTGTGATTACATACCAAGTTGTTATGACAAGTTATTGTTTGAAGATCTCATGCATTTAAAACTCAATTCACATTGTTTATCACTTGTTTGCATTGTACATCATTGCACATCAATGTTCATCATCAAAAACATGTTTTATTGATTAATTAGAATGTGAACCCAACATTCTTCCCCTTTTTGATGATGACAAAATTAATCAATTAATGCACAATTGAGACAATTGAGTATTTCTCCCCCTTTTGACAACATCCAAAAGCACACCATAGACACAAGTAGAATACACAGAGCAAAGATTTTCATTGATGTTCATGAGTGCATACACATGACATTGGGTGCTAATGAAAGGAAATAAGAAGTAAAAGGAAAGTCATGGTATGATGACCATAGAAAAGCAAAAGTACATTAAACATGACATGAATAAATGAAACGTAGACTACAGGACTAGACCCAATCCTAGACAACTAAGCTATATAAGCATCTTCATCAGCGGCTGTGAAGGAGCCGGTTGATCAGCATGACGCTCAGGAGCAACATGGTCTAGGCATGAATCTAGAGCTGCAATGCTAGATTCCATAGTATCCAATCTTGCATTGAGGCTTTCAAAACCAGTGGTCATCTGGAGTTGCAACTGAGCTAGCAGTTGACGGATGGACGTCTCAGTAGCACCAACAGTGACATCTCCTGGAGCATCAAACGACTCAGTGTGGGAGTCATCTTCATCTTCAGCATCTTCCTCAGCTTCATCTTGATCTTCATTTACCTCTTCAACACCAACACCAATCTCTTCAGCTACAGCTGCTCCCTTGCCCTTGAGATCTCTTGAAACTATCCATCAACTAGCTTGTAGCCCATCCTCTGAGCTGCGGTGAGGTCATAGGAGCTACGGGAAGAAAGATCCGTCATCTCCTCCTGTGGGATGTGGATGCCAATAAAAGGAATAGAGATGTGAGTTGGCATGCATAGGGCATTGATCTATTCGAACTTCGAACACACTGGCGAAAGATAGAGATCATGAGGAGTGGAAGGTTGATGAGTTCAGTTTGAGGAATTGGTGAAGCAGAGACTTGTGAAGGGAGATCACAAGTTCACGGCTTCCATCCTTTGGAACAATTAGTGTGGTGAAGATGTGGTGGATTAGGCGATGAAGTGGAGGGAAAGAGTTGGCATTTAAATGCTTATGACTGGTGGGGTCGTAGGGCTGCCGAACGACGAGAGTGTGGAACTCCTCGGGAGTTGGATGAAAGGTTTTGATGTCAACTCCTGTATTGGGGATTTGAAGGGCAGTGGATAAAGGTTTGGAGTTACAAAGAAGGGAGTGTCTTTGACTTTGGTGATGAGCTTGTCATCTTTGGACAATCGAAGGTTGGTATAGAAATCCGTCACAACGGTGGGAGAGTACCGCTTGTGATCGTAACAGAAGGGTGCCCAACCCTAGACATCAAAAAGAGGCAGAAGGCCGGGAAACATGTCCTACAAAGAGATGAAGTCGATGTAGCGGGGCTGTGCGACTTTGGTGAAGATGCCATGGACGTTGAGGAGTTGGAGATTTGGCGGGATCACGAGCTCCGGCAAGCGATCCTCCCGGTGCTTCGTGCGACGCTCAGTGGTCGCCCTGGAGCCCTGGCCTGGTTCGGAGATCTTGCACGGCGACGAGATGACATCTTCTTCGCCGTTGGAGCCATGAGATGATGATCCTCGTGTAGGAGGGAGAGGGTGGAGGAAGAAGAGACACGAGACAGAGAGAATCCGCAAGGGAGGGGGATCTCTGCCTGCGCCCTGGAGAGGGAAGGTTTTTTGGTGGAAGGAGGAAAGGGTTTTTGGAAGGAGGTAGAAGGGGGAAAGGGGTGTGGGATCCTTTTAAAGAGTTTAGAAAGGATTGAAAGGTTGGTCCCACAAAACCCGTTTAAACCCTTGCCCTTTGGGCTTCCCGTTTGGTCTGGCCGTCTGCTGTCGACAGGGCCCTTGGTGCCTGTCGACAGGCACATTCAGAAAATGGCAATTTTGTGATTTTTGGTGATTTTGAACTGAAGCTCTGAGCAATGTCTTCCAGGTGTTAGATGAAGGTGTATAAGAGGTGAATCATGTATGTTAACCTACCATATACAAGGATATAAACCATATCATTTTCCTCAATGGTTTTAACATAATACCCAAGGAATTTAAGGTTAAAGCATTAAGAAAACACTCACGTAAATAAAGAACAATGCACATCACCCTTCGTTGTATAAATGCAATGTAAGACAACACAATCCCCATTTTGTTGATAGGCAAATGATGCATGAAATGATATCTATATGTCAAGACAATCACAAGACCAATGACTTTGGAAATTATGACTCAGTGGAGGCTTCACACTATTCCTTTTTTTTGTGTAATTTAGAAAAACAATGGGAGGAAATGGTACTTAAGAAGACGTCACACCTTTTGACGTGAGGATAAACATTACAAGTGCCCATACCCCCAGTTACTCAGTGGAAGTTTCTATCATACCGTTGTACAGAGATGATGAGTTAGCCTTTTGACGCGAGGGCAGACATTTGTGATGCCCATCACCCCGGTTACTCAGCATAACCCAACATTGCTCTATATTCATCCCAATGTAAAGTTGATTTTCATTATTTATATTATTATTATTTTTTGTTTTTCTTGTGAAAGATTTTTCAGAAATAGGTAGTTGTTCTCCAAGTATTGTTGTAAAAGCCAATATCAAGTAGGTGATATGATTACCTATCAATATTAGACATGCACTTTCATGACCAAAAGGCTTATCAAGTAAATTGAGACTATGTTTGCCCACAAAGAATTAATGTAGAGGAGTGAGGTGGATATCCTTTAGAGTTATGAAATGTTTCCTAAATGATAGAACCTAAATCCAAACATGAATAGTATGTGAAAATCATAGTGGTATAAGAATAGCTTAAAGATCATTTGTGTATAGTGTGGTCAAACATGCATTAACACCCTTATTTGTTAATCATGAAGTTGCTCACTGAATGGGTGAAGAAATAAGCATGAAGTTCCAAAATTCAGTTGTCTGTCGACAGGGAGAAAGGGCCTGTCGACAGGAGCACACAGACAGAAGTTGGAGATTTCGGGGAGGCAAAACTGTGTGCATCTGTCGACAGCAGGTAGAGGGCCTGTCGACAGATGTACACAGACAGAAGATTGAGAGTTCTGTCTGGGCTGAGCTGTCGACAGGGCCCATGTAGCCTGTCGACAGGGACATGTTCAAAGCAGTTTTAAGGGTAGAATGAAGGTCTGAAATGATTAATGGTTGTGAGGGAGTTGAGATGGACAAAAGTTGAATGATTTCCTTCACATTTGCATTCATCTAACCCTAACTTGCTCCCCCATAATGTGTGCCATTTGATACAAAAGGACTCAAGTTCATGAAGACAAATATGCACACAAAGACCAAGCAATTAAGAACACCAAGCATGTAGAAAGACAAACCAACAAGTGTTTTCAAAATTTTAAAGAGAGTTTTGAATAGGCAAAATTGTAAAGAAACTAATTCCAAATGTAGAGTACATGTCCCTTTTATGTCACATGACTATGGATACTTGGCGGAGAATATTTCTCACGCATAATGAGAGTTTCCAAACAAGCATGACTTGTTCTTCCACACATCACCATTTGATATACCTCACAGTTAGTGCACACAAGGGACATATGCTTAACATTTGTGTTAAGTTTCATTGCAATTTGCACAACCCCAACTCTCTTCGCAATGTGGTGAATCTATCTTCAGCTAGAGGTTTGGTAAAGATATCAGCCAACTGTTTCTCTGTGGGTATGAAACTGATTTCCAATGATCTATTGGCTACTTCATCTCTCAAGAAATGATGACGAATTTCTATGTGTTTCGTCCTGGAATGTTGAATGGGATTCTTTGATAGATTGATTGCACTAGTGTTGTCACATAGGATAGGTGTGCATCCAATATCGATGTTATAGTCACACAATGACTTTTTATCCACAACACTTGTGTTGCACAACTCCTGCAGCAACATATTCTGCCTCTGCAGTAGAGTGCAACCGAGTGTTGCTTCTTGGATGCCCACGAAACCATGCAACCACCAAGCATTTGCAATAGCCACTAGTGCTTTTCTGTCAATTTTACAACCAGTGTAGTCTGCATCAGAATAAGAAATCAATTCAAAACTACTACCAGCTGGATACCAAAGACCCAAGGCATGCGTACCTGAGAGATATCGAAGATTCTCTTGACTGCAATTAAATGGCTTTCCTTTGGACTAGATTGGTATCTAGCACAAAGGCAAACACTGAATTGTATGTCCGGTCTACTTGCAGTAAGATAAAGGAGTGAGCCAATCATACCTAAATTGTTTGGCATCTACCGGTTTACCTTTCTCATCACATTCTAGCTTAATGCTTGTGCTCATTGGTGTTGAAGCGGGCTTGGCTTGTTCGAACTGAAACCTTTTGAGCAGTTCTTTTACATATTTCTCTTGGTTTATAAAGAATCCATCTTCAAGCTGCTTGACCTGCAAACCAAGAAAAAATTGAAGCTCCCCCATTAAGCTCATCTCAAATTCACTGTGCATGTGTTGTGAAAATTCTTCACACAGTGTGGGATTAGTGGAACCAAAGATAATGTCGTCCACATAAACTTGAACAACAATTATGTGATTGCGAACTTTCTTTGTAAAGAGAGTTTGGTCCACCTTACCTCTTGAGTAGTTTTTGCTTACCAGATAGGTACTCAGCCTGTCGTACCAAGCTCGGGGTGCCTTTTCAAACCATAGAGAGCTTTGTGCAATTTAAATACATGGTTTGGTTTATCATGGTCCTCAAAGCCAGGTGGTTGAGAGACATAGACTTCCTCTTTTATGTAGCCATTCAAGAAAGCAGTTTTGACATCCATTTGAAATAATTTGAACTTGTTTGAACATGCATATGCTAACAAGATCCTAACTGCTTCTAGTCTAGCTACAGGTGCAAGGATTCTTCAAAGTCTATACCAATTCCTGATTGTATCCTTTGCAACTAGTCTAGCCTTGTTTCTAACTACCTTACCCTCTTCATTTAGTTTATTCCTAAAACCCATCTCGTCCCTATGACATTCAATTTAGGGGTCTAGGAACTAAACTCCAGACATTATTTCTTTGAAACTGCCCAAGCTCCTCATGCATGGCATCAATCCAAGAATTTCTTTTAGTGCTTTTTCAACAGTTTTGGGTTCCACTTGAGATACAAAGGCTAAATGATCCTGTTCAACTATTTGATTTACTGAGACCTAGTTTGAACTGAATCATTTATGTTACCTATGACATTCTCAAGTGGATGAGCTTTAGAGTACCTCACATTAGTGATTGTTGAAGGCCCAGGTTGATCTTGCAATTGAGGAGGATGTTTTTGAGGAGGGGTGGCTGGAGGACTTTCATCTTGAGGTTGTTCTTCTTGTTGTGGATCTTCAGCAGGAACTTCATCATGATTTCTGATCAAACAACCGTCATCTTCATCATCGTACCTGCGAAGAAATCCACTCTTTCCTTTTGAAACTTCTTGAGTTTTTCCTTTTTCTTTTCTTTGAAGTTCCTCAAGTGTTGTCCCTTCCTGTCATCAAACCTGTAGGAATTTACAATGTTAGGCTTGATTTGAGATTCATCAAAAATGACATGTGGAGTTTCTTCCACAGTTCTAGTTTTCAGATTGAACACCCTATATGCTCTAGAATGTTCAGAGTATCCAAGAAAATACCTTGATCGCTTTGGGCTTCAAACTTGTCCAAGTCATTTTATCATTGTTATGTATAAACACCTTTGAACCAAAAACTTTAAAGTACTCAATGGTGGGTTTCTTACCTTTCAGAAGTTCGTAAGAAGTTTTCTTGAATACGGGTCTTACCATGGCTCAGTTAAGGATGTAGCAAGATGTGTTTACCGCTTCTGCCCAAAAGTTTCGTGCTAATTGATTCTCGACCAGAAGCGTACGAGCCATCTCCACCAAGGTTCTATTCTTCCTCCACAACTCCATTTTGCTCGGGAGTTCTCGGGGAGGAAAACAGGTGGTCTATACCTTGGTTCCTGCAAAATTCGGAGAAGGAATTATTGTCAAATTCTCCCCCGTGATCAGTGCGGATGGAGCAGATTTTATTGACATTCCCATGCTCAATTTGTTGAAGAATTCTTCAAAAACACTTAATGCTTCATTCTTGTGAGCCAGGAATTTTACCCAAGTGAACCTAGAGAAGTCATCCACAATGACAAAACCATAACGCTTGCCATTGAGACTGAGTGTTCTCGTAGGTCCAAATAGGTCCATGTGCAAGAGTTCATAAGCTTTTGAAGTACTTACCGGTGCCTTTGATTTGAAGGATTTCCGGGTTTGTTTTCCCTGTGCACATGCATCACAAAAATTTTCATTCTTGTTAAAGGAGATTTCAGGAAGACCACTTACCAACTTAAGCCTCATGATCTTGTGCAATACATTGTAACTAGCATGACCGAGCCTACGATGCCACAATGTAAGCTCGTCCTGTTTGTTTGCTACAAGACACAATTGTTATTTTCTAGATCATCTAAGTCAACCATGTAGATGTTATTCATTCTTTTTCCAGAAAATTTTAGGCTTCCTGTTTCTTATCAAGAATTTGACATGAATGGATTCAAAGACAATTTTATGACCTTTATCACACAATTGACTTATGCTAAGCAAATTGTGATGAAGGCCATCAACTATTAGCACATTGTCTATAGAGTTAGAGGCAAACTTACCAACTTTACCTGAGCCAATGATCTGGCCTTTGTTGTTACCTCCAAAGATCACTTGACCTCCGTCTTTTTCCACGAGCAAACTGAATTTAGCTTTGTCGCCCATCATATGCCTCGAGCAGCCACTGTCCAGGTACCATTTGTTTTGATTGTGGGCTGCTAGGCATTCCTGCACATGTGGATCAGACGAGAGGTTTTGGTACCCAAATTACTTTAGGTCCCATTGTATCATTCATGCCAAATAACAAATGCTTAGGAATCCAAACTTGTTTGATTTTCATTTGATTTGGGCTATTCCAGCATTGTTTTTCAGTGTGCCCAACCTTTTTACATATGTTGCATGATGGTGGTTTTTGAACAACATTGAGCTTTACCTTTGTGGGAGCATGCATGGCTTTTTTTCCTTTTTGTTGCCTTGTAAATTTAGCTTTAGGAGTTTGCTGTTTGTCCATCTTGAGCTTGTTGCAAATTCCTTAGATTGACCAGGAACAAACTTGACCACTTTAGATTCTTGTTTCTTTCCCTTGGAAGGATTTTTCCTATTCTTTGAAGGGTTCGTTTGCTTGAACTTGGGCTGGTATCAATGAAGTTTGTTAATAGATTTTTTCCAATTTCCTTTGGCTTTACTTTTTGAAACCCATCCCAATCTAGCAACATAAATATTTGAACCTAAAATAGCATCCAGATTTTGCTTACTTTTGACAAAACTAGATAAATCTTTTGACTTACCTTTTAAGTCATTTTCAGCTTTTTCCAATTTCTCCTTTATTTTCATGCTCACTATTAAGGCTTTCAAGAGAGTTCATTAAATCATCTCTTTCCTTTCGAACTTCTTGAAATTTAAGTTTCATGCTGTCCAATTCATCATGTGTGTTTGTTTATCAAATTTCATCATTTCAATTACCTTATTCAAGGATTCAATTTCATCATGGTTGTTTGACTCATGAACAAGGGAATTGAATTTTTCTTGAGTGCTTTATTTTCAGACTTGAATTCACAGTATTTTTCAAATAGAACAGTGTAAGCTTCTTCCCATTGAATAATAGAGTATGTTTCAAGGAAGAATTTACCTCATTCGAGTCATCACTTCTCGCCATGAGACAGTGGACTTCATCATCTCCGAGGTAGCTTGGCTGTTCTGTCGTCATCCTCATCACTCCAAGTGGCCACCATTGCCTTGGCTTCTTGAAGGTGAATTTGTCCTTCTTAAGCTTCTTTTGAGCTCGGGGCATTCTCCTCTCATATGCCTTGCTTCTTGCACTCATAGCAAACAACTTCAGACTTTTTATTAGAATCAAACTTGTTAGAAAAGTCTTTCTTTTGGAAAGGTTTAGAGTTACCTGTACCTCTCCTCTTGAACTTCAGAAATTTCTTAAATGTCTAGTGAGCATAGCCATTTCATCATTGTCACTCTCACTAGACGATTCACTGACTTCACTTTCTGAATTGATTCCTTTTTGGAAACTGAAGAAGTCTTCCTGGAAGCCTTCAAGGCAAGTGGCTTCCTAGGATTTTCTTCAGTTTCTTTTCTTTTAACATTCAACTCATAAGTCATCAAGGAGCCAATTAATTCATCCACTTTCTTTTTTGAGAGGTCTTTGGAATCTTCAATGACAGTGGCTTTGGTGTTCCAAGAGGATGGAAGAGACCGAAGTATCTTCCTCACCAAGTCACTCTCCAAGTATTCTTTTTGAGACCTTTCAATCCATTTATGATTATCATGAATCTAGCAAACATGTCTAAAATGGTTTCATCATTATTCATTTTGAACATTTCATATTCTAAAACCAGCATGCTTACATTTGATTCTCTTACCTCGGACGTACATTCATAGATGAGCTCAAGCTTGTCCCACATCTCCTTAGCTGAGGTGCATGTGGAGACTCTTGAGTACTCCTTTGGGTGGACGGCACATTGCATCATATTGAGGGCGCTCCAGTTGAGTGTCCCCTTGGCGATCTGGTCCTTAGTCTAGGTATCCTCGTCCTGAGGCAATTCATATGCTCCTTTTCTTACTATTTTCCAAAGTTCGAAATTTTGTGCTCGTAGAAACACCTGCATTCGATTTTTCCAATACGGATAGTCAGTGCCATCAAAGAAGGGTGGCCTGGTCACTGAGTGTCCCTCGGCCATATACCCTTGTTAGATTCCATTTGACCGTGAATCTCCTGATCGTAAGATCAATCAGATAAAGCAGTAAATCGGAGAAACTCGGCTCTGATACCAATTGAAGAGATGCAGAATTCCCTAAATGGTAATCTAGAAGGGGGTTGAATAGATTACGGACAATTAAAAGCTTAACACCCTCTTTTTGCAATAGCACAGACAATTAAAGTGTTAGCAATGATCAGACTATGTGTGGATGTGTGTGAGTGATTGATAGATGGAGCAAGTACTCAAACGTGTATAAATGTGTCGTGCCTACCAAACATCTAACGCAATTCATGCAAACCACGAGACACGTAGATTTTACGTGGTTCGGAGTACACAACTCGTGTATCCTACATCCACGGGCCACACACACACGCAGAATCACCTGCTTATGAGCTAGTTCACGAACTACAACTCATGCACGTGTTTATCTGATGTGAACCCACGATCAGATTAACACACACACACGTATCAAGCACAACAACCGCTTGAAACACCACACACACACACACAAGTATGGAATAGAATAAACAGGGAAGGGTTTCAGAGTTGAAGAACAGATCCAATAGCAAACTCTTCCTCTGAACGTCCTCCTGGAGTCCAGCTTCGACTTTGAGATCAGATGTTGATGTAGATGCTTGAATCCAAGACGTCCGGACTTCACCTTCCGCTGCAAAAGTCTTCCGTTCTTGGTTTTGGGCGGTAGGTTGAAGCAGAGCATCAGAACAAGGCTTCTTGTGAGAACTCTTTAGGGTTTATTCTTGGAGGCTGCTTGTGTACGAGATTTGTTGCAAAAGGTTGCTTATATATGAGTGTTAACATATGGAGAGTCGTACTCCATACAAACACTAAGTTTTGCCAACTTGCAAAACTTCCCGTAATATGTTTTTCATTTGTCTGTCGACAGGTCTTGCACATGCTGTCGACAGACGAAGACAGCTTGTGAAGAACCAGAAGGCTGAAGGCTCTGACTGTGTGCATCTGTCGACAGGTGGTCTGCTGCTGTTGACAGGCGCAGGCCTTCCAAGCTTTTGATCTTCGAACTGGTGCATCTGTCGACAGGGGAACTCCTGCTGTTGACAGGCAATGCCTTGGCAGAACTGGTTGCTTTCTGACTAGTTGTATCTGTCGACAGGTCCTTGCTTGCTGTCGACAGGTCTACCTTGTCTTTTGACTTTTACTTGATCTTTCAAGCTTGTTTTTGGCACATGTCTTGCATGGTATATCTCCTACAAAAGTAAACATAATTAGTGAGATATTATGAGCATAAAATCAAGCATTGTACCAAGTTGTTATGACAAGTTATTGTTTGAGATCTCATGCATTTAAAACTCAATTCACATTGTTTATCACTTGTTTGCAATGTACATGATTGCACATAAATGTTCATCATCAAAAAACATGTTGTATTGATTAATTAGAATGTGAACCCAACAAGATGAGGAGTGGAAGAGGAAGGAGGAGATGAGGAAGAGGTGGCAGTAGGGAAAGGGGTAAGAGAAGATATGTGTTTAGGAAGTGGTTTCTTGAAGGTTTCAGGTGCAGGAGGGGCAGTGAAGAAAGTGGGTGGAGAGGAGGGGCTGGGGTCTAAAGACTAGGGGATTCAGAAGACCTTGGGCACAACAGCTCCTCTACAGACACTTGAGCCTGGTTGGCCCTGCCACTGATTCCACTGGCTTGGATGGCCCGGATGCCCAGCACTGATATCTTCAGCTACACTTGGCCATGATGGCCTAACTTCCTCAGATGGCCCTGGTGGCCCTAATTCTTCAACATTTGGCTTTGCAGTTGGCTCAACTGATCTAGATGGCCTTGCAGCTGGCTCAACTAATCCAGATGGCCATGATGGCCCTGTGCTGACCTCTGGCATAGACTGAGTGGGAGCAGGGAGCAGGATCTGGCAGATGCCCCTCATAAATTTTGATAAAATCAGTAATCATGTTCTTCAGGCTACCTAACTCATTTCTCATCTCCTGGAGCTCACATTTAACTGCTCCAATCTTCTTGGCTTTAGTGCTCTAACTAGAAAGATAGATGTTACTTCTGATTGCAAAGAGCACAAAATCTCCCCATGTGCATTCAGTCTATCAATGACTAGCTTTATGTGCACAAGAATCTTCTTTTTCTTGGATTTGTGGTGTGCCTTCCTAGTGAGCAAGGGGACTTCAGGAGCAACTCCTTTACCCCTTAATCCCGAGCCAACAGTTGGCTCAACATTTCATTTGAGGTGCTCTCAACTACACTGTAACGTCGCGTATTTTTTGGATCTTCGCGGATCCTGGCTTAGCAGGTTTGGTGGCCAGTGTGTGGCCATTAGCCTATGTTTCAGGTGTTCTCGTGGCTTGTGAGGCTTTGTGGGCCGGCAGATTGGGCCCAAAGCGCTCACAGATTTTCTGCCTGTGAACGCAGACAAGGGTGTGCGTTGCGTTTTGAACGCGACGGCCTTGGTGGTCGTGTTCCCGCTGCCGCCAAGATGCGGTCTTCGTCTGCATGCGCACCGTGTGTCGCGTGTTGGGCGACTTGCTGACGTCGACCTTGAGAAGGCGACGGCCTCCTACGTCACGTTCAGGTCACGATGCCAGACTACATCGCGTTCTCAACCGCAGTGCATTTTTTAGTAGGTTTGGCCAAACAGAGCTTTCACAAGCTCTGCTCAGCCAGGGAAGGAGCTGCTGCGAGGGATTTCAGGTGATTCAGTGTTTTGGAGTGATTTTCGGCACGCTCTCGCCGCGAGGACGTCGCATGGAGCAGGGGAGATGCCGCGCCATAGTTTATCTGCGTGTTCTTCATGAAGGTAGGGAGATCCCATTGGTTTCGTTGCGTGGATCGCGTATGAAGCATGTTTGGACCGTTTATCGCTTTATAACAAGATATCATGCTAAGGCAATCATTAAAGCATGAAAAATGAGAATTAAGCATGGTTGTGTGGCTTGTGGGGGTGATCCAGGGAAAGCATTTCGGATTAGGGTTTTCACTTGTAAAGCGACGGAGCCCCCTGTCGGTGTTCTGAACGCGACAGGCTGACCCGTCGGGTGTCACGTTCTGAAGACGACATCACCCCACGTCGCGACCTCAGCTGAGAGGTGCTGTTGTGCAAGTTTTAAACGGTATGATTACTTACTATCGATGTTTTATGTGCATGGTTGGTGTGAGTGGTGCAATGACACCTGTAGCACTCGGTGAGCGTGTCGTTCATGTGGTGGACGTGTTGTTTACGTGGTTGACATACGATTTGCATGGTTTGATGTGATGTTTACATGGTTTGAGTGTGTGCATGGCACATACTCTATCGTGGTTTAACTTGTTGGTCGTGGTGGTTGGGCAGTGAGGTTCCTGTGTGAGCCTAGCCTTGGTCCTTTAATGTCTGTTATATATTATATAACTAAGATAGTTTAACTAGTAAGGTATGAGTATGGTTATTAAGTGATTATCATGTAACGAGTTTGGTGCGGCCGTGGAGGTCACTTGGTGACCAATGACAGGCCAGGATATTAGTGGTTAAGGTAGTGTATGTGTGTGTCTGTATAGGCTAGCTTGTAGGGCACAAAGTGACCGGGACAAGCTATTCCTCACATGTGTACCGTGGTTTGTAATAAAGAATATACAAGTATATATATCGTGGTTTGTGCGTTGTCGAGTGTGGTGGTCTGGCGCGTATTCCGAAATGCCTCTACAGTTGGTACCCCAGATTCTGTGTGAGCCAGGCACGTGTGTTTGTTATGCTTGGGTTTGTCCTGGTACTGTGTGTACCGTTGAGGTATGTGTCGTCTATCCTAGACACCCTCACTCCTGTGTTTCAATTGTACATTTGGCTGAGGGAAAGATGACTAGGGGTAGTGACTTGTGTTTGTGGGTGTGCAGTCGCTTGTAGCGCGCTCATGGTTGGGGGTACGAACACCAGTAGTCGACACTGGTCTCCAACTAGTCATGTTTTCCAGTGCCTCACTTTAGGGAGCTTGGGTCAGAGTCCCTAAAGGTGTCAGGCATGGACTTGCGGGGTGTGTGACCTGCAAGTGTGGTGTTGGTGTCTCTACTATTCTTTGGCGTGTTTGTGGCAGCAGTTGGACCTTTCGTCCGTGACCGCGAGACTGAGAGGTAGTTCTTGTGTTGTGTTGTCCGGGTTGGATACTAGCGTCATGAACCAGTAGTCCGTTCCCATGTGGTGGCATCGTTCCTTTCCGACTCGTGCTTTGCCACTAGTTGTGGTTTGTGTAGTGACTCGTGGGTTGTGGTTTGACCTGTTGTGGTGTGCCTAGTAGGAGGCACAGTTGTGCTGAGGCTTTGTGGTGGTACCTCGTGGTGATAGGTACCTATACCCCTTGTGGGTATCTGTTCTCGTGGTACGTTATGTACCAGTCTTTTCAGGTGGTGTGGTGGAGTTGTGCTCCATGGAGGTTGTATGGTGAGACCTTCCACTCGTTGTGTTTTACCCTTCTTCGGGTAAACTTCCGATTATGGTTTTAGTGTGAGATGGATGGCATTGCTGTAGCCAATCCTGCTACCTTGTGTCTGCCTTTTGACATATCGTGGTTTGGGGTATAAAGGACTAGCTCTTGGTTAGCAGTCCTGTTACCCGTGTGTTTGAGGTCCGCGTGTGAAGCTTGTAGCCTAGGCAGTGGTTTGCCTGTGTGGCTTGTAGCTTAGGCGACCAGGTGTTGTAGTAGTGTGCCTATGAGGCTAGTGGCCTAGGCATTTTAGTTGTTGAGCAGACTAGGGGTGTTGGACTAGTCTTGCCGTTCCTCTTCCGTTCTGAGATTTGTATTAACTGATATGGTTATGTTTAGTTGTTATTTATTATGAACGTTGTGAGCATGATATGGTTTGGCTATTAGTGTTACCAGTGAAACCCTTGGGGGTTGAGGTCACTTACGTGCGGTTTTTGGGTGGTCCCTACTGAGCCGATGACTGTTGAGGTCGCTCCCCTACAGTCTTTTCAGGGCTTACTATTGGTATGGCTTGCGATGGCGTTGTGGCAGACTTGTACCGCCAGCAGTAGTATAGTTTTGTTGTATGAGCTTGTTCTCCCTCGGAGTATGCCCCAGGTAGTTGTACTTTTTAATTGGACATGTAATAATGTATTGGGACAGTTGTAAATAGTTATATGCAGACATGAGCACATGTACTTTCTTGTGTCTTATACTATTGTGGTTGTCTTTTATATCCTCATTGGGCACGTGTACGAGCTATCCCTTGCGAGACTTCGGTCTGATCACGGGAGGCAGACTTGGATATGGAGCCTTAATGGGCATAAATATCTAGTGCCGTTACAGTTGGTACACGAGCAATGGTCCAGTTAGAATATGAAAAGACATTGAAGTTATAATGTCCCAAGACATGGTTTAAAGTCCACTGCTGGTAGTAAGTCTGCGGTTTTATGTGGTTTAAAGTGGTTTCACGTGAGTTTTGTCATGTGAATTGTGTGTTGTTTTATAAGTGGCAGTTATTGGTATTGGTGAGGGAAATTGAAAGATTGCGGAATTCCCTAATATGGTAATCTAGAAGGGGGGTTGAATAGATTACTATCGATAAAATACTATCACCTTCTTTTCGCGGAGAACACAAACTGTTGAACAATAGGAGAGTTTAAACTAAGGTGGATGTGTGTGTGACTTGACAATAGATAAAGAACAAACTATCAAGCGTGTGTAGAGACGCCGTGCCTACCAAACATCTAACGTAAATCCGTGCAAACCATAAGACACGAAGATTTTACGTGGTTCGGAGTACACAACTTGTGTATCCTACATCCACGGGCCACACACACATGCAGAATAACCTTCTTATGAGCTAGTTCATCAACTACAACTCACACACACGAGTTATCTGATGTGCAACCACGATCAGATCAACTTACACACGTGAATCAAGCACAAGGACTGCTTGATACACAACAACACACACTTGTTTGAGTAAAAACGAAAACAAAGAGAGTTTTGAATTATTGTAAGACAAATCCTGATGGAAGAAGAACTTTCTTGTGAACGTCTGGCTAGACTTCAAGCTTCGTCTTGATGATCACAACTTGATGAAGATGCTTGAATCCACGACGTTCAAGCTTCACCTCCATGGGGAGGCTGTAGTTTGGGTCTTCGTTGGTTCTTTCTTCGGGTAGGTTGAAGTAGAGCAGCAGAACATACTTCTCTTGAGAGCGTTTTAGGGTTCTTGGTTGGAGGCTGCTTGTGTGTACGAAAATATCTCCAAAAGATACCTTTTATATGGGTGTTCAAGTATAGAGAGTTGTGATTTATGGAACACCCATATAGGGAACATGAGGAGATCTCGTATCTAACGTCTTGCTTCGTCTGTCGACAGGTCTCATGTCATCTGTCGACAGGAGCTTGCATAGTTCCAGCATTTAGAGGTCCTAGAGTTTCTGGAAAGCATTCACTGTATGAATCTGTCGACAAGCGATCTGGTGCTGTCGACAGGGCTGTTTTCCAGAAGGCTTGATGTCTGCCTTTATGGATCTATCGACAGGAGCATCTGGGTCTGTCGACATGTGTTCTCTTTTTGTGCTTTTCTTGTCCTTTCTCTCTTGTTTTGGTACAAGGTCTTGAATGGAATCTCACCTACATAAAGGAAGATGATTAGTGAGACATAATCAACACATTAGTGATCAATGAAAATATTTGATTCATTTGCATCCACTTGTCATTATCTCTTAGTTTTACACATTTGTCATACATCAATTTTGGTCCATTAAATGTTCATAATCAAAAACAAGGATATGTCATTAAGCTTAGCATTCTCATAGACATTCCATATGAGAACTCAACAGAAATGCGGTTAGAAGAAACTCAGTTTGTGAAATGGGTATGATTGTTTGCACACTTGGCAGTTGTTAGTAATGGAAGAGAAATGATGAGATTAGTGTTATAAGTTGAGTGGTTGCATTTGTGTGCCAGATGCAGTTAAAGTGCAGTTGTTTAAAGGTTTTTGGATTATAGAAATGAAAAGGGATTAGTGAATTTGGTTGTGATAACCAAAATGGGAGTAATATTTTGGAAAAGTGTGCGTCTGAGGTATTTTGGTAAAATGCAGAGTTGGCAGAGATTAATGATGTGGTAAGAGGCAGTGTAGATAATGATGTGATTAGCATTATGGAAGGTTTGGAAACATTGTATGAGGCAGTTCAGTTTGACATGAAGTAGTGATAAACAGCGGAGCAGCGCAAGGTGTGGCAGTCAGATTAAAAGAATTTATTGTTAAAGATGGTTGTAGTAAAGAGCTGGAGCTAGTGCTGTTGTGGATAATGATGGTAATAAAAAGCATGATGGAAAGGTTAGTATGAATATGTGCAGAAGTGATCAATTAATTAAAGAGGAAGTAAAAGAAGATCAGAGCACAGTTAGACTTTCCTGAGGATTTCATAAGAGAAATATTTGTTTGGCAATAGGTAGTTCGTGAGGATTGCATAGAATGGTTTGTTAAAGAATGAGTGTGTTAAAAATGAGGTTAATGATGTTTAGTAATGGGTATGGTTTATGAAGAAGAGAGGTAAAATTGGTGTCAGGAAAAGATTGAAGCTAAGGTAAGAATGTTTGGAGCAAGATAGAGTTATGAGGGTCAAAATAGAAGGAAATGGATAGCTGGGAAGCAGATAAGCAGTATCAATTAAAGTGAAACAGCAAGGTAAACCATGCGAGGAATTAAAGTAAAGGTTTGAATGAAAAAGATAGCAGTAAGTAAGATGTAACAGCAATGCTTTCATCATTAAAAAGTAAAGCAGTAAAGTAGAATAGAGAAATCGGACAAAGTAGATTATAATATTAAAGAGATTGTTCTAGGTCAGGACTAGGTAGTTGTTAGTAAAGAATGTTTGTATGATAGCAAGAATACAGTTTGTGAAGGTAAGTGCGATAAGCCAGATAACAGAATAATTAAGAGAAATGTTTGCAGAATGATATTATGGTTGTTGCAGTTGGAAAGTTATTGATCAGGGAAAAGAAAGAGTACAACAGATTATGAATGGATATAATTAAAAGGGTTGGGAAATGTTCAGCAAAAGTATGCATGGCAGCATATAGAAAGCGGTTTAGATTGAGCAAAAGAATTTCTCGAGATAGTGCTCTAGAGTTTGAAGTAAGAACAGAAGACAGAACAGTTAATGAATAGTGTGCAGAATTAGTTGAGTAGTTTAATTTTTCGATATAAGAGAATGCAGTGTTACAGCAATAAGAGCAGATATTTGAAAGGATTATACAATAGATTAATTAGATCAGTCGGAGAATGTTATTTAAGTAAGAAAGGAATGTAAAAAGTAAGGTATGTTAGTTGTGGAATGGCAGGATTCAGAATTAAAACATGTGGCACAATTAGAATTGAAATATTAGAGAAAGCAGTCCATAAAATATGATATTTTCTTCCAGCATTGATTGATTGAGTAAGTGATTTGAGAAAGCGAGAAAAGGATAGTATGAATCCAGTTAGAGTCAGATAATAATAAAAGTGCGAAGCATTGTGATTAATGATGGGAGCAAAATTTATGGAATATTTTGTTAGGTATTCAATGTAATCAGAGTGGCGCACGGGAAGCATGAAAGCTTTGATATTACAGATTCTCGAGATTGAATGTATAAGGAAAATTTAAGATTTTTGCAGGTTGAGCAAAGAGGTAGTGGTTTTTGAGTTAAGACAATATGGATAGAATAGTATAGAAAGGCAAGAAATTCAGTTATGGTAATGTGGTTTTCTTTGATAATCTGGTAGTTGAAAACGTGAATAAGTTGTGACAGAATAACAGTTGGAGTGAAAAATAAATAATAGAAAAGCGTCAGGAAATTTGAAGAATTAAGGATGATTTTACATGGCAGAACATTTAAAGGTGGATTATAAATAGTAATTCAAGAAAGAGAAGCAGCTCGGAAAGAAAGTTGCAAACACCGTTGGGAAAATGTTGAAGTAGATCTAGTCAAAAGAGATAAAGCGCCAACAGCAAGGAGAATCGCCTACAGCTGAAAGGTAAAGAAAGAGAAGAATGTAATAATCAGGCAATGCAACTGTGACAAGAATTAAAAAAAAGAGAAAGCAGAACAAGTGTGAAAATGAATAGATGAATCAGTCAGTATGGATGGTTTGAGAAGCAAGTGCAGAGAAAGTGTATCCTACTGGTTCTGAGTATGACTTTGTTTCTTTTTAGGTGATAGTCCAGCTTACTGTGGTTGTTTTGATTGTCGAGGACGACATTCCTTTTTAGGTGATAGTAATGTAACGTCGCACGTTTTTCGGATCTTCGCGGATCGTGGCTTAGCGGGTTTATGGCCAGGTGTGTGGCCATTAGCCTGTTTTCAGGTGTTCTCGTGGATTGTGTGCTTTGTGGGCCGGCAGATTAGGCCCAAAGCGCTCATAGTGTTTCTGCCTGTGAATGCAACAAGGGTGTGTGTCGCGTTCTGAATGCGACGGCCCTGGTGGTCGCGTTCCCGTTGCCGCAAGAACTGGTCATCGTCTGCATGGCGTCGCGTGTCGCGTGTTGGGCGACTTGCTGACGTCGACCTTGAGAAGGCGACGGCCTCCTACGTCGCGTCAGGTCGCGACGTCAGACTACATCGCGTTCTCAACTGCAATACGTTTTAGCAAGTTTGGCCAACAGAGGCTTTCACCAGCTTTGCTCGGCCAGGGAAGGAGCTGCTGCGGGGGATTTCAGACGATTCGGTGTTTGGAGTGATTTTCGGCATGCTCCTCGCCACGAGGCGTCGCATGGAGCGGGGGAGGATGTCGCGCCGTAGTAGTTGGTTGCGTGGTTCTTCGTGAAGGTAGGGAGATCCCACCTGGTTTCATTGCGTGGATCGCGTATGAAGCATGTTTGGACTATTTATCGCTTTATAAACAGTAGATATCATGCTAGGGCAATCATTAAAGCATGAAATATGAGAATTAAGCATGGTTGTGTGGCTTGTGGGGGTGATCTGGGGAGAGCATCCTGGATTAGGGTTTTCGCATGTGAAGGCGACGGAGCCCTATGTCGCGTTCTGAACGCGACAGGCCGAACCATCGCGACATATCATTTAAATAGGGCAATTAAATTACATAATTACCAGATGTATTATGATATATTTACATGCCAAGTTAGGCCATATTGGATGGTTCAAAGTGTGTGCAAGTGTTATGAGAAAATCATGGACAAGATAGAACATGTGATTAACTTGAATTAATAAAATATATTTAAAATTACAACTTCAATTTTCTGTGTACAAGATAGTTAATAGGACATGGGGTGACTGTATAACAATAAGACTTGCAAAAAGTTGGGTTTTCATGCAAAAAGCCAGAACGCGACGCACCCTTGTGAGGGTGCAATGGGGTTCAGACATAACGTGACAGGGTTTTTGAGGATCGCGACAGGCCTATCAGATCGCGCAACCATAATGCGACGGGGTGCCCTGTCGCGATCAGATCGCGGAAGGTTCCTGTGTTGCGATGGCCCTGAGAATGCGACCTATCGGGCCGTCACGTTCTCAGGTACTTCACCTGAGTTCGAGTGGAAAAAGGACTAGCATGGGATTACGTGCCAACTTAAGATATTTTGACACAGGGTGATTCGAAAATTCATAACTAATTGTATAGTCAATGAAAAATCATGAAACAAGTTGCATATTGATCTAGACATACGTAAGTACTTACAGTAAATAGGAATTTGAAAATAGATAGAGTTTCGATATGCTTTATTCAAGTCAAAATGGAGTACATGACATAGTGAGCAGTTGAGATGAGAGAATTAATTCACGAAGTGTTAGAATGTGGAGCCCGAACTCTGAAGCAGATCTCCATAAGGGGTCAGGTCACGGTTCGACCGCCACAACCGAAGTCAGAAATGAAGCAGTCGATTGAATGATTCGACTCATGCAGTCGAATGTCAGCATAAAGGATTCGACTCATGTAGTCGAATGTCAAATATGAAGCATTCGACTCCCTCTTACTAGGACATGACTTTGCAGTTCTGAGGCGATTCAGAGGCAGGACACTTTTTCCCTTGTGTGTCTCGATTGTGGCGCCCCTTCCTCCTAGTATATAAAAGGGGTTTTGTCCTCTTTGTAGGGGTGTGTATTTCTTGCAGAAGAAGTATTGATAGCTGCTGTGGCCGTGGATGTAGGAAGGCTTCTTGCCTCCGAACCACGTAAAAATCTAGTGTTCCTGTGTTCTTCTTCCTACCTCCTCCTATCTCTCTCTGGTATCTACGAGTGGGTAGTGTGAGAGAGAGTTGTCGCTGATCAGAGTGTTGCCTCCCAACACGAAGTAGGGTAGATGAAAATTAGGGCTTTCAAAGGCAAAAGAAGCCTAACAATCAATAGTATCTCCAGTAAATATTTTGAAGCATGATATAGAGTATTCAAGAAGATATGAATTAAACATGAAGGTTCGGGGTCAAGGTGTTTGCTGAACTTCAAAATTCAAGAAGAAAATATTGGCTCGATGATAAATCATGAAACTTAAGGGCATTGTTCCTGGTAAATGGAATGATATACAGTCAAAATCTCTTTAGTTTTGCTCGTGCGAATGCCTACCTTTAGTCGTTTTCCTCTTCTAGGGCTAGAACTTGAAGAACGAGAGAGATAGCTTGAGAGAGTCTTCTCCCCACGAGATCTCCTCCTCCTTGGCCTCTCCTCCTGGTCCAGCAACCCTTGGCAATGAGCTACGGCCGGCCGTGGGGGATTTAGGAGAGTATTTATGCTTCCTATGTTTCTATTTGGGTTAGGGTGGGAGCTAAATTCGTAGCCATCCTATTAGGGTAGGTTTAGAAATCCAATTACAACTCAAATTAGCTATTTTACTTATTTAATAACCCATTTTCTATTTAGTTAATATTTTAGTTATGAATTAAGGTATTTTCCTATTATTCTTCTTTTATAAATCCCTATTTTAGCCCAATAAATTTTATATGGTCCCTTTAACAAAACTCATTATTTATTAGAATTTATCTTATGGGATTTCTCTTTTTAATTAGGGTATAATAGAGTTACGGATTTTATTATATTTTTCTTACTTGATTTTATTCATGGACTATGAGAGGTCCATTGGTCCAATTCCGATAATGGGTCATCAATACCCGATGTTGGAGGTCCCTCTGACATGTTCATTGATTTATGGGCCCGTTATATTTCCATGTTAATAGTTTTCTGACTTAGTTTCCAAATTGGATAATTAGTCACGTTGTGACGTACGCTTGGTCAATCAGATTTTCGTTGCACGAATTTCTTTGTGGAACATTAGGGATAATATTTGGGGTCATTTATAATTTTTATAGAATTTATAGATGTGTTCTTGCACATACGATAATGGAATGTATGTTTTCTATTATTCTATTTTTATAGAAATTTATTATTTGAATTTTTAAAATACTGAGTTTTTCGGGTTGCTATATCCTCCCCCACTTAAAAAGAATTTGGTCCCCAAATTCATATGATATGATACGACTACCAATTTATTCTAAGTATTTCAATCCATTATCTCTCCCACTTAGGACTTTGCTATCGTGAAAATAATATGAAATTATACTAAGGGTTGTAGTGATAATACCTTGTCCACCTTCATTGGCATGATCATATCCACAGGGTTTGTAATCGTCCTTGGCGTGGAGTTTGGTTTTCTTTGTTGGACAATCGATGACTCGATGTTGTTGACTTCCACATCGCAAGCATCGCCCAATCTCTTCCAACAGTTATCAATCTGGTGCCCTGGCTTTTCACAAAATTCACAGACTTCCTTCCGCTTCACCTCACATTCATTCTCTTGCTATCTACTGTATTTCTTCCTTTATTATCATTGAAATGAGTAGCACGTTCCCTTTTTAACACCTTCTTCTTACGGATCTTTTAAAGAAGTTCCATGGTTTCCTCTACTATTTGAGCTCTCAATACCATGACTGAATATACTTCAATGTCTAGTGGGGCCAACTTTTCCTAGAACACAGGTCTCAACCCTTCTAAGAATCTCTTTGCCTTCATCTTTTCCGTACTCACCAAATGTGGTGCATACTGTGCTAGTCTTTCAAATTGCGCTTCATATTTTGCTACATACATCATTCGTTGTTTAAATTGGCGAATTCATTTGCCTTCTTCTCACGAATCCTCTTAGAAAAATATTGGTGTTGAAGAGTTTTAAAAATTATCCCACTCTATGTTGATGTTGGATAATTGTCGACTGGCAGCTTCCCACCAAGCTCTAGCATCGCGGTCCAACTGGAAGGTTGTCAGAAAGACTTTCATCTGCTCTGAACATTGCATAACTCTAAAGATTCGTTCCATCACCTTCACCAATTTTCAGCTTTATCGGGATCCGGATTTCATTAAACCTAGGGGATTTATTCGTTGAAAGTTCCCATATGTCTCCTGCCCCATTTCTTGCTCCTGCTGGATCACGTTGTTAAGGGGTGAGTTAACCCCTGTATAGTCTGTTGCAATTCGTGCATTTGTGCATGCTCGCCAGCCATCTCTTCTAGTTCGTGCGAGCAAGAATACTTATTAATTTCTTATTAAACTTAGGGTGCTTACACATATAGTCAAGCTCCTAGCATAACCCCAAGTTCTACCCAATCTCTCACATAGGTATGGTGGTTGAGTTAGACACGGTCATGGCAGTTCGCCTAGAACATCCCTAGACTTAAAATATCCTAATAAGGATCCTAGGCTTTGATACCAACTTGTCATAGGTAGGATAATTGACTCTAGTCGAGGAAGGTCAACCTAGATCATCCTATACTTAAGAATAACCTAGGCTCTGATACCAACTGTCAAGCCCCTCCAATTTAGCAACGGAATAAATCGGAGGGAAATGTGAACAACGAGTATGGTAACGTAAATTGCACATACAGACGCAAACATCAGAGCATCTAATGAACAATATTTGAAATAAACTCTTGATTTCATTATAAAATCACTAAGACTACTACAACCACTAATTCGGAGCCAATACATAGTGCTCAATGACATCATTACATTGAAAAGAAATCTAGAGCAATAACTATTAGACTCCATAGTACTAGGCAACTTCATCAACTGACTCCAGGTCGCTCATCACTCTGGTCCGTCCCATTGGTGTGAGTAACGTCATTGTCAAGCTTACCTGAGACACAATAACAGATAACGAAGGGTGAGCGATACACCCAGTAGGACTTAAATCTCAATAGTCAAGCAGGCTTTAAATGATTAATGTTTTAAATGTCAGAGTAACTAATGGTAGAGAGAGTCATGTAAAGTCGAGAAAGTAATAGCACAAGTAAACATGGTTCAGATAGCAGATGAACCATGTATAGCATGATGATTAAAGTCAAGTTACGCAATAGCAAGTAACATCATGGTCAAGAAATAGCAAGCAACATGTATGGCAAGGAGAGATAGTAGATGGTCATGTAAAGAGTAAATTACACTTTGATTGATTTTCATCAATCGAAATAGTATAGCACTTTTGATTAACTTTCGTCAATCGAAATAGTAATGGCACTTTGGTTATCCGTAGATAGCCGAGAGAGAATATAGTACTTTGAATGCGATTTAGTCGCGATAGAAGTAATAACTCAAGATAGCAAGTATCAAGTAGAGTAAGGTGAGAATATGACAGTAGTCGCTCAATAACAGGATAGTAACAGTTCAGTACAGTCAGTGGCAGTACAGTAACAGTGCAGTACATCTGAACTAACAGACTAACAGTAACAGTAACAGTCAGTTGTCTAGCTAATTCAGAACAGTCCGTCAGGACTGGTGCAAATGCAAACACGCCATAGCCCCTGTAGGTATTTTCGGTGGCTCTCCTTCCCCAGGACTAGATTGGAGCCCCTCAGACACTCTTCGTGCCCTCAGCAGTATGCATTCAAGTCAGTAGAGTCACAAGACCCATTTTAGCGCTAGACAGTCATGAACCATACAAAATAGTTGGAGCCACAACTAAAAGGGTACCAAGAGGAGTACCAGATGATAGACGAGAAAGACGAGATAGTAGAGTGAACGTGAATAGATGAGCGAGTAGAATATCGATGAGATCTTATGGTCATTGCACATGAAACGTCGAGTAACGAGCGATAGTAACAGTGCACAACACACGCGTATGGTGTTGACAGTAAGGTGGAACTCACTACCCTTCCGCTGGCCATGTTATGTACAAGTCCAGAGGTCCGGCGTGATTCAAGATAAGAGCGAGAACAATCTAAGGTCATATGGATCTTACTGATCCCTAGAGTGTATCATAGGTGTTAGGGTACAACCAGCTCGTCGACCATGTGGGAATCCATGGACAAAGGAGACTTACGGAGGCCTTGAACAAAGACTCACTAGTCCGGCAGAAGGAGTATCCGACGGAGAGTTCGTCCAAGTCAAGAGAGAGTGTGTATATAGAAACAAGTGCCCGATGTTCTAGAGGAATTCTAGAACAGTGGAGCGTCGATAACGGTATTCCCAAATCATCGCGAGAAATGTAGACAAGTTCATTTAAAATAGAGCAATTAAATTATATAAATTACCAGATGTATTATGATATATTTACATGCCAAGTTAGGCCATATTTGGATGGTTCAAGTGTGTGCAAGTGTTATGAGAAAATCTTGGACAAGATAGATCATGTGATTAACTTGAATTAATTAAAATATATTTAATAATTACAAATTCATTTTCAGTGTACAAGACAGTTAATAGGACATGGGGTGACTATATAACAATAAGACATGCAAAAAGTGGGTTCTTATGAAAAAAGCCAGACGCGACGCACCCTGTAAGGGTCATGATAGGGGTCAGACAGAACGCGACACGGCCTTCTAAGGATCGCGACATGTCTATCAGATCGCACGGCCAGAACGCGACGGGGAGCCCTATCGTGATCAGATCGCGAGAAGTTCCTGTGTCGCGACGGCCTGAGAATGCGGCCTATTAGGCTGTCGCATTCTCAGGTACTTCACCTGAGTTCGAGCGGGAAAAGAACTAGCATGGGATTGCGTGCCAACTTAACATATTTTGACATAGGGTGATTAACAAATTCATAACTAATTGTATAGTCGATGAAAAATCATGAAACAAGTTGCATATTGATCTAGACATACGTGAGTACTTACAGTAAATATGAATTTTAAAATAGATAGAGTTTCTACATGATTTATTCAAGTCAAATATGGAGTACATGACATAGTGAGCAGTTGAGATGAGAGAATTAATTCACGAAGTAGGGTGGATGAAAATTAGGGCTTTCAGGGGCAAAAGAAGTCTAAGAATCAATAGTATCTCCAGTAAACTTTCGAAGCATGATATAGAGTATTCAAGGAGATATGAATAAACATGAAGGTTTGGGGTCAAGGTGTTTGCAGAACTTCAAAATTCAAGAAGAAAATATTGGCTTGATGATAAATCATGAAACTTAAGGGTATTGTTCTTGGTACATGGAACGATCTACAGTCAAAATCTCTTTAGTTTGCTCGTGAGAATGCCTACCTATAGTCATTTTCTCCTAGGACTAGAACTTGAAGAACGAGAGAGATAGCTTGAGAGAGTCTTCTCCCCACGAGATCTCCTCCTCCTTGGCCTCTCCTCCTGGTCCAGCAACCCTTGGCAATGAGCTATGGCCAACCATGGGGGATTTAAGAGAGTATTTATGCTTCCTATGTTTCTATTTCCCAATAGAACTCTAACTCCTATTTAATTCCGAATTCCTATTCTTAGCCTCCTTCCAAGCTTGCCATGTCCAATTGGGTTAGGGTGGGAGCTAAATTTGTGGCCTCCTATTAGGGTAGGTTTAGAAATCCAATTACAACTCAAATTAGCTATTTCTTATTTAATAACCTATTTTCTATTTAGGGTAATATTTTAGTTACGAATTTAGGGTATTTTCTTATTATTCTTCTTTTATAATTCCCTATTTTGGCCCAATAAATTTATATGGTCTCTTTAAAAAAACTCATTATTTAATAGAATTTATCTTATGGGATTTCCCTTTTATTAGGGTATAATAGAGTTACGGATTTTATTATATTTTCTTACTTGATTTTATTCATGGACTATGAGAGGTCCATTGGTCCAATTCTGATAATGGGTCATCAATACCCGATGTTGGAGGTCCCTTGACATGTCCGCTTGATTTATGTGCCCGTTATATTTCTGTGTTAATAGTTTTCCGACTTAGTTTCCAAGTTTGGATAATTAGTCACGTTGTGACGTACGCTTGGCCAATCAGATTTTTCGTTGCACGAATTTTTTCGTGGAACACTTAGGGATAATATTTGGGGTGATTTATAATTTTACGAAATTTTTAGATGTGTTTTTGCACATACGATAATGGTATGTATGTTTTCTATTATTCCATTTTTATAGAAATTTTTATTTAGAAAAATTAAAATACTAAATTTTCTGGGTTGCTATATCCTCCCCACTTAAAAAGAATTGGTCCCCAAATTCATATGATATGATACGGCTACCAATTTATTCTAAGTATTTCAATCCATCATCTCCCCCACTTAGGACTTTGCTATCGTGAAAATAATATGAAATTATACTAAGGGTGTAGTGATAATACATTGTCCACCTTCATTGGCATGATCATATCCACAAGGGCTTGTAATCGTCCTTGGCGTGGAGTTTGATTCTTCTTTGTTGGACAGTCGATGACTCAATGTTGTTGACTTCCATATCGCAAGCAGGCCTAACCAAGAGAGCTCTGCAAATGACTCAGCGCCGCTGTCCAAACCACTGTTTTTCCCTCAACTCCAGAGTCCGCCCTATCGGCTACCAACTCGAGTACGCTTGTAGCCCGGAGTACTCCCTCAACAGGCTCTCGAGGACGGGGGTCCCAAGAAACGGTAACAACCTCTCAGATTGGGGACAAGCCCTCAAGTGCCTAGCACCGGGCGAATAGGCAGGGCAGCACACAAAAACCACGCCGAACCGCTGGCTTGTAACATATGACAAGCCCAGTGAGCACGAGGCACGCACAGACCCCCAGAAGGGTGTCGGCCAACCAAACACGCACGGAAAAGCCTGAGCCTCAGAACACTACCGGCAACATGGAAAACTCGTCACTTTGCTAATAATCGATTGACCACCAGTCAATCGATTATTACACAGACGCGACCCTCCTTGTACCGTTGCCAGAACATGGCCACGAAGGTGTCACCTTCGGTCACTGAACGCAAGGAGGCAACAGCCGCGTTCCTACCAGAAGGTCCTAAGGGCAAGGCCTGCCCTGGGGCTCACGCCGACACACAACCGGGCCCACGGAAACACCCGAGGTGACACAGGTACTGTCGCGGCCGTCGCGATACCATCGCGACGGGGGAGGGGCCGCGATAGCCTTATCGCGACGGAACAAGGCGTCGCGACAGCAGAACCTGTCGTGACCCGAAATCGCGTCACGACAGTAGACCCTATTGCGCGACCCGAAATCGCATCGTGACAGTGACCCTGTCACGACCAGGAAGCATGTCGCGACTGCCTTATCGCGACCGCCAACCTCGTGGCGATAAGGTCGCTCCCGACCGGGCCGACGCCTCCTCTGATGTCATGACGTGCCGAGCCGTCGTGACACCAGTAGGGAGGCATACCAATGGGATCCTCAATCCCAGGCCGCCCACAAACCATACAAGCATACACACACAGGGGAGGGAGCATGGGAAACTATCTAAACTAGCTGGAAAGCACGAAGAGCTCCCGATCCGCCTAGATCGAGAAGAGTTCAAGTAATCCCTACCTTTCACGAAGAACCGAAACCACGAAGGGCCTTTACGACGCCGGCCATCTCCTCCTCGCTCCACGACGTCGCTCCCACGCTCCGCCACGAGCCGCCGACCGCTCCACGCCCGAATCGCCGGAGGTGAGCCTCCCCATCGCCGGAGAAGAAGGGAAAGGGAAGAAGAGGAGAGAGAGGGGAAAGGGGTAGATGACCAGTGCCTTAAGCCCCCGGCACCCAGAATGCGACGGCCTGCTCCATCGCGTTATGAACCTTAACGCGATGGGTCAACAGACCGTGACAAGAACGCGCCCCCCAAAGGCGCCGCGACAACGCGACAGGCCGTACTGACACACATGCCACTCTGACAAGCGTCAGACGATCGATAGGACAGAAAGCAGTCCTGACCCGCTGACCGGTCGTGACATGGAGATGCGATGGAGAACCTGGGCGCGACAAGAACGCGACGCACACCCTCGTCGCGACACGGATGACTGTCGCGTTGGGCACCCTCGACGTGACACTAACCTCGTCGCCCGACCTGTACGCGTTAGTGGCCAATCATCTCAGACACTGGACGAAAAGCCGGGAATCCGGGTCTTACATTCTACCCCCTTGAAACAATTTCATCCTTGAAATTGGGGCAAGCCCAAAAGATCTCGAGGCATGAAACGAAACACAGGGAGCAAACGTAAGACCAGTGTGAAAAAGCCACTAAGTCTCAATACGACTTCCTCGTGGCAACAATCGCACAGCCAAACATGCACGGCACACGAAGCCGGAAAACCAACGGCTCACGCAACGGGCTCCCAACACATGAGTGGAACACACAACCAAAAACTAATGGCTCGCTCCAGCCAGACGGGAGCGTCCGAACGGAACGACAACCCCACAGGTTCCGAGCAACGAAAAAATCATCCCGAACAACAGAAAATGCCAGCCGAAACTATATAGCTGCGACCACCAACATACCTCGCTATTGGGACCAACCGATCGGCAACCCACTCTGTCGCTAGCAAAACCCGACAGAGGATCCAATTGCCAACAACCACACGAGATATGCCTGAGAGTCAAGCACGACACTCAGGGGATCGGCCTTACGCTACTAGCAGCAGCTAGCACCGGTCACCAGCCCAACCAAGATGCCACGTGAGCAACAAGAACCAGAGCAATGCCACACCGTGGAGGATTGCAACACACAGAATGACGTCCACTGTCACGCTAGGCCTCACCCAGACCTTCCTCACGGTCCAACAGGGACAGCCACGCATGCGGAGAACCTCAACACGCGAAAACGGCATCTACTATCACCACCAGGTCTCAGCCAGACCTTCCTTGTGGTTCGACAAGGACACCAACGCATGCGGAGCCACAAAAACTGGGAGTTACATGCTCCACAATGTGGCACACCGCGACGGAAACACGGAAGACGTCTGAGGTCAAGCCAAACCCGGACACCTCACAACGTTGACAAACCACGTGGTCGAGTACTAGCAAGCCAAAGGGTCTCACCATCACCGGACGAAAGACATGAGACTCTGCCATCGGCTCCAGACTCACCAACACCACGCACAGTGGAGAATCAGCGAGGAGTTGGCAGCACACAGCCACGCGCACACATGGCTCAGCGCGGGTACCAGCATGCCAACCACCAGAAGATGCACAACCACACGGGAACTGAAACAACCGCAGAGGTCGAGGATAGCATGTCGACCTCAGAGGGACCCCGACCGAAGTAGGGTACCACAACCAAACACACTCGCTCCCAGAGCGGGAGGGAAAATAGGAACACTAGCCACGACCAAAGCCTGCGTACCGCCGATAGGGCTACCTAGACAAGGCAAAGTAGCCACCCCACAATGGTAACGGTACAACCACAAGACTTAGGCTAGCACATGTGTCCCAGAGGCGGAAAGCTCAATGCCGCGGACATCGAGCAAACTCGTGAAATGACGCACGAAGCTCATGATCAAGGTACACAGCACAAACATGGTGCTACAACAAGCACCAAAACTAAGCAAAGTGCAACATAGGTGCACCAGCGGCCGAAAACATACTACGGGCTAACCAGAAGGACTCTTCACCAGAGACCCACCAAAAGCCACACGCAAGGAACTGCAAGCCTGGAAGGGCACAACAGGCCACGCCGACCCCAGCCCTTGAGGCACAGAAACGCGAAGCATCGAAAAATGCTCAGGTGCAGCACACACGACCACACTGATGGCCCAAAACGACACAGGGCCCACCGAAAGAGGACTCTCCACCGGAGACCCACAACAGAAGCACACAGAAAGCCGATAACTACTACAAGGGCACGACAACCACGTCCGCTCCAAGAAGCACACAAAGCACAGAGCACCGACTCTGCCGCATGGGGAGCAAAAGCCATAGCGACTCCCTAGCGCGCAAGAGCAAGAGGCACCACCTCTATCGCGACCGATAGAGAGGCCAAACACCAAGATGGTGACACGAAAACCCTCCAAGGCACAAGCCGAGGCACAATTGAGCACACACACTGGAGAAATGCTCGCACGAGCAAGCCAAGCAAGAAAACCGGTGCACAGCAGAGCAACGCTCACGCATGCAACCCAACAAGAAAACGGTACTACCTCACACCAAACCAACAGGGACCAATGCCCCAAATTGTTCAGGCAGGCAGCAAGAAACAATCAACGATGACGGCACGAATAGGTCCATTGACCCATGATGCCACCAGAAAACGACAGCACGAGGGGAGCAACCAGCTCAACCCAAAAAACAACTCAAGGGAAGATGACTCACTAGAAGGTCGCAACGATGCGCACCTTGACAACACAATACCACAGTGGAGCATCGCCACCCCGAGCAACCAATGGAAAGTAGGGGAAGGAGACAGACATAATGAGTCTCTTCCACTAACGAGAGGGGGATAAAAACCAAACACAAGACTGGCACTTCCACAAGAAGCACAGCTCGCCAAACACCACTACACTCACAAGACCACAATCTGGGAGAGCACGCAGGGCGCAGAAACGAAGCAAACCATTTGGGCCACGGGGACATGTAGTCCCACCAGCGCAGTCGAGAAACTCGAAAACGAGCAACAAGGCGAGCTGACAACGTAGGAGCCAGACGCAAGGCCAAGCACACCATACCTTGACCGACAACTCCCAAGCAGACTGAAACATAGACAGTCCAAACCGGCACAACGACAGTTCATCTCTACAGAGAGAGAGCAGCGACAACCAAAACAACACGAAGCAGCTTTGGGAGAACCTCCACCAAAAGCGCAAGAGAGCCGTCCTCGGAGAATCTCGCCAGAACACAGCCCAACCAAACGGCACACTTCGAATCACAGGGGCAACACAATGGGGCTAAAACAAACATAGAGCACTCCTGGAAGAACCTCCACCAGAAGTGACAAAGGGCGATCCTGGGAAGAACCTTCACCAGAATGCACAACCCAACGACCAAACAACACAGACCATCAGAGAGAACACTGTAGCAAGCAGAACTATAGAAGCAATGCAAGCAGGTCCTGGGAGAACCTCCACCAGAACCACCAAGGCACCGCCCTGGGAAAAATCACCAGAACGCACCAGCCAAACCAACAACAAACCTCATAATCTGAGGTAGCATGGGAACAACAGAAATGATCTGAAATAGTCCTGAGAGAAACCCTCACCAGGACAACAGCAAACGGTTTTGAGGAAACCTCACCAGAACACAGAGCAACCAAACGATGCACCTCAACCTAGAGGGCAACACAACAACAACCAGAAACGAGCACAACACAGTTTGGGGAAATCTCACTTCCGCCAGAACCAACAGAGAAAGACTCTGGGAGCACCTCACCAGAGCTCACAACCAGTCAGCACAAGGCCGACAATAACCATAGACAAGTGTCGCAACGCTCAACCAACGATGCAACACGGCACACAGAACATCTGCTTAGTCCAAGCAACAATGCCAACTGAGCAGAGCACAGCGCACAATAGCGCACAGATAGAAGACCACACACATAACAACCACAACACACACCCCAACAACAAAGGGGCAGCCAACAAGGCACGGACACTTTCCACTGGTTTCACAGACAACCCTGCACCGGTGAAGGCCACACCACACGCAGGCTCTCTCAGCCTTCGCGACGCGCACACACTCAAATGCTTCGAAGACGACCAGGAGCACCGCGCTTGGAGTTGGCTGCAAGCGTCCTCCACATAAGGAAGACAACTGACAGCGAGTCCAACGCCAACCACACCGCCACGGCATGAACACGCCAAGCGACCACACTCGCCACGCACGTAGCACAGCAGCAACTGCAACCTGCGGCACATGCACGAACCTTGCAAGAAAGCTGCACACCTACAAAACAATTGAAAGCACAAGCCTAACACTAGTCGGACGGTGTCAGCAGCGCACTAGTACCTTTCTTGGGTAGCTATAGTTATTAACTCGTTACCAATCTCAGTAGAATCCTCTCTCTGATACCACTATAACGACCCGACCTCCCGGACCCATGCCAGGGGCCCGAGGGTCGCGTCGCCACCCACGAATCTGAAGATCCGGAAGGGTTAGAAGAAATAGTCTAGTGAGATACATACTGAATTTAAATAACTAAAAATATGTACAATAAACAAAGGTCTGTACAACATGTCCAAAGAAAAAGCACAGGGACCATAAGAAAGTGCAGTCCTAAGGGGCATACCCCGAGAACTTGCAAAACATAACTTTCTGCTCACTCAGGTAAAAGAGCTCACAACGCTCGCTCTCACTGCTGCTGACAACACACGGCGCCACAGCCGCCTCCGCAACCCGTCCGACACTGAGCTCCCGCGATGACGAGCCCCTAGCTGAAGGAAGTAGGGGGGTGAGCCTCGTGAACAAGGCCGAGTAGGGATTACCAGTCCCTCATCGGCCAGAGCAGCAGGAACTCCGAAAATAGGAAAACTACACTAGAAAGCTGTAAAGTGAGTAACACCTATAGCATGATACTAAAAGCATCGGAATAGAATATCGCAAAGCCACGACCACCAACCGAGGTCGGGCCCAACACACGACCCCCACAGAAACCAACGGAGTCGGGCACATAGCAGAAGCAACCCTCGACACATCTGCCGAGACCACGCAACAACTAGGTGAGAACGACGTCTCACCACAAGCACGGCCGCCCCATAGACCTCCACAGGGATGAGGGCCCACAAGCAGAACCACCCCGGACCCCGGACACGCCGCAAGGTCGGGAAGCTATACACGCCGGTGCCACTACGGACTGGCACCAAGAGCGGGATTGTGGAACCAGAGGACACCAAGTAGAACCACCAGAGAAGTACGGGTCTGCCCAAGGCCAGACCAACGATGCTACGGAAGCTAGGCACAACAAGGCTATAACCGCCGTGCAAGCTCGGGCAACAAGAAACACTTGGAAACGTCGTGAGGAAACGTCGTCACAACACACACAACCAAGCCACCGCTGCTAGCAGCTAAGAGGGGACCCGCAGACCACACGCTCTGCTCGCTAGCCTAGCTCCTGCCTCCGTCCCCGCGCAAGGGCGAGACAGAGCTGCCACAGAAACACACAACACATGCAACACCGCACCTGGCCAAGCTGCGGCCTCACGCCTGACACCACTACGTGCTCCGGATCCAATGCAGAGAGAGGCAGTGAGACAAAGGACTGGCTAGCCTGCACTAGGTAGAACTCTGGCCGTCCTCGGTGTCCCAGGCTAACCAAGAGAGCTCTACAAACGACTCAGCGCCACTCTCCAAACCACCGTTTTACCCTCAACTCCAGAGTCTGCCCTGTCGACTGCCAACGCGAGTACGCTCGTATGCCGGAGTACTCCCTCAATAGGCTCCCGAGGACAGGGGTCCCAGCAAACGATAAGAACCTCTCAGACCGGGGACAATCCCTCAAGGGCCTAGCACCGAGTGAACAGACGGGGCTGCACACAAAAACCATGCCGAACCGCTGGCTTGTAACACACGACAAGCCTTGCGAGCACGAGGCACGCACAGACCCCCAGAAGAGCCGTCGGCCAACCAAACACGCACGGAAAAGCCGGAGCCTCAGAACACTACCGGCAACACGGAAAACTCATCGCTCTGCTAATAATCGATTGACCGCCGGTCAATCGATTATTACACAGATGCAACCCTCCTAGCACCGTTGCCAGGACACGACCACGAAGGTGTCACCTTCAGTCACTGAACGTAGGGAGGCAACCAGCCGCGTTCCTACCAGAAGGTCCTAAGGGCAAGGCCTGCCCTAGGGTACACACCGATACACAACCGGGCCCACGGAAACACCCGAGGCGACACAGGTACTGTCGTGCCCTAAGGCCGTGGCCGTCGCGACACCATCGCGATGGGGGAGGGCACCGCGACAGCCTTATCGCGATGGGCCAAGGTGTCTCAATAGTAGACCTTGTCGCGACCGGAACCGCATCGCGATAGCGACCCTATCGCGACCGGGAAGCACGTCGCGACTGCCTTATCGCGACCGCCACCGCATCGCGATAAGTCGCGCTTGACCCGGCCGATGCCACCTCTGATGTCGCGATGATGAGCGAGCTATTGTGACACCAGCAGGGAGGCAGACCAATGGGATCCTCAATCCTGGGCCGCCCACAAACCATACAAGCATACACACACGGGGGAGGGGAGCATGGGAAGCTATCTAAACTAGCTAGAAAGCACGAAGAGCTCCCGATCCGCCCGAATCGAGAAGAGTTCAAGTAATCCCTACCTTTCACGAAGAACCGAACCCACGAAGGGCCTTCACGACGCATGGCCATCTCCTCCTCGCTCCACGACGTTGCTCCCACGCTCCGCCACGAGCCGCCAGCCGCTCCACACCCAGATCGACGGAGGGGAGCCTCCCCATCACCGGAGAAGAGGGGAAGGGAAGAGAAGAGGAGAGAGAGGGGAAAGGGGTTGCCGGCCAGTGCCTTAAGCCCCCGGCACCCAGAATGTGATGGCCCGCCCCTTCGCGTTACGAACCTTAACACGACTGGTCAACGGACCGCGACAAGAATGTGCCCCAAAGGGTGCCGCGACAACGCGACAGGCCGTACTGACACACCTTCCACTCTGACAGGCGTCAGACGACCGACAGGACAGAAAGCAGTCGTGACCTGCTGACCGGTCACGACGTGGATGACTGTCGCGTCGGGCACCCCGACGCGACACTAACGCGTCGCCCGACCTGGGTGTTAGTGGCCAGTTATCTCAGACCACGGACGAAAAGTCAGGAAGCCAAGTCTTACATCAGCACTGATCTGTCTCTGAGATTCAATGGAAGGAACACTCCCTGAACAACTTCCTCTAACAACCTCGAATATCTAACAAACAAAGAACTCAAGTGGGATCTCCTGCTCAAAGCGTCAGTTACGACATTAGCCTTTCCCGAGTGATAGGAAGGAGTAAAGTCATAGTCCTACAGGTACTTGTCCCACCTGCATTGCCTCAGGTTCAGATCCCTCTCAGTGAAGACATATTGTAAACTCTGGTGGTCTGTGAACACCTCAAATACCTCTCCATATAGTAATGTCTCCAGAACCTCAAGGAAAACTCGACTGCTGCAAGCACCAAGTCGTGAGTTTGATAGTTCTGCTCATGCTTCTTCAAGTCTAGAAGCATAAGCGACTACCCTCCCATGCTGCATCAACACGACACCAAGGCCAATCCCCAAAGCATAGGTGTAGACAAAAAAACCACCATTATTAGATGACAAAATAAGATCAGAGCTGAAGTCAACCTGCTCTTCAGCTCCTAGAAGCTCTGCTCACACTCTGGCTTCCACATAAACCTAGTCTCACGCCTAGTCAACCTCGTCAGAAGGTCATCAACTCTAGCAAAGTCCTGAACAAACCTCTGTAGTATCCTGCCAACCCCAAAAAACTCTGAACCTCTGCAACTGTAGTGGGCTGACCCCAAAAAACCACGGCCTCGACTTTGGCAGGATCCACTGCCACCCTGCACTTGATACTACATGCCCAAGAAAGTGCACCTCCTTTAGCCAAAATTCACATTGTTGAATTTGGCATAAACGGTGGTGACTCCTCAGTGCCTCCAACATAAGTTTCAAGCGTACCTCGTGCTCCTCCGCTATCACTGAGTACACCAGGATGTCGTCCACGAACACTACTATGAACCTGTCCAGGTACCCTCGGAACACATGTGCATCATCTCCATGATGAAAGCTTCTGGTGCATCATAAGCCCAAAAGACATCACGAAAAACTCGAAGTGGCCATTAGGGGTACAAAAGGGTGATCTGGTAATGTCTGACTCTCTGATCCTCAGTTGGTAGTAACCTGACCTCAAGTCAATCTTCGAGAAAAACTAATGTAGACTGAACTGGTTGAACAAATCATCGATCCTAAGCAATAGTTACTTATTCTTCACTGTAACCTGATTTAGGTGCCGATAATTAATGCACACAAACTGAGACTATCATCCTTCTTCTTCACAAACAAGACTGGTGCACCCCAAGGCGAATGGCTCGGACGAATTAAGCCCTTCTCAAGTAGCTCATCGAGTTGGCTCTTCAACTCCCGCAGCTCTTCCAGCGCCATCCGATACGGTGCCGTGGACATAAGCATCGTCCCCAGAAACAACTCAATGGAGAAATCTACCTCCCACTCCGGCGATAAACCAGGTAGCTTCTTCGAAAACACCACCAGCATAATCACAGACAATAGGAACATCTGAAACCAACAACTCACCAGAATTTGAGAAACTCACAGAAGCACGATGCCACACAACCATCTCAGATCAGGCATCGAGATCTACAGAAGAAATAAAGGGTCTACAGGTAGGACCGTATACCTCGAAAGCAAAGCATAGGTGCGCAGGGTATCTCGAACGGCACAATCTTTACTAACAATCCACCAAAGCAGAGTGTTCTCCAACCAATTCATACCAAGAATGACATCAAAGTCATGGATCTGTAAGGCAAACAGTCTAGCTAGCAAAGATGGCCTTGTACTTCGACGACAACACCCTCTAGGTACCCCAGAGTATGTATGTAGTCACCCGTCGAAAGCTCAACTACTAGGTCATAGGTTCTATCTCTAGTGCAAACTCGGTAGGGGAACCAAAGAAGTCCTCTAAAACAAAGCAATGTGTAGCACCGGGATCAATCAAAGATGGGTACTCTACCGAGTATAGGAATCGTACCAACGACCAGATTCGAGGCCCCTCCTCTTCTCTGGTGATGTTCATCATGTGACTGCGACCACGTCCTCGTTGTGGTGGTGCTGAAGTTGTGGCTATTGGTACTGTTGGTGTTGCTGAAGTGGCTGGAACTATCCCTGATGTTGTGCCTGGTGGGGTGGAGGGTATGCATCTGCGGTGCTATGCGAGTATTAGGGAGGTGCTAACTGCTGCTGACCCTGCCTCATTGGACACTCTCCCCTGAAGTGACCCAACTGCCCGTAGTGGAACAATATGCTCCTGCTGACCCTACTCAACCCCCTACTACACTGACTGCTCCACATGGTATGGCTGACGTCTGTTCTGTGGCTGACGGAGAAGCCGTCTACCCCCACGAGTGAACATCTTCTTAAAATTCATGTGTAGGCCAGTGCCGCCAGTTCTCAAAGAAGAAGAAGAAGATACACTCTATCACTACATGAAGTGTGTTGGTACGGAGTAGACCTCATCTAACCTCCTCCCTGCTGTGGTTGAAAATGGGACTCCTCTCCAAGGATGGTAGCCATAGCTATTGCTAACACCAAGGTCTTACATAGGTGGGCCGGCCAGCCATGGCCCACCTCACTCTGATCGTAACCCACTAATGAAACGCTAAGTGCAAACCTGCTCACTAGTGGCTACGTGAGGGACGTGGCGCAAAAGCTGAACACATCTCTGATGGTACTGCACCACAGTCTGATCTCCCTACGTCAACTCGTGGAAATGGTCACTCCTCTCACGACGTGCATAGTCAGGGAAGTACTCGCCATGGAAAAACTCGAAGACTGCTCCAAGTGACCTAGTTAGCCTCTTGCTCTAAAAATTGTTTGCCTCTGAGTCCTCACCCACGTCGTGGGCTGACCCTTTCAGCTGATAGACTGCAAACCTAACCTGATCCTACTCCGCGCAGTCCATGGTCTCAAGGTACGCTCGAGCTCATGAATCCAACCTCTGCTCGGTCAGGATTGTAGTCTCTGTAGAAGGTCGGAGGCGAAGACGAAGGAAACTCTCAAGAAGTACTATCGATCGTCGGGTGCTGCTGCCACTACTAGAGCCTGCTTCTATACTGCTAGTGGTGCCTCTGGTATAATGGTGCTGCCTGCGGGGTCACTGGTGGCTACTTCTCTACTACCATCTCTGCGAACTACTGTCCTCCTGCCGGCATCTGCTGCTACTGCCAAGGAACTGGAACATAGCTCTCCACCACTGCTCCATCACCTCTGGTGAGGGTAGGGGTGGGTACCACTACTGCTGCTATAGAACACCCTGCTAGTCATCTTTCTGAGGCTGAGCATCTGCCAGTGCATTGCTCTGCCACCGTTGTCCTGATGTTCCATCAGCTCTCTTACCTACTGCGTCTATGTGGAGCCATGTCCTGTGACAAACTATATCAAGTTAGCAGTTTAACCTGGCGGCTAGCAGTGTACTTGTACCTCCTATGGGACTTTGTGTTGCAATTAGTTCCATTATAAGTCTTGATAGACTCCTTGCTCTGATACCATTGTAACGCCTCGACGCCTGACCCCCGGCTCCCACTAAGAACCTGACCACCGTGCCGCCGTCTATGGGCTCAAAGACCCGAAGGGCTAACGAATCAATCTAACAAGATATGGTAAAGGAATTAAATGACGACAACAAGCACTGAAAATGTACTAACAAGTGAAAGAAAGTGTCCCCACAAGTACAAGTCTAGTATAGTCTCAAGTAACAAAAAAACAAGTACTAAAAAGAGGGGATAACATCCCTTAGGGGCAACCCCGAGGGTGAAGAACCAAAAAGCCAAGGGGAACATTGCTCAGGGAAAACGCCATATACTACGGCCCTGTCTCCTCTGCCCACCGTAGAAAGATCGAAACTCGTGTAACCTGCACTGAGATGAACCCCAAGGCTGGCAAACACAAACAGAGAACAATTGGTTGGACAAAGACATTAGCCATGGAGAATGACTACTCTAGTCAACTGGTCATGAGCACACCACACACGTCTTAATACCCTTGACCAACAGTCCAGGTCTACCACCTCCCGTCGGAGTGATGCAGAACTAAAAGTAGCCACACAACTACTGTAGTCTAGTCGAACAGCAGTCACACGCCTGGCCCTCTAGATGGTACCAGAACCATGTAGAGTGACGCAGTGGAGAAGACTAGTTGATCTGCACCGGAAGAACACCCAGACCACCTCAGCATCCCAGACCAATCAAGAGAGCTCTGCAAACGACTCTACGTCACTGTCCCACCATTTTCCCCTCAGGTACTAGAGTTTGTAACTCGAGCACTCCCGCTGCCTGGTGAACTCCATCAACTGGTGCGCGGGAGGGGGCGTTGCCCAGTTAGGTAGCCCAGAGGGGGGGGGTGAATGGGTCTTTAAAAATTAATCAGCTAATACCTGTTCACTAAAAACATTCACAGGGAAGTACACCTCATGGATGTTAGTTATAGTTAGAATAATCAACAATCACACAAAGAGCAATCACACAACACAAGAATTATCCTGGTTCAGATCTCCTCTCCTTAGGAGTCCTACGTCCAGTCCTTGAGCAATATCTCAGGATTTCACTACCAAGGGTATTGTCCCCCTTAAGGACCCTTACACCTAGCCGCAGTTGGTAATCCTTCACACGAAGGGAAATACAAACACCCTGGATGCCCCACCAGGTCTTCCTTCACAACAGAAGGGAACACACACCCTAGATTCCACCAAGTCTTCCTTCACACACGAAGGGTACAAGCACAGAAACAAGTAAGCAGGAGATTAAGCCCCTAGATCAAGCTTTGACAAGCCAAATCTGAAGCTAGGGACTGAGAGCAATGAGATCGACAAACAAAAGCTCACTCTCAGAACCAAACAAGCTCTCTCAAAAATCTACAAACAATGCAGAGAGCAAAGAGCTAATCTAATGGAATGAGGCTGGCTCTTTCTTGAGAACTCGCAGAAGACTTGATGATCAAAGAATTTTTGTGACTGTCATTCTCTATCTATGTGTGTATATTTCTGGAGCTCCTTTCTTCAATATATATATCCTCAATTTGAAATCTAACGTTGAAGAATCTGTTGCCTCTACTTTTGGTGGATGTTAGACTGAGTGGCACTTGGAAGCTTTTAGTCAACAGTCCTTTATCCATTTGTGTACGCAAAGAGATAGGATCTTCTAAGTGTCCTTTGGCTTCTATGAGGTCCAACGTTGTATGACGAATGTTGTCAGAGACATGCATACATTAAATGCTAAAACAGTAGACAGCTAGGCTATCTCTGTTGTCCGTCAACGTCAAAATGAATTTTCATTAAAATAGTAATGCTATTTGCTATTCTAAGAGATGCATACAGGATAGACATGATAATGGACGATATCGTCTGCATGCATGCAGTGATACGTTCAGTCTTCATTAAATGCCAACTGACAGAAGATATGTGCGAAGACTTTGACTATTCAACCCTTTGAAAGGATAGTCATATGTCAAGTTGATTATTATGAAATCGATGTATTTATGACTTATGAAATCGTTATGCAACCAAATCGTTGTCACTTAACAGCAATCATTATGAGATATGAAAGAATCGTTGTGATCAAGGTGATATAATCCAATCGTTAGAGAATGAAAGAATCGTTGTGATCAAGGTGATACAATCAAATCGTTTGAGATATGAAGAATCGTTGTGATCAAGGTGATATAATCAAATCGTTATGAGATATGAAAGAGTCGTTGCGACAATAAAGAAATCATTACGACAATAAAGAAATCGTTACGACAATAAAGAATCGTTACGATGACTAAGGAATCATTACGAGAGCGAATCGTTACGATGACTAAAAATTGTTATGAGAGCGAATCGTTACGATGACTAAAGGAATCGTTACGAGTGCGAATCGTTACAACAACTAAAGAATCGTACGAGAGCGAATCGTTACAATGACTAAAGGAATCGTTATGAGAGCAAATCGTTACGATGACTAAAGATCGTTACGAGAGTGAATCATTACAATGACTAAAGGAATCGTTACGAGAGCGAATTGTTACGATGACTAAAGGAATCGTTACGAGAGCGAATCGTTACGATGACTAAAGGAATCATTACGAGAGCAAATCGTTACGATGTTTCATTCTATGAAGAAATCGTTAAGGCACTTATGAAGCCTTATGAGGAAATCATTACAGTTCTACTGTAATCGTTATGATTTATAAAAGAAACCGATGTGTACTTAAACAAATATGCTTCTACAGTATGAAGATTCTTACCTGTTTTGGCTTGTTTTCCTTTGATCTTATTTCTTGTGCTTAAGACTTATAGAAAATAGGTTAGTGACCTTAATCAAGGGTTGATAATTATCACAATAACATGGTTTTGTTAATCACCAAAATAGAAATGTAATTAATTTTACTTACGGGATAGACTGTTCATCAATCTCCCCTTTTTGGTGATGACAAAACTTCAACAAACTTCAGCAAATAGCACAGATAAGTCTGCATTTAAATTCTGAAATTTTTTGCAAGTTCACCATATGTATTTCAGAGCTTGCAATAGTTCTCCCCCTTTTTGTCATTAAGCAAAAAGAAATAGGACTGAGACAAAGAAGAGGAGCAAGAAAAAGTAATGAGCACACAAAGAGTATTGCATTAATTTTGAGAAGGTACAGGTAGATAATGAGCAGGGGACAAGAGAGAGGCATAATGAGAAATTATTTTCAGGCTTGCTTTTCCCGCTTCTCAAAAAATGGCTTGAAAACCCCGAGAGATACGGAATAGGTTGGTCCCATAGAGGGAGCCATCCTACGGAGATGAAGGGCCAACTGCTTTCAAGGAATTTGCATAGGAATCACGATCCAAATCCAGTTTAAAGAAGCTGACTTTCGCAAAACTGGCACAAGCAAGAAACTGATCTAGAGTGATTGGGTAGAATATCTGCTTGTGCTTCATATCCTGGCCCATGGCTACATAAACCTTGTACCTTTCAAACCAAGTGAGATAGGGATCATTGACAAGGTATATGGAGTTCATATCCAGGAATGTAGCTTCTGAGATGAGAGGTTCACCAACCCTGGCACGAGATTCATTCAGATCAGAAAGTTGTTGTGCGGAGAGAGGATAGAATCTGATCCAATCTTAGGGGTCAATCTTTCACACTCTGACAGGGCAGGAGCAAGAACTTCAGCACTGACATTGCCCTGGTGATACTCTCGAAACAGGAATCTGTGGAAAGCACCAGATAGCCCTTCTGGACCTTATGCGGCCCATGACTCTGGAAAAATGCTCAAAAATGATTGAGCTACAGAGGAATCCATTATTAGAGAGTGAAGAGGGGGAAGGAAGGTAGCCTCAGGCAATTGACGAGTGGCAAAGTCTACTTGGATAGCTTCAATGCCACGAGTGGAGCCAAGACTTTGGATTGCCTGCCGGAACTGACCCAACAGGACTTGAGGCAAACGATGAAGATATCGATAATCATTAAACATCTTGAAGTGCCTGATCATCTTTATCTCCTTCTGAATGAAAGGGGCCCAGGTGTCCTTGTGGTGGATCAGGAACCATTCAGACAAGGTTAGAGAATGGTCCCTAGGAGGGAATCTGACAGATTTGGCAAGTAAAAACTTATTGTAGAAAACTTTATTGAGCGACCCCATTTTTCTTCAGTTTGGGATTCGACTGAAGAAAAGATTTTATTTTTGACGAATTTGAAAGAGAAGGTAGGGCAAGATGGTGTTTATATAGTCTGTGAGATTCTGATGAGGAAGATTGAAGATAGAAGCAAAAACTACCTTATAGAGGAATCCCTGTAAAGAGGTCGATTCTTGTGACCTCTGTCAGTGAAAACCATAGAGGAGGATACAAAACTGAAGAGGAGTTAGAAGAAGATGAGGTTTTCTTTTCTTATGGACAAGACTAGAAGAGTCTGTCCCATGAATATGTTCTCCAACCTTGGGGACAGATCGGAGAATGGTTTCCTCAAACTCATCCTTGATGGCCCTATGGTAGGGACCATCAATCTGAGCTCCCTCTGGAATGATTGGATGAAGGAGGGAGGAGGATTAGGATGAAGTAGAGAATGGGTGGAAAGTAGGTTCAGAGGGTCCAAAGAATGAGGGACCAGAGGAGGAGGAGGCTCCAGCTGAAGATGCTGGAGGAACCTCACTAAGAGGAGGAGGTGGACGAATGTGAGAGACAGGAGGTGAAGAGGAATAGTGTGAAATGGGGTAGGAGAGGAGATGGTTCTGGGTGAAGTTGCTTGAAGGGTTGAGGAGCTGGTGGAGCAGCGAAGGCCGAAGGTGGAGAGGAAGGAGCAGGTGTCTGAGTAGGTGAAGGAGCTGGGGGCTCTAGAGCTACAGCTTCTTCTTCTGCCAAATTTTGTTCAGACTCAACTGGCCCTGATGGCCCTGATCCTTGTGCTGATGACCCTGAAGGCCCAGACTCCACAGCTGCTGCCTGAGAAATAATTTCGGCCCTGATGGCCCAGACTCTGATCTGATGGCCCTGATGGCCTGGCAACTTCTTTTCATTTCCTTTAGAAGGCTGAGCTGGAGGGGGAGGAGGAGCTTGAGCTCCAACTACCTTCAAAATCTCAGAGAGCATGGACTTCATGCTTCCCATTCCTTGTTGAACCATTTCATAGCATTTCTTACTTGAGATAGCCCTTGGTCGCTGATGCCTGGCTCATGAAAATGGAATTTACATCAGATTACGAGCATAGGACTTCTCCTTGAGCATCCAACCTCTCTACACAGGCTTCAAATTGTTACAATTCTCTGTCTCCGGGACCTCTGATATGGAGAATCTGCAAGGAGAGGAATTTCTAGAGCAACTTCCTTTCCTTTCTCCCTTACTTGGTCCACAGGTGCTGAAGATCACCATCATCATCTTCAGAGTCTGAGGAGCTTGTTGTTTCTCCTTCTCTGAATTGCCTTCGGAGGGGTTTTCAGATCTCTCTTCCGAGGCACACCTGCATTTTCTTCCACAGTTACCCTTCAGCAGGGACATATTCCAAGGATGCATCCTGTGCACTACGTCTGGTGGTCTTCCTGGACAGTAATCTCTTCCATTTGAACATTAGTGTGGCATGTTGCCACAACTGCTTCTTCCTGAATAGACTCATGAAGAGATTGCTCCCCCTCAATAGGAGCATCTTCCATAACCGCATCTTCATGTTCGACTGCTTGCTCCCCCTTACTGGGAGCATTTTCAACTAAAATTTCTTCAGTGTTGCCAGATGCTACAGCTTCTGCCACTAGATACCACCAATCTCTTGATCAACAGAGGTGCTTAGGATGGAGTCAAGTGCATCCCGAAGTACAGAGGCTACTTGAGAAGAGGGGAGAGGATTCTCAGAGGATTCCCAATGGGCTCAATGTCTTCAGGAGGGATGTCCTTAATCCTTCTACTGGATTCATTAACAACTGCTACTTCTGGTGCTGGTGCTGCTGCTGCTGGTACTTCAATGCTGTTGGTGCCTCTTCTGCTGCTGCTGCTGCTGTTTCTACTATTACTTCTTACTGGGCTTCTGAGCTTCGCCTATTATGGCCTCACCTTCAACCACAGAGGTTGGTCCACACACCATTAACTACTGAAAAATCACTTTTCCTCAAATTTCTGGACGGATAGCTTGGCCCATCTTCTCTACTACTGCCTCGGATAGGTTTATCCCAAAGTGTTGGAAAATTTTAGAGAGCAAGTGGGCATAGGGCAGAGACACATTTATTTGCTCTAGTATCCCAGATTTGAGCATGAGCAAATTTCATCCTCTCAATGATCACTTCAGCCATATTATCTGCTGGTTCTGAATGACCCAGTACATCATGTCCGAATCCGCCTTGGTGCATGTGGAGAAAGTAGCACTTCTTGGAACTAAAATCTGACAGAGTATAAAGTGCAGGAGACGGTTAAAAGAATTCAACTGATTTATGTCCAACTTACCATCCTTCAACCTATATTCGGGACCAACAATCCCTAGACCCTTGCATGGGTATCCACGGTGTGGATCCCACTGTGACCAGATGAGCTCACTCCAAACAAGGTCTTCAATAGCTCATGATCAACTTAATCGGGTTCCCTTGACAGAAGATGTCAAGGACCCATCTGCCTCTGTTCTCAAACAAACATAAAATGTCTTTACGAGGTCTAGATAGCTTACCTCAGATAGGGTTGTGATCTCTGTCCACTTCATCCTGCTCATAGATGCCACTATGCGCTGTGCATTCCATTCTTCTCCAAGTCTGCAACATCCACTGCCTTATTGCCACACAGCTTCGTCTTCACAAACGTAAACCTCTCCTGCTGCTCAGCTGTAAGAAACTCAGCGCCATAGCCCCCAAGACTGCTGGAGACAATGGATGCGGTCATGGATTCGAGTGGAGAGAGGTTTCTGGAGGTTTGAGATGGAAGCAGGAGTGAAAGCCCTCAAGAAATTTCTTCGCGGGAGAAAGGGAGGCTTTAAATTGCAGAGAGTCGATGTCGGGGTCGATAGGGTATCGCTTCAGGCAGGAGGACGAAAAAGATAAAGAGGGAAGAGGAATCGTTCCCACAGATTCCAGAATTTGTGAAATAATGGATAAAGCTTTTTCGAAATGGGATGTGCCTTTATGGCGGAAAACGACAAAACTCCAATTTGAAGGAAATAAAGAGTACAAATAACGAACCGACAGAAGTATTTACGTCAGATAGAATAAATGAGAGATAATTGAGATAATTTACTTACTTTTAAGGAAAATAATTAATTTAGGCTCTGAAAATGAATATCTCAGGTTTAGCAAATAAATCTTTCACAATTTGCACATGCCTAATTCCCTTCTGAGAGAAGTAAACCTCTCTTCGGGTAAGGCTTTTGTGAAGATGTCTGCTAACGATTATTTGCATCAATGAAAGAAATTTCTATATTACCATTAGCTACATGAACACGAATAAAATGATATCTAACCTCAATGTGTTTGGTCCTTGATACTGCACTGATTTTTGGTAAGGTTTATAGCACTTGTGTTGTCACATAGCAGTGGGATTGACTTGATGTGTAGCCCATAGTCCTCAAGTTGTTGCTTTTCCATAGGAGTTGTGTACAGCAACTTCTAGCAGCCATGTACTCAGCTTCAGCTATTGAGAGTGCTACAGAGTTCTGCTTCTTAGAGGACCAGATATCAGACATCCTACAAGGAATTGACAACAGCCACTTGTACTTTTTCTATCTATTTTGCATCCAGCATAGTCAGCATCAGAGTATCCTACTAAATTGACTTCACATGATTTTGGATATCATATACCTAGATCATGAGTTCTAGACAGATATCTGAAAATTCTTTTAACACTAATTAGATGAGATTCTCTAGGATCTGCTTGATATCAAGCACACATGCATACACTAAATAGTATATCAGGTCTGCTGGCAGTTAAGTAAAGTAGAGAACCTATCATACCTCTGTAGATCTTTTGATCTACTTTCTTACCATCTTTGTTGATGTGCTCATGGTGTTGATAGTGGCTTGGAATTTTCGAATCCAAATTTCTTCAGGAGCTCCTTGGTGTATTTTCTTGACAGATGTGGGTGCCATCTTTTCCTTGCTTAATTTGTAGTCCAAGGAAATAGTTGAGCTCCCCCATCATGCTCATTTCGAATTCTCCCTGCATTAACTTTTCAAAATACTTGCAAAGAGATTCATTAGTAGATCCAAAATTATGTCATCTACATAAACTTGTACAAGTAGTATGTGCTTGACCTTTGACTTTAAATAGAGTGCTATCTACTTGTCCTCTAGTGAAGCATGGTTAAAAAAAAAAAAAACTAAGCCTTTCATATCAGGCCTAGGTGCTTGCTTTAAACCATATAGTGCTTTATGGAGTTTAAAAACATGATTTGAAATTCTGTATCATCAAAACTTGGAGGTTGTTCAACATACACTTCCTCTTAATAAAACCATTTAAAAATGCGGACTTGACATCCATTTGAAATAATTTTAAATCTAGAGCAGATGCATATGCAAGTAGATTCTAATAGCCTCAAGTTTAGCTACAGGTGCATAGGTTTCATCGAAATCTTGTCTTCTCTTGGAATAGCCTTGAGCTACCAATCTAGCCTTATTTCTTAAAATCACACCAGCTTCATCCAATTTATTTCTAAACACCCATTTGTGTCAATAACTAGATGATCTGATGGTCTAGGAACAAGTGACCATACTTGGTTCTCTGAACTGATTTAGTTCATCTTGCATGGCTAAATCTAAGATTCATCAGTAAGAGCTTCATTGACGTTTCTAGGCTCTATTGAGAAACAAAGCTATTAATCACAAAGGATTACATTACCTCTTGTTCTTACCCCTACAGTTGGATCACCAATGATGTTTTCAGGTGGTGATCTTTCTTGTATCTCCATTCCTTGGAAGATTTTCATGTTCATGTCTATTTGTTGCAGGTCTTCCAGAGGTGGATCTTTCTTGTCCTCAATTGATGTGTTCTTAATCTCTTGGACAAATCATCTGCATCATCAATGTCACTATCTTCTTCCTTTCTCAAGGAAGGGTTAGTTTCATCAAAGATAATGTGCATAGATTGCTCTATCAATTGTACGCTTATTAAATACTCTATAACCTTTAGGTTTAGAAGCATACCCCATGAAGATGCCTTCATCTGATTTGGTATCCAACTTACCAATGTCTCTTTTCCCATTGTTGTGAATGAAACATGTACAACCAAATGTCCTGAAATGACTGATCTTCGGCTTCTTCCCTTTGTATAGTTCATATGCAGTCTTCTTCAAGATAGGCCTGATCTTACTCTATTAATGATGTAGCTTGTTGTGTTCACTGCTTCGGCCCAGAAATACCTTGGTAAAACATATTCTGACAGCATTGTTCTTGCCATATCCAATAAGGTTCTATTCTTCCTCACAGCAACTCCATTCTGCTGTGGTGTCCTTGGTGTTGAGAAGTTATGCTCAATCCCTTAGTCATCACAGAATTTTGAAAACGTTTCATTTTGGAACTCTCCTCCATGATCTAACAGATTCCAACAATACAATACTTCTTGTCTTTCTGTACTTTCCTGCTGAAGCTTATAAAACTATCAAATGTATCATCTTTGTGTTCCAAGAAGGAACCCATGTGAATCTGGAATAGTCATCTACAATCACAAATCCAAATTCTTCCCTCCAAGACTGGTGGTCCTCATTGGCCCAAACAAATCCATGTGAAGGAGTTCTAAGGGTTTAGAGGTGGTTACCACAGTCTTTGACTTGAAGGAACTCTTAGTGTACTTCCCTTTTGCACACGGTCTGCAGATACCATCCATTTTAGTGCTGACCTTTGGCAGACCTTCCACAAGACTTCTCTTTCTGAGCTTGTTCATACCATCCAAACTGCAGTGGTCCAACCTTCTGTGCCATAGCTCAGTTGACTGCTCTTTGCTGACTGCTAAACAAACGTCTTGATCTTTTAGTTCTTCAAGGTAGAGCACATACAGGTTCTTCTCCCTGTTAGCTTCGAAAATTACTGCTCCATCCTTCAATATGCTGCAGTTGGATTCTTGGAACTTGATCTGATGACCTTTGTCACAAAGCTGGCTGATACTGATGAGGTTGTGCTTCAACCCTTTGACATACAAAACATCTTCAATAATTGTTTTCCCTTTGTTGTTAACTGACCCGCTGCCTATCACTGTTCCTTTTCCATTATCCCCATAGGTAACTGTCCCTTCTTCAGCTTGGAGATGAGTGAACAACTTCCTGTTCCCTGACATATGCCTTGAGCACCCCGCTATCTAGGTACTACTTTGATGCTCGAAGGCTTTCCTAAAATGAGACATTAAGTTTTTGGTACCCAAATTCTTTTGGTCCTTGTTGGTTTGTGTCAGCAGTTTCCTTTTTAATTATCCGCTTTTTATGTCTAGTTAGACATGTTTTTTTTATGTCCTAACTTATTACAGTGGCTACAATAGGATGTTTTAGTTACCTTTTCAGTGTATTTAAAATTAGCTTTTTATCTATGTCTTGTTCAGTTATGAACTTTGGAGTTGGATATGTTTTAGGGTGTATTATGTTTCTATATTTTCTGGGGGTGTGTATCTACTCCTGTTGTTTATTCTTCTCTCTGATCGTCTAGCACCTTTTAATACTAAGGAATTTTTACCATTTGTAAATTCTCCAGTGTCCTTGACAGTTTATCATTTTTCTTCTTTTTGGCTTTGATTTCTTTTCTTAGTGCATCTGAACTCTCATGTTTTTCTAATCTGATTATTTGTTTATTTTTATCTTTTAGATCCTCACACAAAGTTCATTTCTTCTTTTAAGTTCAGTTATTTGCTTCTCTAGTTCTTCTTTTCAGTTTTTAGGTCTGAATTAGTGTTTTCTAAACATGCAGTATTTTTTTTACTAGCTTTTAACAGTTTTATTACTTTCCTATATTTACTGTATAGTTCGTTGAAAGCTTCTTCTAGATTATCAGAAACAGAATCATTGCATGAATCAAAAGATGAGTCAGAAGTTACCTTTTCTTCGGTATTTGCCATGAAGGCCAGGTTGGCTTCTTCTTCATCACTACTTGAGCTTGACTCGCTGTCCGAGTCGCTGCTGTTGCTCCAGGCTGCTGCCATAGCCTTCTCTTGTGTCTCCCGAATTTCTTTGAGCTTTCTTTCATTCTGAATTCAGGCTTCTTGAACTTTGACATTCTGCCTGATATGTCCTGGCTTCTTGCATTCTAGCATATGGGTTCGCCCTTCTTCTGATCTTTTCCATTTGGTTTCTTAAAGTCCTTATTTTTCTTGAAGTGTATTCTACCACACTGGAACTTCTTCTTCTTAGCTAGAATGCGCTGCAATCTTCTTCACATCATTGCTTCTTCATCTTCGCAGTTGCTTGAGCTCTCATCTTCTTCTGATCTATCTTCTTCTGCTTTCAGAGCATTTGGATGCTTCTTTCTGCTTGAGGATTCTCCCAACTTTTTCATGTTGATCTCATAGGCCATAAGGACCCCATGAGCTTCTCCAAAGACATCCTTTTCAGGTCGTTGGTTTCCTCAATGGCTGTTACTTTGGAGTCCATGTAGATGGAAGAGATATGAGGATCTTCCTAACCATATCTCCAATTTCATATGTCTTCCCAAGTCCACTAAGCCGTTTGTAATGATTGTGAATCTGCTGAACATTTGGGTTATGGACTCTCCTGGCTGCATATGGAACCTCTCATACTGAGTTACCAGAATATCTATCCTGGTCTCTTTAACCTTGTCAGTGCCTTCATAGGTGATTCTTAATTTCTCCCACATCTCCATTGCGGACTTGCAGGCAGATACACGGCTGAACTCCTTTTTGCTGAGGGCACAACACAAAATTTTTTTTGCCTTACAGTTGAGAGATATCTTCTTCCTATCATCATCTGTCCACTGATTTTTCTCGTTGGTGACTAGGAGATTACCTTCTTCAACTATGGACCATATCTGATAGTCATGACCTTGTAGAAAATATTCCTTCTTATTTTCCAGTAAGCATAGTCTTCTCCATCGAACAATGGTGGTCAGTTGACCGACTGACCTTCACTGTGACCTTGAGCTGCTGGATCTTTACTCTTCAGATCGTTGGATCTTCTTCTTTGTCAAAGAGACTGGCTCTGATACCACTTGTTCCCCAATTAGGTAGCCCAGAGGGGGGGTGAATGGGTCTTTAAAAATTAATCAGCTAATACCTGTTCACTAAAAACGTTCACAGAGAAGTACACTTCAATGGATGTTAGTTATACTTAGAATAATCAAAATCACACAGAGAGCAATCACACAACACAAGAATTATCCCGGTTCAGATCTCCTCTCCTTAGGAGTCCTACATCCAGTCCCTGAGCAATATCTCAGGATTTCACTACCAAGGGTACTGTCCCCCTTAAGGACCCTTACACCCAGCCACAACTGATTTCCTTCACACGAAGGGAATACAAACACCCTGGATGCCCCCACAAGGTCCTTCCTTCACAACAGAAGGGAACACACACCCTGGATTCCACCAGGTCTCCTTCACACACGAAGGGCACAAGCACAGAAACAGTAAGCAGAGAGATTAAGCCTTAGATCAAGCTTTGACCAGCCAATTCTGAAGCTAGGGACTGAGAGCAATGATATCTACAAACAAAAGCTCACTCTCAGAACCAAATAGGGTCTCTCGAAAATCTACAAACAATGCAGAGAGCAAAGAGCTAATCTAATGGAATGAGGCTTGGCTCTTTCTTGAGAACTCGCAGAAGACTTGATGATCAGAGAATTGTTGTGACTATCATTCTCTATCTATGTGTGTATATTTCTGGAGCTCTCTTCTTCAATATATATATCTTCAATTTGAAATCTAAACGTTGAAGTATCTGTTGCCTCTAGCTTTTGGTGGACATTAGACTGAGTGGCACTTGGAAGCTTTCAGTCAAAAGTCCTTTATCCATTTGTGTACGCAAAGAGATAAGATCTTCTGAATTGTCCTTTGGCTTCTATAAGGTCCAACGTTGTATGATGAATGTTGTCAGAGACCTGCATACATTAAATGCTAAAACAGTAGACAACTAGGCTGTCTTTGTTGTCTGTCAATGTCAAAATGAATGTTCATTAAAATAGTAATGCTATTTTGTTGTTCTAAAAGATGCATACAGCACTACAACAAATTGGGTCTATACCCACAGATTTTACTACGACAGGGTATTATGTAGGTATAAATGAGAATTACATATGGAAAAGCATTCATTGTAAGATTACACATACGATTATTTTAACTGTGTGTATACACCTATATATAGTTATGGTTTTACATAATAATGTGTAAAAGTAGTTATTTGACTACGATTTACTGAAAAATATAACAAAAAATTAGAATATACTTATGAAAATTTTAAAATATATGTATTGGCCAATACATAACATCCAAAAAAAATAAAAAAAACGTAGGTCCAAAGTTTAGTTATGGCGGAAATGCGTGGGAAATGAAAAAAAGATCTATTAATTGAAGGTGGTTTACCTTACATGGGATACCCCATCCCCAGCTATTTGAACCTGGAGCAAGGGGCATCGAGCTGCTGTTGTCTCTATGGCAAGGATATGTCGGCGAGGTACAGGGAAGCGACCATGGTGGTGAGTAAGTCGTTGCCCTCGCAGACGCCCTACACAAACCCGCCATCGCCCTTGCCCTGTGCGGCAACGCCCTCTCCCCTCGGCTCCCCTACCCTTGTCCCACCCTGACATGGCGAAGCCCTCGCCCTCGGTCTACCCTGCCCTCGCCCTCGGTTTGCCTCGCCCTCACCCCGTGCCGTACAGCGTCACCCTTCCTCTGTCCCTCCCTCCCTCAGAGTCGGGGGCGGCGCCGAAGGAGGAGGCTCCGACTCTAGCTCTGACATCCCCCTCCCCACTAGCCCCTGCAACTCTCTCGCAATCAATGGAGGGTATCTCACTGCTGCAACTTCTTCACTATTCAGGGATGGTGTCGACTGCGGCTTTTAGGTAAAACTGTTGAGTAGACTGAGATCATAGGAACCTGAATGGGCATTTATGTGAAATCCTTCTACAACATCAGAATTATTCCGTTCTTCATCCATTAATGTTCTAATTAGATCCTCTCAAATATTTGATCTGCAGCTTAAGTGCAAGAACAACACAATCTGCAGATTCTGCATTGGCGTTGAGGTTGGGGCAACACCTCAACAACCTTGGCAACACACACGTGGAGCACAAGAGGTAAACATCAATTTTTTTACATTTTAAATGTTAATTTGTTGTTGGGAAGGGTTTCAGTTTGGGGGTGGCTACATGGTTTTGGTGTATTATGGGCATGCTTTTACATTTGTAAATTCTCCTTTTATTTATATTAATGTGGTGCCATTCACTTTAAAAAAATGTTTATATGCTGTTTAGAGGTTTTTGTGACCTTTATATTCTTTTTAGAATTTTTATGAAAATTTTTTACTTATTAATAATTTTAAAATCATTTAATGTCTTTAACTAGGAGTCATGACTCTGGAGTAGATAGTATTTCTATTCTTGATCTCTCATGTCAAACCTTGTTTTACTTATGAACGCCAATAGTTGTCTGTTGCCGGATGTCATTCACTATAATTATTATTAATTTCTCGATTAGTTGGCTTGTAATATGCATGCATGTTATTTGCAAGAAATGTGGATGCAAGAGATCTCACCTCACTTGTTTTCTTATGGAACCTTTTTGGAATATTGACATGCGTTGTTGGGTGCACATCACCCATTGAATCTGAGGGTTGTTTTTTTCCCTTTACGGAGCATGTTCAAGTAAGATAGAAATGTCATTTCTCTTCCTTTCAATTGCTTTTTTTTTGGCAAAATGCCAAATGTCGATTAAGCATTTCTGTTGTGACATGAGCACCACAACTCACCGAGGATTTCTTTTCGCATGATGTTGATTGTTCACTGCCAAAGGTGTTCACTTTGTTAGTATTATATATATAGTTGAACTTTGTGGGAATGAGGTTGTTAATTGTCTCATCTCATGGAATTTCACTTCAAGATTTCATGTGCTTCTTAGAAGCATCATTGGTTCTGGCTTATAACTTCACATTGGTTCTGGTGGGTGCACATCACTCCAAGAGTGTCCAGGTCCTTTGGTCCCAAGGCACACGCATCTAGCAGTAAATGCCGTTCATTCTCCTGTGCCAACCTCATCCATAGATAAGAATACCTTGCACCAGTAATACTATATTGAAGTGGAAATACAAACCAACCTCTCTTTTTCTTCTTACTTTTGCTGATTATCATTTGATTCATCTTGGTGGAGTGCATCCTCAGACTAGGCCATGAAAAATTGGCCAACATTACTTTGGCTCCCCTTTCCTGGGAACTTTATGCCATAATAGTCACTGCCTCACTCTCACAATAAAAAAAAACAAGAAGCAAAAACTGTTTTGCAAGTCTTCCTTCTTATCTACCTTTGGATGGGCCATTGTGATTTACTTATCTCTTTATCCAGCAATTCTCATTGTGCTTGTATGTCCCGTGTTATATTCTCAATTTGGATTACTTCTTAGAAAATAAGAACTAGAGCAATGGTTATTCTCACAAGTTATTATTACTATACTTTCTCAAAATTTCTATGGTCATTTTGAAATCTTTCAGATAATCCTTTTGCTAGGATATGGCCCCGATTCTCCACCAAAAATATTTCTCTTGACATTCATGAAGCCGACAGGAAGTCATCCTTTGGAGCAAAGTCATGAACAAGTCAGTTCAATGGATAATGAATCAGAGCTCCAAGTTCACCATTTCTCATGACGGCCAGTTATGAGTTTCATATGATGGTCTTCTATCTGGTCATTCTATGTATTGGTTTTGTGTAACATTTTCCATAAATATTTTGGTAGTTTGTCAGAGATGTTCAAAAAATAATGTCTTCACTTGAATCTTTACTCATATTTGGTTCTAGTTCACCCTACTAAACATGTTCCTTTTTTTTTCCCCTCCATGAATAATATCTCAAATCTTTCCTTTAAATATGTTAATTGTATTCTCTATGTTGCAAGTCAAAAATAATCTTTTGATTTATTTTTTAGCAAAGTGGGAATCATGTTGTAGAGTGGCAATTAAAATAGGTCTTTTATTTGAGATTTGGTTCATGGGATGTTACTGTAGACATGACAGACTTAATTGCATGTACCACCTTAAACTGTAGTGATTTTTTTGTATCATGAATGCCTTCAGGTCTTGCTCTGTTTATGGTTTTCCATATTTCCCATAAAGTGCAGAAAATAGCCACTTGAGGTGAATATTTCAAAATAGGATGAAGACTTCTTTGTCATTAAGGCAAAACTTGCTAGTTGCTTGCATGAGTGTTGTGTGTCAATGTCAAGTCCAGAGGTAGATATGAAACCCCAAATATGGCTGGCCCACTCACTTTTAAGAAATAAATGATTAACAGTTTCCTGTACATTACGCTTGGCCCAGATTCTCCACCAAAGAAATTATTTCTCTTGACATTCATGAAGCCGACATGAAGTCATTCTTTGGAGCAGAGCCATGAACAAGTCAGTTCAATGGATAAGAATCAGAGCTCCAAGTTCACCATTTATCATGGCGGCTAGTTATGAGTTTCATATGATGGTCTTCTATCTAGTCATTCTATGTATTGGTTTTGTGTAACATTTTCCTTAAACATTTTGGTAGTTTGTCAGAGATGTTCAAAAAATAATGTCTTCACTTGAATCTTTACTCATATTTGGTTCTAGTTCACCCTACTGAACATGTTCCTTTTTTTTTCCCCTCCATGAATAATATCTCAATCTTTCCTTTAAATATGTTAATTGTATTTCCCTATGTTGCATGTCAAAAATAATCTTTTGATTTATTTTTTAGCAAAGCTCGAATCATGTTGTAGAGTGGCAATTAAAATAGGTCTTTTATTTGAGATTGGTTCATGGGATGTACTATAGACATGACAGACTTGATTGCATGTACCACCTTAAACTATAGTGATTTTTTTGTATCATGAATGCCTTCAGATCTTGCTCCATTTCTGGTTTTCCATATTTCCATAAAGTGCAGAAAAAATCATGTCTCAAGATGCAGGCGTGATCCAGCCTTTCTAGTAGGGTGTGGGAAGAACTAGGAAAAAAAGAAACATTTACAAGGGAGATCCTGCTAGAAATAGGGGTGATTCTTTCTTAACATCTTTTACATGGTAGCATAGAAAAACTGCAGGCTATTCATATGTTGTCAGACTTTTACGCATAATAGATACAATATGTGACTTAATCTAGTCAATAGTCTAACTAGCTTTTCTTCATTACGGCCACTGTTGCTTTTATTATTTTCAAAGAAATTTTCTATCAGCTGTTAGATTGAATTCAACCTTTTCAAGATTTTCTATCAGAAGTGTTGGGATATTGTGAAGGAGGGTTTTATTGGGGCTGCTATGGAATTCTAGGAGGATAAAGCACATTTGAGGGGTATTAGCAAAACAATGTTGGTGCTGATTCCTCATGATCTCTAAATTTTGGACTATAGTCCTTGGCTACCTCTTGCATGGGATATAAAACTGCTCTTCATTGAATTAATTTTCTGACCTAAAGACTCTCTCAAATATCTAATACATGAAGCAAAATTTAATGGATCTAATGCTGTCATTTTGCAAAAAATCAAAGTATCATTTGCAAATAAAAGATGCCAATTTTCCATTAAATAAAACTGAAAACCAACAGTGGTTAACTAATGGTTCAACTAACTACAGAAATGAATTGCAAAACCCAAAGTTATGAAGGACAGACATTACAAAATCCCACTCCACCCTGAAAATGAGACAACTTTCTAAAGAATGTTGCTAGATTTATGTGATGTAGCCATTGAGTTTATGTAGAAGTGGAGTATGCTAGTAGAATGGGAAAATCGGTATGCCAGTGATTGCCAATCGTTATGCATTCTATTCATTCTACCTATCAAAATCTCTTTCAGTGTATATGTTATTCATGGCAAATTGTGGCAGAAGTAGTGACTTTTGAAATCCATGTCTATTCTGTCCCTCACTTTTTAAAATTTAAAATTGGAAGTTTTTGATGAATTGAAACCGTTTGGATCATTAAGCTGCCTCAACCTCTTAAATATTGCAGAAATAAAGTTTCATGGCTTTATTTGTTGTTCACAATATTCTTTTGTCCTAAGTTTTTTGACTTTGCTCCTTTTTATCATAGTTATTTCATTTATGTGAATAGATACCATCAAGTTCCATTGCATATCTAGTCATGGGTAGGCATGTATAAATTTGTTTCTAACGACCAAGTTTGATGGAGTTTCAAGACATCCATATTTCTACTCTATATCACCGGTGTACTTAGGGTAGGCCTTACTTTGTGGCAATTGAAATTGTTCTTCTGTATGTAGGCTAGTCTAACTCGTATGAGTTATTGTAAGCAAGGTTCAAGAACAAGGGGATTGGGGCCGCATCGGCCAGCCAAAAATCGATCAGATCATAACTTCCGATAGAAATCTCATCCGCATTGAGGGGTCAAAGTTATGTTTCATTTTGTAGACTAGATATTGACATCCATAGGTATGTGGTTGATTTTGATATACCATGTTTCATGTCAAATTTCTCTTAGGCTTTCAATATTTTCATGCTGAATCTGACTATTATATTTGCTTTCATTGCTCTGGGGATTATCACTCTCACTAACTATTTTCTCTGACTATTATTCAGAAATATTCCACATGCCCATTTGCACATATAGAGGGACAACAAGGACCAGTGGCATGGATCAGAAATTCAGGTTATCATTGAAGGCAACTGGATTACAATATTTAAAATTCTTTTACGCAAGTCAGAGGAAGCTTTCATCCAGTTTGTGAAACCATCCTATAGTTTAGTAGTCTAAGTTTCTTTTTGTTGTAAACAAGTTTTTTCATCTTTTTCAATGTTGTCATTTATGTATATTGCATCTTTTTGTAAGAAAGAAAATGTCTAGCAAAAATGTTTTCACCCTAGCTACCACATATGCTTTTTGATAGCCAAGTACTTCTTTATTCCATGATTGAGCATATTTTCTGGTTGCCTTTAATTTTGGGGGCAGAGTGGATACGGGGGATGTAGCTAGTGGACTGGTTTTTCATGTTCTTTCCATTGCAGATATGAATTCCTCATATTTTTGTAAAACTTTGACGGCCAGTGATACAAGTACCATGGAGGATTTTCTGTTCCACGTCGTGCACCTGAGAAAGTTTTTCCACCTTTGGTATTTTCTATTTTGCCCTTTTCTTCACTTGCTCTAGGAAGGTTTCTTTGCAGGTTGGATCTTGTTGTAGCAAGTAGTGTCTTACTAACAGAACTCTTTTGTTCCATTGGAAACTTTTACTGTTGGACATAGGATTACACTCAGCAGCCACCTGCTCAGGAGCTCATCGCTAGGGATCTCCATGACATTGAATGGAAATTTAGGCATATTTTTCATGGTATGTTTACTATCTCTTATGATAAATCTAGCATGGCTGATGGTAGTCTTCATAGTCAATCCTGTGGTCTGAAGATTGATCGGTGATTTTGAATGTTTTTGGTTCTAATTTTTTTAATGATCAGTGTTCATTGCTCGAGGGGAAAAAATTCAGCTTGGAATAAGTTTAGGATATATACACTCTGTTCTAGTTAAGAACTCCATCTGTTGCATTATAATCTGTACTAGCCAGTCTAGCCTGGAAAACAGATTAGTTATTTGCCTCCATAAGTAACCAATTGAAAGTAATGGGATTCTGGATGAAGAAAAATCCCTGGTTCTTGTTGGCATTATCTTGGTTCTAGTATATTATGTTTATAGAATTGATTCCTATTTTCGTCCCTAATGCAAGAAACAATGTGAGGCTAGGATCTTCCCTGTTGGACAATGATGGTCAAACTCCATCGTGGTCATGCAATTAAAAACGTACTGAACAAGTTGACCCAAAGGATTCTTCAGTTGGATCCAAAATCTGAGCTTTAATTCTTGTTGACAATGGATATATGGCCATTACTTGCGCTGCTAACAGTCTATCACATGGCTATTCAGATTGGACATGTATGAAAGCCTAGTCCTACCTCTCTTTTTCCTGGAAGGAGTCATACATGTGAATTACTGAGCATAACACTAGAGGTTGCTGCTAAAATCTTCAGTCAAGTCACTAATATTTTTGAGTGTTGGGTTGTGTCATCAGTGAAGTTGCCGTTGCTATTTTTCAGTATTTTGCATGTCCTATAGTTTTTTGATGATGCATTTAGGCAAAGTGGAGTAGCAACATGCTGTGATGTTGGCAACTGTACTAATTTAGTCTGGTAAGATGCTAATGTGAACGCACACATGTTGATTAGTGATTATACATACTAGAATAAAACCATAAATGCTGACGTTGCAGTATTGATTATTGCATTCAAGGTGATAGCTTGTTTCTCTTTTCCCCTAACCATTACATCAAATCTCAATATGCAATGGATTTAAACTCCACATAGACATTGTGTTTAATGTGCTAAAGGGAATAGGCTGCAGGAAGCTTGACCCGACCAATATTTTGCATTTTGCATATAAATGCTAACAATTTTCACAGGTCAACCCAAAAGGCATCTTCTACTACAGGCTAGAGTGTCTTTGTCAGTGCCAAGAGACTGGTTGCTGGGGATTCTGTTCTCTTTATATGTATGAGTGATTTGGCAGTAGGATCCAAAGTAATGTAACAAGTTTGTCTCTGGTCAAGGATGACTAATGATTCATCCCTAAAATTGACCGATGTTTGAATTGTTTAAACAAAAGGTGTTATTTGTCAACAAGTATTTGTTTATTTACAATATGCATAGCATATTTTGAATGTGTTTTCTTTTAATATGTGAATGTGAATGAGTGTACATGCATGGATGTGAGTGTGGATATTCATGGATATGAGAGTGGATATTTGAGTGAACATGTGGATGTGAATGTTATTTTGCTTATGTGGTAGATGAGTGGATATATGGATTTGAATGTTATTTTAGTTATGTGGATGTAGATGTAGATGTATTACATAGAATATTATATATGTATGGGTGTAGCATGCATGTTTGTAGAATAAATTCTACATGTTTACATATGATCTATATGGACATGCATGATCAGGTATGGATACTTATGAATAGTTATATTTGTAAAAAAAAAAGAAGAAAATGTACACTACGATTTTTAATGGTCATGACTAAACATCGTTACATACACACTTGATCACAACGATTCTTTCATATCTCATAACGATTTGATTATATCACCTGATCACAACGATTCTTTCATTTCTCATAACGATTTGATTATATCACCTTGATCACAACGATTCTTTCATATCTTAACGATTTGCTGTTAAGTGACAACGATTGGTTGCATAACGATTTCATAAGTCATAAATACATCGATTTCATATAATCAACTTGACATATGACTTATCCTTTCAAAGGGTTGAATAGTCAAAGTCTTTGCACATATCCTTCTGTCAACTGTGCATTTAATGAAGACTGAACGTATCACTGCATGCATGCTGACGATATCGTCCATTATCGTGTCTATCCTACACTACAAAAAAAAGGACCTATAGCTTCGGGTAATAACTGTAGGTATATGCCAAAATCCGAAGGTAAAACTCTTTACCTACGAAAAGAGCTACGGTTTGAATCTAACACGTATGCTCGCGTGACTAAAGTCTTACCCACGTAAAAGTAATCGTAGCTATACATTGAGTTATGCCTACGAATAACAACAGTAGGTATAAGTTATAAAAAAGCATAGTTATAGCACTCCAATAACAACATAACAATACCTATACTAATGGTTCATAACCGTAGTAATAGCTTTTTGAGATAATCATAAAAAAACGTAGGTATAAATATTGCAATACGTGACATCCTATACCTATGGTTTAATCGTTATGAGATATGAAAGAGTCGTTGCGACAATAAAGAAATTGTTACGACAATAAAGAAATCGTTACGATGACTAAAAGAATCGTTACGAGAGCGAATCATTACGATGACTAAAGGAATCGTTACGAGAGCGAATCGTTACGATGTTTCATTCTATGAAGAAATCGTTAAGGTACTTATGAAGCCGTTATGAGAAATCGTTACAGTTCTACTATAATCGTTATGATTTATAAAAGAAACCGATGTGTACTTAGACAAATATACTTCTACAGTATGAAGATTCTTACCTGTTTTGGCTTGTTTTCCTTTGATCTTATTTCCTGTGCTTAAGACTTGTAGAAAATAGGTTAGTGACCTTAATCAAGGGTTTGATAATTATCACAATAACATGGTTTTGTTAATCACCAAAATAGAAATGTAATTAATTTAAATTACATGGGGATAGACTGTTCATCAGGGGGTCCCAGGTAATGGTGACAACCTCTAACGGAATAAGCCCTCTAGTGCCAAGCAACGAGAAAATGACTAGTATAGGACCGTGCAAGGAATAGCATAGGTGCCAAGAAAACAGAGACGTAGAGAAACAGGCTCCGAACAAGTTGCATGTCACTCTCTGTCTGAGAAGGTGACAGGGTCACTGTCACTTTCTCAGAGGAGGCGATGGAGTGGCTGTCGCAACCTAAATGCGACACCTTACCTGTCGCGACCTGGGTCAGAAGGCGGCAGGGGAAGCGTTGTGTTCTAGGTTGCGGGAAGGCCCTTGTCGTGACCACAGACAGAGGTCTAGGTGCTCACTCGAGACCTCTAAAAACCCCAAACAATAATTCTAGGTTAGAAGGCTACAACCACCTTGTTGCAACCAGAACGCGATAGGGTGTGCATCGCTACCAGACCAGAAGGCGACAGGGGCCCCGTCGACAGAACCTTGTCGCGACCACAGACAGAGGCCTGGGTGCCTGCCCGAGACCTCCAAAAATGCCCCAAAATGGTGGGGGAGCATGGAGAATGATCAATACACATGATAAAAACACAAACCACCCTCATCCACGCCCATGCATGCCAAGGTGAAAGATCTACTCTCATGAAACCTCACATGCACGTCATGGAACACTCAAACCCCCAACCCCAATTCAAGCTCAAGAAAGCCAAACATGCATCCACACTAGCATGGATTCTACAAGGCTTGGAGAAGGGGAGGGAGGCCCTAGCATGCCAGAACTAGGGGGAAAGTTGAGGGTCCCTACCTCAAATAGAAGAGCCAACTAGTTGGGGTCTTTTCGTGTGTATGGCCACCTCCTCGTCGCTCTAAGCTCCATGCTCACACCGTCCATGAGTAAAGTCCGGTCTCATACTCGTCGGAGAAGAAGTCACACATCGAAGAGGGATCTGTCATGCTCACGCCGAAGAAGGAAGGAGGGATCGAAGACTCCACACTACCAAAACTCCTCCACAGTCGAGCTTAGATAATAGGGGGAAAAGGAGAGGAGAGGAAGAGGAAGGGAGAAAGGGGGAAGAGAGATCTGCTGGTCTTGCATATATAGGCCTCGGATCTGAGAACACAACAGCCAACTGATCGCATTCACTAATGCACGCGAAGGGCTTCTTATCGCGATCCTAAAGGCTCGGTCAGACCCGACAATCGGACCCGCCACATGTCACCCTTGCAAGCCTGACACCCTGAATGTTATGACTGGCATGTCGCCTTCAGCTGACAAGTGCCTCGACATGTGTTCCAAATGTCCCAACAGTAAGATGACAAAATGGGCTTAGTGTGGTCAGAAGGTGAACACGACGAATTGCCTATCGCGTTCTTAACCAAAATGCCACATCCATCCTATCACCTTCAGAAGGCGATAGCCTGATACGTTGTTACCTTCAATAGAAGGTGGTTGACCAAATAGAGAAGGGATGTTACACATGTGTTAAAAAAAGAAAAAAAGAAAAGACCTCTGGTATCCAAGGTGTTGTTTGTGTGAAAAATGTACAAGTATTATGTCATCATCAAAAATGGGGAGAATGTTGTGTTGTGTGTTTTGATGATGGCACAATATGTGTGTTTTGATGATGACTCAATGATAACTAAACTGGATTGTCTGAACATGATTGTATGTGTTGACAAGTCGACTTGTGACAATTGACAAGTTGACTTGTGTTTCAATAGATTTTTATAACATGTTCTATAAAAGAGAAGACTTCATAGAAGTCGACTGGTTCTAAATGAAAAGTCGACTTGTGAACTCATGTATTTTTATAACATGTTTTGTGAAGGATTTGTTTTAGGAAGTCAAATTATGTAAAGACAAGAGTCAACTTTTGTGAACAAACGAGTTGACTTGTCAAAAGACAAAGTCGACTTGCTGATCTGAAGAGTCGACTTGTGGAGCAAAGAAGTTGATTATCTGTTTTGCTCATTTGATATCTTCAAGAGGTGTCGACACACATGGTTCACAGGTGGACACATGGTCCATAGATGTCAACTTGCAGAAGACAGAAGTCCACTTGTGATGACTATGTTCATCAATAGATTGGTTACTGGAAATCAATTGTTGTGTTTATATTTAATGTGATGGTCTAATTTGTGTGTTTAAGTGTGCAGAAAAATAGGCCAAAGTCGCATTGGTAAGTGCACATTACAAAGGCTATGACTTGGGCAGGATAGAGTTGAAGACTGACTAAGAAACTGATAGTCGGTCGACTGAACTCTGATTATTGGTCGACCAATCATCCCAATGAGTTCCTTCCAGAAGCCAAGTGAAAAATAGTTGATCAAATTCCAAAGAATGGTCTACTAAAATGATGATACCAATTGGAGAAGACAAGTGTTCAGGTTGATGAATAAGAACTCTAATCGATTGATGAAGAACCAATCGATTAGTGAAGGAACTTCCGATTGGTGACCAAATTGAAGAACGATCGACCAAACTCTGATTTTCGGTCAACCGATCCTTCCAAGGAACTACTTCTAAGAATAAGACCAAGAATAGTCAACCAAACTCCAACAATCGGTCGACTGATGTGCAAAATTGATTTGGACTGCAGACCATTTTAAAGAATGTTGTGCAATTATTTTTGCAAACATTTTACTTAGTGTTTTGAATATGACAAAATCATCTCTTATTTAGGTAATAAACAAATTCATATTATTATAATATAATGATCAAAATTGCAATTTCGTATTATTGCTAAAGCCATGTGTGTATTATATTGTACAATTAATTCTAGATAGTAAGTGTTGACACACAAATGTTTACATGTCAACACATGCTTAACAATTATCACCAATAAAATTATTCTCAGTCCACAACTAGAATATCTATACGACTCCGACTAAGGAAGTCAAAGTGAGACTCCGACTCGTGAACAAGTCACGACAGTCGAAGTTCAACTCTGATTGTCGGATAGTCCAAGTGAGACTCCAACTTGTGAACAAATCATAGTAGTCGAAGTCCAACTCCGACTCTTAGATAGTCGAAGTGAGACTCCGACTTGTGAACAAATCACAGTAGTCAAAATTCAACTCCGACTCTCGGATAGTCGAAGTGAGACTCTGACTTGTGAACAAATCACAATAGTTAAAGTTCAACTTCGACTCTCGGATAGTCTAAGTGAGACTCCGACTTGTGAACAGGTTACGATAATCGAAGTTCAAGTAAGACTCCGACTTATGATCAAATCATAATAGTCAAAGTCCTACTCCGACTCTAGACAGTCAAGTCTAATATCAACTTATGGACATATCTCAACATTCGAAGTGCCACTCAGACTCTAGTAAAGTCAAAGTTTCTACACTTGGAGAGAAAATTATCTAGTTGCATATCTGTTAATGCTATTTCGTTTCGATTGACTTTGTAATATCTTTTTGTAAACCTCTTTATTAATCAATGAATAGATTATATTATTTCAAACATTTGATGCATCTATATGTCAATCAAATCATTCTATCCTTTAATTATTGAACTCTTAATGAATGTTATACTCTTTTGTTTAATAAACTTTGAGAAGAAATCTCTTAACTCTTTATTGACAAATCTTTACTCCAACTCATAAAGCTTTTAAAGTCGAAGTACATTCTTCATTGTACTTACGATTTCTGAACTCTAGAACGTACTATTGCACATCTTGTTCTTTATGTTCTTTGCATTCAATTTATTATTATTATAAAAAAACATATTAGAGTATTGCGTTTTAGAATGTTCCCTGATAGCTCAGTACTTTGCAAGATATCTGTTAGTGTCCCTCTAACTGACAAGCTTCCAGATATTATAGGGTGTTTGGTTACAGTTTTTTACCAAATTTTTCTCCCAAATTTGAAAAAGGAAAAGATGCCATGCAGACACGTTTGGTGAGGTAATATATTTTTTTTTGGAAAGAAAACCAACTCCATTTAAAACTCTATGGAAAAAAACAAGTCATCAACAGTTTTTTTTTAAACACTCACACGACAGACTCCTTACAACTTCGGGCTCTGTCTTCCCTACCCCCCCCCCCCAGACTGTCTCCGGAACAACCCCCCTTCCCTTCGCCCCTGCTGCCCCCCCCCCCTGACTATCTCTCCGAACAACCCCCCTTCCCCTTCACCCCTACTACAACCCCCCCCCCCCCCCCGACTATCGTCGTTGCCCCTGCTGCAACCCCCTTCGGCCCTACTACAAACCAACCCCCCCTCTAACTTTTATTATAAAAATAATATAATTAAAATATCTATCAAACATATGTCTATACAATTTTAAAAATATATATCGATTTTACCAACAGATAGTAACATTTTTCTCAAATTTAAAACTTTAATTAAAAGTTAAAACACTATAAATTTTTAGTTGGAAATAATTAAAAAAAATTGCAAACAAACCCCTATAAGGAAGACTTTTTGTAGGACACACTGCATGCCGAGCAGGTGTAACCATTCCTCTTTGAAAGTTCACCTACTCTTATATGCTTGAAGTATAGTACTTTCTCTCTGAAACAAAAAGATATCTTTTCAAATAACTTGCTTTTTATTTTCAATTATGGTACAAGACTAACCATGGAAAGGAGAAAAAATTTTGCATGAGTATGGTGCTTGCAGACATTTATTGTGGCTATCAACAGGAGCATGAACTATCCAAAATAGCCAAAAAGTCATTGAAAAATAAGAAGCATCTAAAGATGGTTTTCTCAGTCACAACGATTATATTTCAAATGGTTACATTCCAACGAATAGCTAAAGACTTTGAAGGGTATATATAAGAGTCGAAGTTTGTATGAAGAGTGTGATAGATATGCATAGAGACAGAGACATATAGACTCACACAAAATCTAAAAGAAAGAAAGAATAGAGAACAATCTATTCCAAGCAATGCACTCCTAGCATTCAAGCTCTCAAGCCTTCAACCAGTTTGCCAGTGGGTGGATTCAAATTCTTAGATCATCTTCTTAAAGTCCACCTTAGAATCAGAAAGAGAGAAGTACTACAATTCTTTTTTCCTTCAGATCTCTTTTTGTTTCTCTATGCTTAATCATTTTTTGAGCAGCACTCAGTTTGTAGCTTCTCTGAGTTGTAACTGGTAGGGGGTTATTCATTGTGTGTGTTCCCCATGTGGAGAAGGGAAGACTTTCTTGGGTGCAAGTGGTTGTAATATCCCTCTTTGAAGGAAAGTCCAAGTTTCCTGTGGTTAGAGGAAATCCCAGAACTGCTGGGGACTAGATGTAAGACTCTTATTTGAGAGGAGATCTAAACCAGTATAAAATTCTTGTGCATTTTTTATGATTGTTTCCACTAAGTTACACTTGTTTCACACACAACACACAAGGTACAACATATCTGTTAGTGTTCTTTCAGATCCAAATAATTTTAATTGGTAAAAAGTCCTATTTACCCCCCCCCCTTTTTTTAGGACTCTAAAGCTCCTCTAGATCTAACAAAGAATGGTCTACAAACTCCAGTTCCGTCGACGCAGTTTCCTAATCTGAATGAACTGATGACCAGTCTGCCCCCATGTAATTTTAATAATTACATATATATATATATATATATTGATGATTAACAAAACCAAACAAGTTTATCAATTATATCTAATGAATATTTCATAAGTCTTAAGTACAGGAAAATATCAGGTCAAACAAGCCAATAAAGGTATGCATTACTTCTCTGAAGCCTTAATCTCTTCAACATGATATTTCTGTTGCCCGGTTGGCTAACCCAGAGGGGGGGGTGAATGGGTCTTTAAATTAAACTTATCTAATAAAACCTGAACTTAAACAAACATAAAGAGTTCTTGAAAGGGATTAGTAATGGTTAGTAAAAACACAATCACACAAAGAAGACAATCACACAACACACAGATTTATCCTGGTTCGGATCTCCCTCCTTAGGAGTCCTACGTCCAGTCCCTGAGCAACCCTCAGGATTTCACTAACTAGGGTACAGTCCCCTTATGGACAAAAGCAACCACCCAGCTCAGCTGGTCTTCCTTCACCCCTGAAGGGAACACAACACCCTGGTACCACCAGTCTTCCTTACTCCTGAAGGAAAAACACCACCCTGGAAACCACCAGGTCTTCCTTCACACACGAAGGGAATAACACAGGAAATTCTTGAAAGAAAAAGACTAGCCCCTAGATCAAGCTTTTACAAAACTCAATCTGAAGCTACAAGCACTGAGAGTCGAAGATCTACACAAAGTGCACTCTCTCAGAACTAAACTAGCTCTTCCTTGATTTTTCTTCTCACAGCACAAGAAGCTAGGAGCCAAGATCGAAAGGAGAGGATTTCTGGCTCTAGAGATCTTCTGAAGACTTGAAAGAAGCAGAATTCTAGCCTCTCTTGAAAAATTTGATAAAGCTTCCTTCGTCTTGTATTTATATCTCCAATTTGAATGAGGATGAAGAGATGACCGTTGTCTCACAGCTTTGGTGTACGTTAGACTGAAGGATCTATAGAAACTTCCTGTCGACAGCCTTTTGTTCTTTGGAGCACGCAAAGTGATGAGATCTTCTTAGCTGGCTTGAAGTTCTTTCTGTGTCAGATGATGTAGGACAGTGTATCCTTAAGGTCCTACAAGGTTGAGCTTTAATGGTAGACAGCTATACTATCTCCAGATGTCAGTCAACGTTAGAGCAGATAGACACAAATATGGTAGTGACAGTTTATCGTTCTAGAAGATGCATGCAGAGGATACACGAGAATGGAAGATATGTTCTGTATCTGTGCAGAGATACGTTCAGTCTTAATTAAATGCATGGCAGTTAAACAGACGTGATGCGACTTTGACTATTCAACGTAGCTTAAATCAAGGAAAACATTTAATTAATGGAAACATGACTTATGCAGTCGTTATGAAAATCTGATAGAATCGTTATGATCAAGTTGCTGTAGACTCATAAGAAGTCGTTATGATAACTTATGAAATCGTTACCACAACCAAGTCGTTCTATAACAGATGATATAAGAAATCGTTATGAAACATGGCAAGTCGTTCTGATTCTGAACAAATCGATATGAAACACTTATCAGATCGTTATGAGATGCAAGTCGTTGTACTCTCTAAAGAAATCGTTGTGAAAACTTACAGAACGTTATGACGAGCAAGTCGTTATGACTCTCTGAAGAAATCGTTACGATGACTTACAGAATTGTTATGACGAGCAAGTCGTTATAACTCTCTAAAGAAATCGTTGTGAAAACTTACAGAATCGTTATGACGAGCAAGTCGTTATGACTCTCTGAAGAAATCGTTACGATGACTTACAGAATTGTTATGACGAGCAAGTCGTTATAACTCTCTAAAGAAATCGTTACGATGACTTACAGAATCGTTATGACGAGCAAGTCGTTATAATTCTCTAAAGAAATCGTTACGATAACTTACAGAGTCGTTATAATGAGCAAGTCGTTATAATTCTGAGGAAGTCGTTACGATAACTTACAGAGTCGTTATAATGAGCATGTCGTTATAATTCTGAGGAAGTCGTTACGATAACTTACAGAGTCGTTATAATATCGACTTGTTTGACACAACAAGGTTATTCAATCTTTCAAGTAAATCGTTGTTCTAGAGAGGAAATCGTTATAGTTAATGAAGGAATTATTATGGCTCTTCTGTGTAAGACTTACCACAAATGCTTGACTTTTTGTTTTTTTTTTTTTGGGTAATTGTGCTTATGGCTAGATAAACAAGGTTAGAGAAACTTTGA
>CM024756.1:6944509-6990639 GCA_014218235.1 Colocasia esculenta
CACCATATAGGTAATTGTCTCCAGATATTTCAAGGCGAAGACAACAGCAGCCAGCTCGAGATCAGTACAGGTGGAATTGATTCATATGTCTTCAGTTGTATTGAAGAATAGGCAAGACCTCCTCCTTTTGCATTAGTACACAACCTAGCCCGATTCCTGAAGGCATCGTTGTAGACAGGAGACACTTCTCCCTCTACTGACAGAGCGAGAGACAGGTGCTGAGGTATGGGAACTTGAGAGTTTTGAAACTCTTTCACACTCTCTATTCCAGGAGTAGGAATTCTCCTTCGTGTCAGACGCGTAGAGGAACGACGATCTTGGAAGAAGTCCTTGATGAAACCGCCTGTAGTAGCTAGACATCCCAAGAAGCTTATCTCGGACATTAGTTGGTCTCTCCCAATTGAGTTAAACTTTGACTTTGGAGGGATCAACTGAGATGTCGTCCTTGAGAGACATGGCCCAAGAAGGACACTTCTCGAGCCAGAATTCACACTGCTACGTTTTGCGTACATTTGTTGTTCTCGCAAGACTTGCAGTGAAATCTTCAGGTGTTTCTTCATATACTTTCCTTGGTCTTGGGGTATATGAGGATTATCGTCGATGAAGACTACCACGACATGAAAGGTATGGCGATATATGCTTTCTGTCCTTGAAATAAAGTCTCGCTGCGAGCATTGGTTAGAAAAAAATGGCATAATCGAATTCATAATGTCCATACCTTCCTGAAAGCCGTTTTGAAGATACGTCATCCTTGATCCTCATTTGGTGATAGCCTATCGAAGATCGAACTTGGAGCTAATGATCTGGTCCAGATATTTGTTCTCAGCATCGACTCGGGCAAAGGGGTACTTGGTTGTATGGTACGTGATTGAGTTGGTCGATAGTCGAGGCAGGATACTCGATCAACATCACTCTTTATGATATGAAAAAACAGGAACTCCCCATGGGGAAGTACTTGGTCTGATGAACCACTTTTCTAGTAGCTCCATCAGTTGCGCCTTCAATTCCTTAGCTCAGTAGGTGACCTCCAGTACGACGTTGACGTGATAACCGATGAGGGCTCTAGTATTAGCTCAATGGTGAAGTTGACATCTTGTCAGGTGGGATCTCGGCAGCTCTTCGGGGACATTCATCGGGAAATCCTTGACTGGATGTGGTTGTCTGGATGTCTTCTATTTAGAACCTTCTTCTCCACAACTACGGCCGAAGGAAAGAAATGCAGCCTTTCCTTATCGTGTTATGAGCCTTTATGGCAGAGATTAGAGACATCCGTCTCTTATGTCTATCCCAGAGAATGTCAATTTAGGAAAGTCACAAAAAGTAACCTTCCTTTATTACAGTCGAACTTGGCCCATAAGCGGACACCAGTCGACTCCTAAGATTACATCATAGCCTTCCCTGGGCATACATACCAGGTCGGCCTTAAAGTTTCATCTCTGATCATTACATCGGCAGAAGGAAAGTATTTTTTTAGTTTTTCTTCTCTCCTAGTGGTGCAGTAACAGAGAATTCACATCCCATGGGTTGTAGTTGGTATTCAAGTTATCCCTAAATTTTGAGATATAAATGAATGAGTTGCTCCAGTATCAAACAAGACAAATGCGGATAGAGAGAAAACTTGAAGGGTACCTTCTACCACACCTCCTTCCTCTGTGGTTTCTTCATTATGCAAGGCTTGCAGCTTTCCTTGTTTCTTAGGTGCATTAGGGCACCTTTCATTCTCTTTCAGTAGTGGGCACTCGGAGGATGTGGTGCTCACGACTCCCACAGTGCAGACATGTGCCGGCTTTCCTCCCGCATTCGTCAGCATGTGACTTGGCTTGTCACAGCTTGCAGTTGCCTTTGGCTGGAGTGTTGGGTACGAAAACCTTGGGTTTCCTTTCTTGGCCGGATCCCTTCGTGATGTTGAAGGCGCTTCTTGCCGTCGGTAGGCTTAGCAGATGACTGACCCAAGGTCACTTCCTTCTCGACGAACTTCCCTTTGTACGGTCGGTTAAGTCCGTAGCATCTTCTAGCAGTTGGCTTTCTTTACCATCTCGGCATAGGTCTGGATGTTGAGAGTGGCAGTTGAGTGATGTAGTGGGGCTTAAGGCCATTTAGAAAAAGCTTAGCATTCATCCTTTCAGTGATCACCAGATGTACGGCATAGCACGCTAGTCTTGAAAACTGGGCTTCATATTCGGCACAGTCAAACTCCGCTGTTTAAGAGCAGCGATTCCATAGCATCCTTTCTTGGATATGCTCGGAGAAGTATTGGAGTTGAAAGCTTCCTTAAAACTCGTTCCCGATGAATTGCCCATCTCTCTAGTAGCTTCCATTGATTCCCACCATGCTCGGGCGTCCTCTCCAGTTGGAAAGTAGCCAGTAACAGCTTATCCCCCGCTGCACATTGCATGACACGGAAGATCCTTTCCATTTCCTCAGCCAGTGCTCGGCTTCATCCGGATCCGTGGATCCACTGAACCTGGGCTGGTTCAGACTCCTGAAGTTGTGATGTAGGTCGCCTTCACCACGATTGCCACTCCTTGGGTAGCTTGCACAATGGCGCGCATCAGTTCATGGATGGTTTGTTGCATGCCCCTCATTTGAGCACGTTCAACAGTCATCTTGATTGCTTAATTCTACAAAATAACTTATTGTCATGATATCGATGTGGAATTTAATTCGTGTGTGTGTGAGTTCATTTTAGCTAGTTACCCTTGGCTCAAACACAATCAACTAGGTAGGATAATTGACCTAGTCGAGGAAGGTTAACCTAGATCATCCTATACTTAAGAATAACCTAGGCTCTGATACACAAAAACTTTCACGCCCCTATGCGGAATATCGGAACGCGGGGCAGTTGTAAGTAAACAAGTACAGAGAAAGTACTAGACATCAAACCATGCACAATGAATAATACCAAAACAAACCTTTCCATTAATAATTTCAAATGTAGTTACAAACACTAATATCAGAGCCATTCTATAGGGCCCAATTACATTGAAATAAAGCAAAAGACCTAACTACTACAACGTTAAACATAGTAATAGGACGCTAGGGTACATAAGACATCACTCCAGGTCGTTCCCATCCTCTTGAGTGTATAGTTCATCCTCGGTCTCACCTGAGAAACAAACGATAATAACGCAAGGTGAGCGAACAACCCCAGTAGGACTTAAATCTCAGGCTTAAGTAGGCTTTAAATAAATTAATGCATTAAAGGTGGAGTACTAATGATAGAACGAGAGAGTCAAGTAATAGCGTGATATCACGTGAATGAAATAGCAAGACTTTCCAAAAATAGCAGAAGTGTCGGGACTAGCACAAAATGTAGGATGGCCATAGCACAATAGCACAAAGTATTGCCATAGAATAAAGAGTATAGCATAGCACTTTTGTCAATAGACAAGAGAGAACATAGCACTTTGTGTCCATTTGATTGTCAGAATTCGATGTACTATGGATATTAACTCCCAGGGCCACTAGCACTTTCGGTCGCACATCCAGGACCAGATCAAGCCCTTTATATATTGCCAGGCATGGTTATATTGTTTATCTGTAGACACTCAGTCAATGCCAATATGGGGTACCAAGAAATAGATAAGAGCACTAGATGAACAGACGAGATAGCAGAGTGAACGTGAATAGACGAGAGAGTAGAGTATAGATGAGAGCTAGGGACATTTGCTCGTAACACGTCGAGTAACAGCGATAGTAACAGTTTCACAACACGCACACTTGGTGTTGGCAGTCAGGTAGAATTCACAACCCTACCAGGCCTTGTTATGTACAGGTCCAGAGGTCAGGCGTGATTCAAGATAAGAGTGAACTTCTAATAGTCGTTGAATCGTATTGATCCTGAAGGGTATCATAGGTGTTAGGGTACAACTGGCTCGTCGACCATGCGGGAATCCATGGACAGAGGAGACTTACGGAGGCCTTGAACAAAGACTCACTAGTCCGGCAGAAGGAGTATCCAACAGAGAGTTCGTCAAGTCAAGAAAAAGGGTAATTATAGAAACAAATACTCGACGTTCTAGAGGAGTTCTAGAAACAGTGGAGCGTCGAGATCGGTGTTCCAAAACATCGCGAGAAACGTACACGTATAATTAAGCATGAGGTAATTTAATTACATAAATTACCAGATAAATTATGTAACATGTTCATGCCAATTAAGCCATATTAGGATGGTTCAAAATGTGTGTATGTGTCATGAAATCATAGATGGAAATTAGTCGTGTGTATGTATTTTAAATCACATATAAATGTTCAATTTATAATAAGTGCAATTATTGCGGTTATAACTGGGATTAAAGGGTATAAGCACAATAGGCAATTAGAGCATTGCAATTAAGGGGTTTTTTTATAAAAGACCTAGATCGCGACGTACCCCCGTGAGGGTAGCGAAGGGGTAAGGACATATCGTGACAAGGGCTTGCACTGAATGCGACAGGTTGTTCAGAACAAGCGCTGAAATCACGATGGGGTCTTGCAAGGATTGCGACAGTTCGGTCATGACAGGCGCAAGGATCGCGACGGCAGTGCCCGTTGCGTTCAAATTGCGACGGTTGATGCTGTCACAACAAGACCCCTAAACGCGGTCTATAGGCCGTCGCGTTCACAGGGCCGCACTGAGTCTGACAGGGGGTCAGACATGCCTTGGATGCGGTCGAAGGGCTAACCTTCTTGACACAGGTTGTTCTAAAACTAAGAACAAATTGGTCAGTGCATGGAAAAATTGTGAAACTAGTTTTAAACAGGTCCAGACATGCATGGGTACTTCCGTAAATCAGAATCGGAAAGCAATGAAGGTTTCAACATTGTTTAATAAAGAGTATTCATGATGAACATGAACTATGTACAATTGGGATCAACAAATTAATTCGTATGATAGGGTAGATGGAAATTAGGGCTTTCAGGGGCAAATGAAACCTAACCTCCATCAGAATCTTCACTAAAACTTTTGTGGCATGAGATCAAGTGTAGAAGGAGAACAAGAAGTATGAAGGGGGCTCGGGGTCATGTAAGTTGTAGAACTTTGAAAATTGAGAACTAAAGATTTTCTCGATGGAAAAATATGAAATCAAAGGGTTTTTGTTCCTGATGGATGAGACATCCTACAGAAAAAGTTTCATGGTTTTATGCTCGTGAGTATGCCTACCTTTAGTCTTTTTACATCTCTAGGGCAAGAACTTGAAGAACTTGGGGAAGAACTTGGGAGATCCCTCTTCTCCACGAATTCTCCCCCTCTTGGCCTTTCTTCCTGGTCCAGCAACCTCTTGGCACGAGCTAGGGCCGGCCATGAGGTTTTAGAGAAGTATTTAAGCTTCTCCTCTTTCCCTCTCCTAGTTTAAATCTAATTCTCATTAATTCCGAGTTTCCTATTTTTCTCTCCCTTATTAAGGAAGAGATCTCTTAATTGGGTTGAGAGAGGAGGATTTCGTGGCCAAGCCAATTGGGGTAGTTTATGATTCCAAATCCAACTCAAATCACTTATTTTTAATGCATTAAATACCCTCTTTTTATTTAAGTAATAATTAAGTTGCTAATTTAGGGTATTTCCCATTATTCTTCTTTTAAAAATTCCTATTTTGGCCCACTAAATTCTTTTGGGTCAATTAATAAAGCACATCACTTGTTTTCATTTAATGGGTTTTATTTAATTCTCTTTCCATTAATTTCCTATGTAATTTATTTTCTTTTATTTGATTTTTTTTAAATCAAAATTTTAATATTGTGTAAATTTTTATTTCGTTCAAAAATTCAAGTTGCCACATATCATGCTCATTTCCAGTTATTAAAGTGTATGCGTCATGAAGATAGAATGAGTACTAATTGTATTCCTTTCGTACAAAAGGAATATCCAATGCTTCTCTTATGAACCTTGTGGACAGGTTGATGAGTACTCCATTTACTTTAGTTACAAAAGCATGCTTTTTACTTTCCAAATTTGCATGAAATTCTTGGGCTAAATTTGGATAAATGACTTTATGGTCCCTGATGAATGTAGTCCATCCTTGAAATGCAAAAAGGTCAAGCAATTCTAGAAAAGTTGAGTTTATACCTTCATTGGAAATATCAACCACTCTAGGTTTAAGAATTTGCCAATTTTCTGATGGACCTTCACTATCTTCTTTCTCTTCATTTTTTGAGTTTGCTGCCTCTTCCACACTTGCTTTCTCTTTATTAGTTTTTTCAGATATGTGACCTTCTTCAACACTTTCAGTTATTTGGTTGTCTAAGTTGTCATCCCCTTTTGAGCGAGAGTTTGCCCTAGATTCGACTGCGAGGGAACTGGAAGTGGAATTTGTTGCTTCAGGGCTAGATGCTTCAGACTTTTCTTTTTCTGAGTGCTGGTTATCCTCTTCTTCGGAACTGCTGAGTTCCACAAACTCACTCTTCCTCTTTCCTTTTGAAAAACCTTTCTCTTTAGCCGCCCTTGGATGTGAGAATTGACGTCTTGAAAAGGGGGCTTCTAGTGCTTTCCTCTTCTATGGAGTCAAGTGTACTATAGGATCATTTCTGGCCTTTGTTCTGTGCTCAGAGGAATCACTGATCACCACTCCTGGTTGTACTACCTTTGGCTTTGCACTCTTGCGAGCATGAAGTTTAGGAACCATTTTACTCTTGCCAGAAGGAGAGAGAAAAATGGCAACTGCCTTGATGGAGGGGGAAGAAGATGCTTCGCTGGAGATGAAGGATGAGTTCGGCAGAGACCAAAAGAGTTTCAGAGGACGGGAATGGAGAGGAATGTGTGAGAAGAATGAACGACATACAGGTGTGTTGAGAGGGAATTTATGGAATTTGAAGGAATCGTGTCGACCTGCCCTAGAGAGGGTACAATGAACTGGCAGTTCATTAACCTTAACCTCAAGCCATGGTAAATTGAGCCAAGATGTGTCGACACAGCAGCGCAAGTGCGTCGACCTAAGATTTCAAATAGGTAGTTTCAAATCAGACAAAATCAATAGTAAGAATTCAATCACGAGGAATATGATCTTATTAGATCATTCAGGAATTATTAAGGAATAAAAGTCATCTCTCTGAATTTCATTTAATTGCACCCTTTTGACATATTAATGGTTTGAAAATTATAAACAACAGTTTGACCATTAAAAAGCCGGAAGAAAATCCCAACGCTTATTAAATAGAGACAAAACACATGAAATGCTTCCTTCTCTTTAATCTTATATATCATGATAGATAAGAATCTTTAGAAACAATTTCAATTAGTATTGAAAATAAGCACCATGACATTTTCATAGGCAAGAATCATCAATTTTTTTTTTAAGGATTTTGCTTTTATTAGAAAAATGAAAAAGAAGAACATTCAGCCATATGTTAACATTTTCATGCAGGAGCACATGATTTTCACACACTCGAGTTTCTGATTACTCAAGATTGATAGTCATCATGCAACAAGGGTTATATGTAAACCTTTTGATGTGAGGATACACGCTGGTTAGAGGCAAGACTCCCTAGTTACTCAGTTCAACATAAGAAATTCACAAATTCATTAACCCTAAAGAATAGAGATAATCAGGTTCTTCATGACATACATTTTTTTTCATTTTATTTGTGAAAAAAATGTAGTTTCTCAGAAGCAAGATCATTGATCTGCCAAGATAGGTTGATATTCATGAGTTATATTTTTAGCCTTCTGCATGGCATAAAAATATTTAAGAACAATACTTATCTTTAGATTTTTCAATCAAAGACTCCTTCCCATGATTTTCAGAAATTAGAGAAAGAGAATTTTCAGAGTGTTTTAAAACTATTTTATAGCCTAGATATTTTTTCAGAGTTTTAAAAATTCAAACTATGAATTTATAAACCTTAAACCATTAGAATATTTTAGGGGTAATTGAGAAGGGAGAAAGAAGGACTTTAAAATCCCCCTGAATTGATGCCAATGATAAAAAATCGTCATGATTGAATACTTTCCCTCATGAATGAATTAATTGAGATTGGAGAGAAATTTATTCAAGGTTGGAATTTGAGTGAATTAAAGAGCAAGAATAGACTGGGATCAAGGCTCACCAGAGATTGGGTCGACACAACAACCATTAGTGTCGACCTCATTCAGACCATTTCTCAGTTTTTATGAACTTTTCTCCTCCTCAGATATTGACCTCTGTGAAACCTCAACTTACTCAAATTATCCAGCACTTTTGCCATCATTTAAACCAGTTTGACACTTTTACAGAAACATCTATTTCCCCAAGCATGAATTCATGACACTTTGAGCATTTGAATGAGAATCTCCCCCTTACAATGTGCGTTATGAAAAAATAAGAGTAATGTGCAATGACCATGAATAGAGTCGTTCATACAAATTATATTATATATCATTTGATTCTTGGTACTTGGCAGAGAAATTTTTCTCATGCATAGTAAAAGCTTCCAGACAAGCCTAACTTGTCTTTCCACAAGTCACCATTTGATATACCAAAGATTCAAGATATGAAATACATCATGGATTCAATCAAATAAACAATTGCAATGAAGTAAATAATCAGATTATCAATCATTCAATCTTACAAAGACCACGTTCTCTTCTTACGGAAGAAATCTTTCATTATGAAGAGGTTTTGTGAAAATGCCAGCAATTTGCTTTGATCTCTGAAATGCAATTCAAAAGAATTCTTGTTCACTTCATCTCTTAGAAAATGGTGTCCAATTTCAATGTGCTTAGTCCTAGATGTGTCTCAATAATGTGTGATAACAATAGTGCAATAAATTTGGCAAAAAAATCCTTGGTAGTCTTGGAGTTGATGTTTAATCCATAACACTTGAGTAGCACAGCTCCCTACAACATTATATTCTGCCTCTATAGTGGAGAGGGCAACCAAGTGTTGTTTCTTAGATGCCCAAGAGACTAAACACCCTTCCAAAAAATGGCAATAGTCACTAGTACTTTTTCTATCCAATTTACACCCAACATAATCCTCACTTGAATAAAGGATTTACTTATATTCACAAAATGCAGGACACCATAATCTTAGGTCATGAGTTCCTGCAAGATATCTGAAGATTCTTTTTATAGCACTCATGTGAGATTCTCTAGGACTAGCCTAAAATCTAGCACACATGCACACTAAAAATTGAATATCATGTCTAGAGGCAGTAAGATAGAGCAAGGATGCAATCATACCTCTGTGGATTTTTGCACCTACCATGTTACCTTTTAGGTCAGCATCTAGACTTGATGTTGTGCTCATTGGAGTTGCCATAGCTTTGGTGTTTTCCATTTTGTATTTCTTCAGTAGCTCTAGGATGCATTTGATCGATTGATAAATGTTCCTTCTTTAATTTGAACCATCTGTAATCCAAGAAAGAACTTTAGTTCTCCTTTAAACTCATCACAAATTCATTGGTCATTACATCATCAAACTCTTTACATAATGAAGTTTTGGTTGATCCAAATATAATGTCATCGATGTTGGGTTGAGTGTGAATATAATTCATTTCCCCTCATATTTTGATGATGACAAGATGTGATTTTAATGCAAAATAACTGGAACATGTTAGATGCACCACATGTTATGACCACATTTAAAAAGCATGTTTCCAAACATATTTATATTTATATTCATGATAAATCAAGGACTAATAATTTATATGTTTATTTCTCAGGGACAAATTTTATTGCAAGGGTAGTGTCAACACACCCCATACTGGGTCAACAAATGCTCCAAGTCCTAAGACAAAAGATGAAGAAATGGTCAACTAGTGTCGACACTAGCCCAAGTCAGGTCGACACTAGAGACAGCTCCAGAGAAAGATGTGAACAGGCTTCTACATCAGGTCGACACCAGATGCAGTCAGGTCGACATTAGAGAGCCTTCCCAGAAGGCCTATTTTTCAGCGGGCTACAGCAGGTCGCCATGAATTATCTCAGGTCGACACTAGATGCCTCTCCTAAGGAACTGTTTTGCCCAGTCTGGGACAGTGTGTCGACAAACCCTATGGGCAGGTCGACACACTCCGGAAACTTATGACTTAAAGTTTCTCCTGGACACGTGGCACCTTAGGGAATTAATGGATTGGCTTGGATCGTGTGCCCACATACCCAAGGGTACCTTTGGACTATTAGGGTATAATACCCTCCTATTGGCCATCCAACGTAACAGAACCCTTTCAGAGCCCCAGAAATCCATTTTGGCGGCAAGAAGGTTCCCCTCCCTGCTCCTGCTCTCCTGGTGTTTCCTCAAGCCAATTCTCATCTGTTCAAGCATGAGAAGTGGAGTTTGATCATTGAAGATGTAATTGGATCACTTCAAGGAAGCAGATCAAGTGGAAGCAATCGATTGAGAAGACTTCAAGGAAGATCCCAAGTTCAGATTGCAGAGTATCGGCTAGGGACTTCAAGAATTCAAGCCTCTTCGAAATTCGATCTTCTACAAGGGAGTATAGTTGAAGAGCAAGGACGTTCTATACAATTCGTCATTTCCCTTTGTCTCTTCTGAGTCATTTCTAAGATTGTGAATGTGTTGTTGCATAAGTCTCATGAATGAACTCTTGATAGATCAGATCTATTACTAGAGGATCTGAGTCTTGTGTTTCTTTCTAGCAAGTGTTTGTGAACCTTTTGCGCTCAGTGGTTTTGAGTCATGTACTCAAGTTGTGTTGAGCAGTCTTGCTCAGGGTTTCTAGAGTAGTCTTGCTCTAGAGGTCATGTGAGTTGTAAACTCAGGTTGTTGGAGTTGTCAGGCTCCAGTGGGTGTGGTGTGCCCAAGTTGTTAGTGAATCCCCACTGTGTAAGGGGTGGATGTAGGAATCACATGGTGTGATTTCCGAACCACCTAAAAATCTTTGTACAGTGGTCTGATTGTGGTTTGAATTCTCTTTGCGTTAGATGCATGCATAGGGTCTTTCGAATTCAAATTTAATTAACTTGTTCACACACTCCGATTGCACAACGCACTTAATCACTCTTCAGATCTGTGAAATCTATCTTCATTTGTCTCTAATTCAAGAATTTATCAAAATTGGTTAAGCTTTCGCATTAGTTGGCATAGATCTATTCAACCCCCCCTTCTAGATCTTGTCCACATCATTTCTCGATCCTTCAATTGGTATCAGAGAGGGTTTACACTTGATCTGATTTGATCTGAGTAATTTCTGATTATTTGGTGTCTTGATTTTGCTTGTTTGTTTGCTAAGTATCTCTTCTTTGCACCTTTAATTGTCTTAATGGATTCAAGAGGGTTGATGGCTGAGGGTCACTCTATTAATAGGCCACCTTTTTCAATGGGACAGACTACACCTATTGAAGAATAAAATGCAGGTCTTCCTTAGAGCCCAAAACTACGAAATATGGAAGGTAGTCGAAGTAGGTCCCTATGAGAATCAGGGGGAGGAAGAGACCTGGACTAGGGAAGCAGATTAGGAGGGCCACTCTGAATTATAGTGCCATAAACATGATCCAATGTGCAGTCCACCCTAAGGGTACTCGAGAATCTCAATGTGCATATCTGCCAAATAGATGTGGGATAAACTCGAGTTAACTATGAGGGAACATCTCAGGTGAAAGAAACAAAGCTAACATTCTTGTCTCTGAATATGAATTGTTCATGATGAAATCTAATGAGACAATTTCTGAAATGTTTGCCAGGTTTATGATCATTGTAAATGGACTGAAGGACCTTAGGTAAGGATTATTCAGATGCTGACTTGGTATGGAAAATTCTACATTCTCTTCTTCAATTTGGCACACCAAGGCTACAGTCATTGAAGACTCCAAAGATTTGTCCAAAATTTATTGGATGAATTGATAGGGTCCTTAATGACTTATGAAATCAATTTAAAGAGAAATGAAGAACATATAATTAAAACCAAGCCAGTACACTAAAGGCTCTTCAAGTAACAAAGATAAGAGTCGGGAAAACCAGTTCTGATGAGTCTGAGTCAAAAAGGATGAGATTGCCCTCATGACTAGGCAATTCAGAAAATTCTTAAAATATAGAAAAGGAAAATTTTTGGAAAAAAGAAATTTTCTTCAGGTAAAAGAAACACCTCCTTTTCCAATGTTTATTCCAATAAGAATAAAAAATCTGACGAAAATGTCATTTGTTACAAGTGCAACAAGCAGGACATATGAAGGGAGAATGTCCTGAAAACAAGAAGGAAAAGCACAAAAAGATTCACAAGTTCAAGAAGCCAAAGGCATGGTAGCCACTTGGTCTGACGAAGACTCAAGTGAAAAGGAAGAAGAAGAAAAAATCCTAAGCTCTGAAGTGAGGAAATCTGCTTCATGGCTAATAATACAGATGGAAAGGTAAGTACATCTTTTGAAGATTATTCCATTGAGAGGATTGACAAGATGCATATGCTGAGATTGTGGAAAAATACTCTGAAATAAGGAAAGAAAACAAACATGTTAAAAAGAAAATTCAAAATTATTTAATAACCAATCCTTCAATAAAAGAACTTGTGAATTGGAAAATGAAATAGCGGAAATCAATCAAGAAAAGGAAAACTTTTAAATATAATTGATGAGCTTAACTAGCATCCTAAAAGGCCACCATGAATTAAAGAACTGTCTGAAAAGCTGGAAATGGAAAAACAAGATACACACAAAAGGTTGAAGAAATCAAAACCTTGGAAAACTAGCTGAAAGAAAAAGATAAAGTAATTGAAACCTTCACAAAAGGTAAAGACAATTTGGAGGCCTTGCTGGGAGCTAAAATGAAATCAGTCTCTCATAGACTAGATTCAATAAACAAAAACTAAGAAAAGACAAATCTGTTGAGAAAAAAGGCAAAGCACCATTGATTGAATTTGTCAAAGGTCCTAGTCTTGAGAACACTGAAATCAAACAAACTCAAGCAAAACAAAAAAAATTTCAAAAGCACAGAACCAAAAGAAGTCAACCAGGTCGACATAGTCACTGACAGGTCGACACCTGTCCACAAAAAGAAGGATTCTGTGACTGTGGTGTGCGACCAGTCAAGGAAAGGTCGACCTGCTCAACATCAACAAGAACAACCATAAAACAAAAATTCAAATAAAATTTGAAAAATAAGAAAAATTCAAAGGAAATCATTCATGAAAAAACTTGGACCTCCAAGACAGCATATCAAGCTGAAGGGCCCAATTCTTGGAACCAATGGTATCATAATCCTGTTGGTATCATCCCCAATTCTTCTATCCATATTTCTTGATGTACCAACAGACCCTTGAACTCCACCTCATCTAAACTCTCATGTTCAAATGAAAACTCCCTCCTACTGAAACAAAAAACAATGGTGTTTTCATTCCTAAGGGAAAAGAAAATTGAAAAGACAGAGAACACACTGTAATGAAACAAAAATAAAAACTAAATCAAATTTAGGTGAGGAAAAATTGATGACTATGTTCAAACATTCTGATGGTCCTAACATTGTTTGGGTACCAAAATCTTCTCTCCACTAATTGTTTTTGTAGGAAGGTCGTGCACCCATTCAAATGTGTGGTTCCTGACAGTGGGTGTTCACGACACATGACTGGAGACAAAGCCAAATTTCATTCCTGGTTGAGAAGGAGGGAGGCTGAGTAACTTTTGGAGGTAAAAAATAATGAATATCATTGGATTTGGAAAGGTTGGTCAATCTTCCTCAAACTCTGTTGATAATGTTTTGTAGTTGATGGTCTAGATTACAATTTGCTAAGCATTAGCCAACTATGTGACAAAGGTCAAAAAGTTGTGTTTGAATCTGATTTCTGCAAGATAATTGACTCATCAACTGATAAAATAAAATCTTTGGAAAAAGGGAAAACAATGTCTACATGATCAACCTCAATAAAAACTTTTCTGAAAATCTTTGCTTTGTTGCTAATAAAGATGAATTGCATGGACTTGCCACAAAAGACTTGGCCATGCAAGTTTCAGAACACTGAATAAATTGTTAAGGCTGAATTTGGTTAAGGGTCTTCCTGAATCTTTCTCTAATGTTGAAAATCAAGTTTGTGGGATTTGTGCCCAAGGAAACAAACTAGGAAATCTGTTAAAACCTTGAATGAGGTGCTCACATCTAGGCCACTAGAACTACTTCACATGGACCACTTTGGCCCAACAAGAGTTCTAAGTCTAAGTGGCAAGAGATATGGGTTTGTAATATTGATGATTTTACTAGATTTACATGAGTTATCTTCTTGTCCCACAAAAGTGATACTTTCCTTGAGTTGAGGAAATTTTGTACCACTGCCTTAACAAACTTTCAATATAAAATCAAAATATTTTGACTGATCATGGGGGTGAATTTGAAAACAATCCTTTTCTGATTTCTGTGCTGAACTTCAAATATTTCACAAGTTTTCTTCACCAAGAACTCCAGAACAAAATGGAGTTGTGGAAGAAAGAATAGAACTCTTGTGGAAATGGCTAATCATGCTCTTGAAATGATTTGCACCAATCTTCTGTTCTGCACTTCATACAATAACTCCAGAACAAAATGAGTCTGGAAAGAGAATAGAACTCTTGGAAATGGCTAGACCTTGAAGTAAATGCCCAAACTTCTGGGCTGAAGCTGTAAAATAGCAAATACATTCTCAATAGAGCATTGGTAGACAAAAATCAGGAAAACCCCCTAGATTATTGAAAAACAAAAAAGCCAATTGTGTCTTACTTCAAAATCTTGGGTGCAAATGTTTTGTACACAAAAATAATAAAGTGAATCTTGACAAGTTTGATGCTAAAAGTCAGGAAGCCATCTTCCTTGGCTATTCTGAAGTGTCAAGAGCTTTCAGAGTGTACATTCTCAAAAACAAAACTGTTGAAGAATCTCCACATGCTATCTTTAATGAAAATTCATTTTCAACTAATAGTTCTAAATCTTGCAGGGAAAGACAAGACAGTGAAGAGGATGATATCATTGTGGACTCTTCACCAACTGTTGAGGAGCTTGAAGACATTGGTGTGAACTTGAACATCCATTCACCATCTTCAAGTGGATCAGGTAATGTTGCTCCAGATTTAAGTACCCTCAACAGGTAATTTCTGAACATCAATTTTTGAGAGATCACCATTAGATAATGTAGTTGGCAATTTGCATGATAGAGTTAGGACTAGATCATCATTTCTGCATGCTATTGAAGAAGACCCACTAGCTCTAATTTCCCAAATTGAACCAAAGTCAATTGATGAAGCTTTATCAAGTTCTGATTGGATTAATGCCATGCATGATGAACTTCATAATTGAAAGAAATCAATTATGGGAATTAGTACCTAGACCTATGACCAAACAGTCATTGGCACTAGATGGGTTTTCAGAAACAAATTGAATGAAAATGGTCAAGTCATTAGAAATAAAGCTAGGCTAGTTGCAAAGGGGTATAATCAAGAATTTGGAATTGACTTTGAAGAATCATATGCCCCTGTAGCTAGACTAGAAGCAGTTAGGATTTTCCTTGCTTTTGCATCCTCCATGAAATTTAAAAATTTTCAAATGGATGTCAAAAGTGTATTTTTAAATAGATACATAAAGGAAAATGTTTTTTTTAACAACCTCCTGGATTTGAAAATGAAAAACATCCTAACCATGTTTTCAAGCTTCATAAGGCTCTCTATGGTCTTAAATAAGCTCCAAGAGCTTGGTATGACCGTTTGAGTTCCTTTTTACTTGAAAAAAGATATTCTAGAGGAAATGTTGATCAAACATTGTTCACAAAAAAGTCAATAAACAAATAATTGCAGTCCAAATTTATGTTGATGACATAATATTTGGATCAACCAATAAAAGTCTGTGTACTGAATTTTCAAATCAAATGAAAAATGAATTGGAAATAAGTTTAATGGGAGACCTAAAGTTTTTCTTAGGATTGCAGGTTAACCAAACACATGAGGGAATCTTCATCAGTCAAACCAAGTATGTCAAAGAACTTCTGAAAAGGTTTGACTTTCAGAATCTCAAGCATTCAAGCACACCCATTCCAATTAATGCTAAACTAGAAGAAGACTCTTGGTAAGTCAGTAGACCAAAAGACCTACAGAGGTATGATTAGTTCTCTACTTTATCTTACAACTTCTAGACCTGATATTCAGTTTAGTGTGTTTTGTGTGCTAGATTTCAATCAAATCCTAAGGAAAGTCACATGTTAGCTGTTAAAAGAATTTTCAAATATCTTGTTGGAACATGTGATTTAGGAATTTGGTATCCTGCTGGTTGCAAGTTAGATTTGATTGCCTATTGTGATGCTGACTATGCTAGATGTAAATTAGATAGAAAAAGCACAAGTGGCTTGTGTTTATACTTAGGTGGGTGACTAATTTCTTGGGCTTCTAAAAAGCAACATTCAGTTGCTCTGTCAACTGTAGAGGCTGAGTATGTTGCAGCAGGTAGATGTGGAACTCAAATTCTTTGGGTGAAACATCAACTTCTTGATTATAACTAAGACTTAGGTTGTGTTCCCATTCTTTGTGATAACACAAGTGCCATAAATCTGTCTAAGAACCCCATTCAGCATTCAAGAACCAAGCATATTGAAATTAGGCATCATTTCTTGAGAGATGAGGTAGCAAAGAAATCTTTGAACTCCACTTCATAGAAACTGAAAAACAAATTACTGACATCTTCACCAAACCTCTTCCTGATAGTAGATTCTCATCTTTGAGGAGAGAGCTTGGCCTTTGTAAATGTCCATTTTCTTGATCTCTCTCATTGAGTTTGGGTTGAGTGTTAGGCATCTTCTGAGGGGGAGTTCTTTGCATCATACTTATCCTTTGTTTCCTTGATTCATATTGCTCATATCTCTCTCCATTTCACTTCCATTTCTTTTTGACAATGGATTCTTCAACTCACATTGTGTTGAATTTCTTGGTATATCAAATGGTGACTTGGAGAAGGACAAGTTATGCTTGTGTGGACACTTTCACTATGCAAGAGATATATGTCTCCGCCAAGTACCAAGAAATAAATATGTAATTGTTGAGGGGGAGCTTTTATTGTTCAAATAGAATCTTTTCTGATTTCAAAAACCTGCATATCTTTACTTTGATGAAAAATTGTTGGTATCATCATTCAGGGGGAGCTAGAGAATTCAAGTCATCTCTTTTGAAAAATTCAAAACTCTTCTTGTATTACATCAATTTCCTTGCATGATGTCCTCATTCAGGTGTCTAGAGTCTCAAAATGATTTTCTTGAGTGATCTACTATATTGATTTGTCAACTCTTACCTATATTCTTCAAAACTACAGAAGTTCAAATCACTTTCAAAGTCTGAAGGATAATATGTGCTTTGAATTTAAACATTTCTTTGTTTGCAACTGATGTTGGATATAAATGATTTCTATCCTACAAACTCTCCAAAATCTGATAATTCAATAGAGCAATGGCAAATATGCTGAGAAACTACACACCTTCACAATGAATGAAGTGCCATGTATGTCATGAGGTATTACTGCTATCTCTGTTCAAAGGGGGTCAAAATAAAAAATAAATGCAAAACAAAATAAATATGCCCTATACTTTTGATGATGACTGAGTAACTGGAAATATTGGCGTCTGAAAAATATATATTTCATGTCAAAAAGTCATCATTTACCCCTTTGAGACTTGATAATGAATAAATCTTTATTATCCAGAAACTATGGTGTGTGTAAAAAGCATTAGTTCTTGAGTGAACAAGATTTATCACATTTTAGTTTGATTCAAAAAATAAAATGTCTATCAAAGGAGAATTGTTTAAAAAGAATCATCTCTATTCATCATCAAGTTGTTTTTAAGAAGTGTTTACTTTCAACACACTTGATTTCAGTCTAAAAGATGTTTTTATATTTGGATTTGAAGAATATGGTTGTTTGTAGTTGATTGTTAGATGTATTATATCCCTCAAATCATCATTTTAATGACTCAAGTCACTGAATGCTCATATCTTGTTGGATGTTGTGTAATACTGAATTGTGTTGAATTTCTGCAAAATATGACAAATGAATTTTTTAGCCTCTTAAAAATCCTTGAAATGATCATTCCACCCATTGCTTATCATTATAAAGATGTCCCAAAGTTCACAAAATTTTCCCATACTCAAATCTCAACTTTTCATCAGGCCAGGTCGACACTACCTCAATCTAGTGTCGACACACTTCAGCCCAGGTCGACACTAACCTCTTCTAGTGTCGACACTTACCCCTGCCAGGCTGCTTCAAGTCGTGGGCGCCGGTTAAGGATCATCTTGTACCTGCGGGGTATTGCACCTCCAAAACCTCCTTTATATGCAAGGTTGACCATGGCGCCTTCCACCTTGAAAACGGCACCCATTCCACCGTCTTCCCTCCTCCAACCCATCCTTGTCCTTCTCCCTCCCATTCCATCGCTTCCTCCTCTGCTATTCCAGTCCATCTTGCTCCCATGGCACCCAAGCAAGCCCCTCGCCGTGGAGCAAGGTCCAGGGCCACATCTCGGCCCATTCCGGCGGACGATGCACCTCCCACTGAGAGGAGAACCAAGAGACACCATGACCCTACGGAGCAGCCAGGGCCCTCCTCTGCATCTCTCCTTCTGCCAAGAGAGGTAGGACTCCCTCTGTTAGAGGTCTGGGTCTACAAACCCTAGGAGAAGAATTCTGGTCTCTTCTCCTGAACCATCTGAGTCATCATCTTCATCATCATCTGGGTCTTCCCATTCTACTGAGGCAACTCCTACCAAATCATCAATGAAGGAAAGACCATTCTCAAACCTAGGGCAGTGGATTTAACAGACAATGAACTAATTGCTACTTTCTCTGAAGTCATCGATTTCTTCAAGTTTCAGTCTTGGATGTCATTTATATCTGAATTTCGAACCATATACCCCAGACTTGTCCAAGAATTTTATTCAAATCTGGAATGCAATGATGAGGGGTATAAGTCAGAAGTTAAAGGTGTTCAGATAGTCATGTCGATTGCTGTGGCTGCCACTTTATTCAAAGCTCCTGATGCTAGTATAGATTATCACAACTTTGAGTTCAATCTTCATGAAGCCTATTCTCTTTTGACTGGTCTTCCTTCCGATGAGTTTGACATTAAACAAACTCATGTGACAAAGTTTAACAATAACACTTTCCTCCAGTGTTGAGACTCACTCACCATATCCTCACCACCATTATCACTCCCCAAGGTGGTGGTAGAGACAGACTCACTGATATCCAAAGATGTGTGCTTACTGCATGAAGCAAAACATAAAGATCAACCTCCATGTCATAATGTTCCAAATCATTTATGAGACAACCAGGAAAGACCTCCATAGGTCTCTTCCCTATGCTACCCATTTGACTCCAGTCTTCAAGCATTTCGGTGTACCTTTGGACAATGAGAAATCTCAGGCCATTCCTAAGTCAAACATATACTGCTTCAAGCATGTTCAAAAGTTTATGGGATTTAGGCTTGAGGGTGATCAAGTTCGGAGAGGGCCAGCTGTAGTTGAGTCCTTGTGGGTCCAGAGGACCAGCCTCCAGCTCCATAGGACCAGCCTCCATCCCAGAGGACCAGCTGCGACGACCCTCATTATACCGGTACGGTTATACCAACCACGTCGGTATAGCGAGCGTCATCACAGTGGGACATTTACCCAACAATGACATTTAGATGAGATACACGTAAATATAAGAACAGAGTAGCGGAAGTAAAAGAACCACTGTCTTCATTTCATTCATCATCCACATTTAACATACATGATTCGATAACATTTAGAGAACTAAAAGTCCACATAATTTAAATTGCTGAAAATCAAATACATAGATGTCCATACTTATACATTTTCCATGATAATGCTAGTACAATGTTCAATTTACATACTATGAAAATCACAAAATGTCACTAGTGCTCCAACACTCTAATCTCCACGCTCGGAGTCGGTCTCCAACGTCTCCTCCACAAGTGTCTTGTCACCAACTACACCTGCCGCCGAAGCAAGTAGTGAGTCTAAAAGACTCCGCAAGTACTTCTACACATACCGTACATGCACATATCATAGTAGGTTCTACATACACATTCACAAGACACAACATGTAGCATGCTTGACATTAAAGTTCACAACCTATCATGGTGAATCTACAATTTAAACACATGGACTATGCTTTCAGATTTCCTAAAATAGAATCACCTATCACATGCTTTGATTCATTCCTCACATAAAAATCTACCTTCAACCAACTAAGACATGAAAGCCATTAACATGAATTCCGAGCATGCATGAAAGGAAACATACCTAACATGGAATCTACACATTCCTACGCATATACGTATCCATTTTACATGCTTTAAGCTTGCGGATTTTACATGCTTTAGCAACCATAATCTAACATATGAGAGCTACAACAACGATTAAATCACAACATTGAACAACCAAGTATGGAAGTTGTTTATATATGCTTAACAATTATCCCTAGCATGGATTCTAGGCATTTTGCATACATAAACATGATCATAACATAGTAAAGATACTGTTCAAGCATGATTTCAGATTGTCATAACATGGATTACAAACTCACATCCTCACATTTTGGTTTCACATTTTTACACAATTTCAAATTCGCATATTTCACACTTTACACATGCACTTTTACACATTGTTCACATTCACATTTTTCACATGAACACATACACATTTACACATTCACATTTAGTGCCGTGACACATAGTCCAAACCACCAAAGAAGGACACAACAGATCACATCACATAGACGCCATCTAGGCAATACAATGGCGACTCTTGGACTACGCACCGGGAGAACAAGTCTCCACCCTAACCAGTGGTACTTGTCCACCTCCAGGATTTCCCCCTAATGCCCTTAGGGTCACAACACATTGAACCTTCTCAGGGGGACTTTCCCTGATACGGTTCCACTGCCCTCTGTGGAAGCAATGTCACACTTGGCACAATTTACACATTACACGTTTTCCGATTTAAGCACTTAGTTTAGCACATGACACTCACATCTCACTCATTCACTCATCACACACATGGTGCTCTGTTTTCCTGACATGACACTAAATTACAGAAATTTAGTGCTCAGGAAATTTCACTAATCAGGTTGCTATATACAAAATCAAATCATTTTTACAACGGCATGCATTAGTTTCACATTTTTACATGGAAAATCATATTGCATCATATACTAGTCCAAATGACCTGAAATTTTAACCACAGGCTAATTTCGGGTTAGGTTCTTCATACAAAATTTCAGATTTTTCTAAGCTAAAACGAAATTACAAAAAATCTAACATTAATTCCACATGCTATCCACAATTCGATTTAACATGGAGTTGAACACAAGCACAATTTTAACAACTCACTGTCTGAGCCCTAACAGGCATGGAGCTACGGATTTATTCCTGAAATTTGTGGGCAATACATGATTTACCGAAGATTTATCATGACCTACGCATGATTTCTATTTCCCAAAAAATTTTCACTAATTCACACAAGCATGGAAAAACTCAGAATTTCAGAACAGAGACTGACTAATACATGCATGACCCATAAAATGTAGGACATTGAGACTAAATCATACAAAACAAGGTTGACAAGATTAGCAACTCATCATACATGTATTTCCATGGAATAAATAAACTCATCATTTACCACCTGCACAAATCCATCCACACACACATTCACTAGTATACATAGCATATAAGAGATTACATTATATCCTCATCGTGAAACATATCGAAATTAATCATATAGAAGGGCAGAACAGCTTGTTGTTCTGCTCAGATGAACTTAGCGGCAAGCTTTGGCACTAATTAATGTTAGCGGCATAATCGCTGGACGCTAAGCATGATCTTAGTGGCAAGGGATATTGTCGTTAAGGTCAGGTCTGTGCAAAACACAGACCCGAGCTCCAAAGATGGGGTGAATTTGGGGGTCTAGGACACGAGGAAAATACATAAAAATGGTAAAACCATCCTAGACACATACATGAACACTATGAGTAGGGTACTTGCTTTTAGGTATACTCCAAAGGGATCAAAAGGCTTGGTGAAGCTCTCCTTGGGCTGTCCCAAGAAGTTCCCAACCAGCCACCAAGATGGCCTTCCTCCGGGTTCTTGAGCAAGCTTCAGTGCAATCCGGGTCGGGGATGCCTTCCTCGATGATCCAGCAAGCTCTTGATGCAGCAGGTGGCCGGATCAAGCTTCAGAACTTCAGATTTTGGGTTGCAAAGGTGATGGTTTCTCACAGTCCGAAAATAGGGTTTCACTCCTTTCTCTCTTCTCTCTCTCTTGCAAAGGGGCAAAGAGAAGGCTTAGGGTTGTGAAATGGGTTTGTATATAGGAGAGGGGGTTCTCCTTCATGCAGGGTGACAAGATGGCCTTTCAGACCGGGGACAGCTCCCCAATGGTTGGGGTGGCTTGCTTCCGGAATTTCGGTCTGCAACTCATGCAGGTCAGAGAAATTATCGTCCACATCGCTGGACGCTGGACTTAGTGTTGGCGTCCATAGGGTTGACGCCGACACAACATCGACGTCTACTGAGATTGACGCCAATTGGCCTTCGGCCAGAACTCTAAAACATGCAGAAACCATGCACATATTACACCTATATACATGCCATATGTATGTATTAACATGTACACACTACCATCAAGCAATACATACATTATTTATACCTAAATTATACACATACACACATAGGTATACTAATTAATACATACGTAGATACATACATACGTACATACACAACATAAATTATTTACATGCAATACAATAATGCAACAAAATTCGAGAGCCTTACACCCTCTCCCCCTTAAAAGAAACTTCGTCCTCGAAGTTAGAACGACACTACTCAAACAAAAGGGGATACTTCTTTTTCATCGCATCCTCAAGCTCCCAAGTAGCCTCCTCTCACGAGAAGTTCCGCTAGAGAACTTTCACTGACGCAATACTCTTGTTCCGGAGATGCTGAACCTTCCGGTCAAGAATAGCTACTGGTTGCTCGACATACGACAGATCTGACTGAATCTCCACCGGCTCATGACTAATCACATGAGACGAATCTCGGACATACTTCCTGAGCATCGAAACGTGGAACACAGGATGAACACTAACCAAAGCTGGGGGTAAGGCTTGCTTATATGCCACACTGCCCAACGTCTTAGAATCTCATATGGGCCAATGAACCTAGGGCTCAACTTACTATGCCTGCGAAATCTGACGACTCCTCGAGTAGGCGATATCTTCAAGAAGACATGATCGCCAACCTCGAACTCAGATCCTTCCTCCTGTTGTCGGCATAGCTCTTCTGCCTATCCTGTGCCGCAACAAGCCTCTTCCTGATAAGCTGGATCTTATCCGAAGTCTCCTGAACTAACTCCGGTCCGATCAATGCCTATCACCAATCTCCTCCCAACATAAAGGAGATCTGCAGGGCCTACCATACAATGCCTCGAATGGAGCCATACCAATACTTGCATGAAAGTTGTTGTTGTATGCGAACTCCACTAGAGGTAGATGGCACTCCCAATCATCCTTCCAATCCAGCACACATGCTCTCAGCATATCCTCGAGCGTCTGGATAGTCCTCTCGGACTGTCCATCAGTCTGGGGATGAAATGCCGAACAGAGCTTCAGCTCCGAACCTAAAGCATCCTGAAGACCCTTCCACAACCTCGAAGTAAATCTCGGATCTCGATCCGAAATGATCGGCTTCGGCACACCATGCAATCTAATGATACCACTAACATACAATCTAGCTAAACTCTCTACTGACTGCTTCTTCTTCATAGGCAAGAAATGAGCAGTCTTCGAGAATCTATCTACAACTACACAAATCGAGTCATTTCCCTTCTAGATCGGGGCAAACCCGAAACAAAGTCCTTAGTGACAGCTTCCCACTTCCATACTGGGATGTCCATCCTTTGCATAAGGTCGGATGGTCGCTGTCGCTCGGCCTTCACTTGCTGGCATACTAAACATCGGGATACATAATCCGCTACATCCCTCTCATGCTAGACCACCAAAAAGATCTCTTCAAATCTTGGTACATCGTGTGTTACCCGGATGAATAGAGAATCGCGATCTATGAGCCTCTGCTAACACATGCTCACAGACATCTACTAAATCGGGGACACAAACATGGTGCTGAAATCTAATCACACCGTCCTCATCACGAGCAATGCCTGCCTTGCCCACTAACTCTAAGAGTCTAGGGTCGGCTCCCTGTTGCTCGATCACCTCATCCAAAACCGAGGACCTAAGAGATAACTGAGCTACAAAGCCTGGCATAGCGATGGCTCTAACTCAGTCAACGCGCAAGCCGCATCCTCCAACATCTTCCAGTCCTGCTGGAGAGATGGCCTCTTTCTACTAAGAGCATCCGCTACAACATTCGCCTTTTCAGGGTGATACTGAAGGTCGATGTCATAGTCCTACAAGAACTCAATCCATCTTCTCTGCCTCAGGTTTAATTCCTTTGGGAGAAAAGATACTTTAAGTTCTTGTGGTGGTAAACACCTCAAATCTGACACCATAAAGATAGTGCCTCCAGATCTTTAGTGCATGAACCACTACTGCGAGCTCCAAGTCATGAGTCGGATAGTCTTCTCATGCTCCTTCAACTGACGAGAAGCATAAGCCACTACCCTTTCCTGCTGCATGAGCACACAGCCTAAACAATCCGAGACGCATCTGTGTAGATAGCAAAACCCTCTACACCGCTCTGTAAACTAACATCGGGGTTGTCGTGAGCTTAGTCTTCAATAATTGAAAAACTACTCTCACACTTCTCGGACCAAACAAACTTCACCCCCTTTCTGGTAAGCTGAGTCAAAGGGCGGAGATGGATGAAAATCCCTCATAAATCGCCGATAGTAACCAGCTAAACCAATAAAACTACGAATCTCCGAAGGGGTCTTGGGAACCTCCCAATCCATAACTGCCTGGACCTTGCTGGATCCACTGCAACACCAGCACCGGAGATAACATGCCTGAGGAAATGAACCTCGCGCAACCAAAAATTGCACTTGCTGAACTTAGCGTATAGCTTGTGCTCACGAAGAACCTCTAACATAAACCTCAAATGCTGACGGTGTGGTGCCTCGTCCGGAGAGTAAACCAGCACTTTATCAATAAACATCACGACAAAGCTATCTAAATAAGGCCTAAACACCCTGTTTGAGATCCATGAACGCTGCAGGGGCATTGGTCAATCCGAAAAGAAGGACCAAAACTCATAATGTCCATAACGGGTTCTAAACGCCGTCTTGGACACGTCCTCACTCCGAATCCTCAACTGATGATAACCAGATCGCAAATCATCCCGCAACTGGTCAAACAAATCATCAATACGAGGTAAGGGATACCTGTTCTTCACAGTCACTTGGTTCAGCTTCCTGTAGTCAATGCAAACCTAAGTGACCCAAGGACCAGATTGCAAAAGGGACACTCAACTGGAGCGCCCTCAACATGATGCAGTGCGCGGTCCACCCAAAGGAGTACTCGAGAGTCTCCACATGCACCTCAGCTAAGGAGATGTGAGACAAGCTCGAGTTGATATATGAAGGTACGTCTGAGGTAAGAGAATCCAATGTAAGCATGCTAGTCTCAGAATATGAAATGTTTAAGATGACCGTGATGAGACAATTCTGACATGTTTTCTAGATTCATGGTACTTATAATGGATTGAAAGGTCTTAAGAAGGAATACTCAGAAAGTGATTTGGTGAGGAAGATACTTCGGTCTCTTCCATCCTCTTGGAACACCAAAGTCACTGTCATCGAGGATTCCAAGAATCTTTCAACAATGAAAGTGGATGAATTGATTGGATCTCTCATGACTTATGAACTAAATGTAAAAAGAAAAGAAACTGAAGAGAATCCAAGGAAGTCAATTGCCTTGAAGGCTTCCAACAAAGTATCTTCAGATTCCAAAAAGAGTGCCCAACAGGAAGGGTCTGAGTCTGAAACCTCCACTGATAGTGAGAATGATGAAATGGCCATGCTCACTAGACAGTTTAAGAAGTTTCTAAAATTCAAGAGAAGAGGTTCAGGAAACTCCAAACCTTTCCAAAAAGGCACCAACAGGTTTGATTCGTCCAATAAAAAATCTGATGTTGTGTGCTATGAGTGCAAGAAGCAGGGACACATGAGAGGAGAGTGCCCCGAGCTCAAGAAGAAACTGAAAAAGGACAAGTTCGTCTTCAAGAAAGCCAAAGCAATGCTGGCTACATGAGAGTGATGAAGACGATGATGAAAAAAGTCAAGCTACCTCAGGAGATGACGAGATTCACTGTCTTATGGCAAGGAGTGATGACTCCTCTGAGGTAAATTCTTCCTTTGAATCTTCTCTACTACTGAATGGGAAGAAGCTTACACTGTCCTTTTTGAAAAATTCTGTCAACTCAAATCAGAAAATAAAGCACTCAAGAAGAAAGTTAATTTCCTTGTTCATGAAACTGATAATAATGATGAAATTGAATCTCTGAATAAGGTAATTGACATGATGAAAATAGATGAACAAAACACCAGTGAAGAGATGGATAGCATGAAAATTAAGCTTCAAGAAGTTCAAAAAGAGAAAGATGATCTAATGAACTTCCTTGAAACTCTAAACAATGAGCATACTGATCTAAAAGAGAAATTGGAAAAAGCTGAAAAGGAATTGAAAGGCAAAACAAAGGATCTATCTAGTTTTGTCAAGAGCAAACAGAATCTAGATGCAATCTTAGGATCCAATGTGTTTGTTGCTAGACATGGGATTGGGTTTCAAAATCCCAGCCAAAGGAAACAGGAAAAAAATTGCTGACTGATTTCACTAATCCTATCCCAAGTTCTAGCAATCAAAATCCCTCAAGGAAAAGGAAAAATCAAACCAAGGGCAAAAACCAGGAACCTAAGGCTACAAATTTGTTCCAACTAAGCTTAAGGAGTTTGCTACCAACCCCAAACAGGGATGTCCCAAGGCAAACAGCAAGTTCCTAAGGCTAAGTTCACTAGGCAACAAAAGGGTAAGATGCCTATGCATGCACTAAGAATCCAAAATCCACTGTTGTTCATAAGCCTCATCATGTAAGATCTGTAAAAGATTGGGCACATGAAAAACAATGCTGGAACAATCCACTAAAACAGAAACTTAAACAAATCTGGATTCCAAAGCATTTACTGTTTGGCATGAATGATAAAACGGCACCCAAAGTAATTTGGGTACCAAAACCTCTTGTCTGATCCATGTGCAGGAATGCCTAGCAGCTCACAATCAAAACAAATGGTACCTGGATAGTGCTGCTCGAGGCATATGATGGGCGATAAAGAAAAATTCAGTTTGCTCATGGAAAAGACTGAGGTCACGTTGTCTTTGGAGGTAACAACAAAGGCCAGATCATCGGCTCAGGAACCAAGGATAGACACTTGTTCTCCTCCTCCAAGAACTCCAGAACAAAACGGGGTTGTGGAGAGGAAAAATAGAACTTGGTGGAGATGGCTCGTACGCTTCTGGTCGAAAATCAACTTTCCAGAACCTTTTGGGCAGAAGCAGTAAACACGTCATGCTACATTCTCAATCGAGCCATGGTAAGACCGGTATTCAAGAAAACTCCCTATGAGCTTCTGAAAGGTAAGAAACCATCCCTGGATACTTCAGAGTTTTTGGTTCAAAGGTGTCATACATAACAATGATAAAACTGATCTGGACAAATTTGAGGCCAAAAGCGACATAGGTATTTTTCTTGGATACTCAGAACACTCTAGAGCTTATAGAGTGTTTAATCTTAAAACCAGAAAAGTGGAAGAAACTCCACATGTGTATTTGATGAATCTCAAACCAAATCTAACAGTCCTAATCCTTACAGGTTTCAAGATGACATTGAAGATAAACACATGAAGAACTGCAAAGAAAGAAAACCAAGAACAATCTCTAAGTCAGTTCCAAAATAAACAATGCTATCTACGCAGGTACAATGATGAAGATGACGGATTTCTGTTCAGAAATGAAGATGAAGTACCTGCACAAGATCCACAACACGAGGATGAACTACAACATGGAAGTCCTCCAGCCACCTCTCCTCCAGAACAGTCTTCTGAAGTGCAAGATCAACCCGGTCCCTCAACAATCACAAATGTGAGGTACTCTAAAGCACATCCACTTGAGAATGTCATAGGTAACATAACTGATTCAGTTCAAACTAGGTCTCAAGTTCATCAAATAGTTGAACAGGATCATTTAGCCTTTGTCTCTCAAGTGGAGCCTAAAAATGTTGAAGAAGCCTTGAACGAAAATTCATGGATTGATGCTATGCATGAGGAGCTAGGTCAATTTCAAAGAAACAATGTCTGGAGTTTAGTTCCTAGAACCCCCGAAATTTCTGTAATTGGGACAAGATGGGTCTTTAGGAATAAACTAAATGAAGAGGGAAAGGTGGTGAGAAACAAGGTTAGACTGGTTGCAAAGGGTTATAATCAGGAATTTGGTGTGGATTTTGAAGAATCTTTTGCACCTGTAGCTAGACTAGAAGCAGTCAGAATCTTGTTAGCATATGCATGCTCAAACAAGTTCAAACTCTATCAAATGGATGTTAAAACTGCTTTCTTAAATGGCTACATCAAAGAGGAAGTTTATGTCTCTCAACCACCTGGCTTTGAACTTCATGACAAACCAAACCATGTACAAATTGCACAAGGCTCTCTATGGTTTGAAACAGGCACCCCAGCTTGGTACGACAGGCTAAGCCAATTTCTGGTAAGCAAAAACTACTCACGAGGTAAAGTAGACCAAACTCTCTTTACAAAGAAAGTTCGCACACACATCATTGTTGTTCAAGTGTATGTGGATGACATAATCTTTGGTTCTACTAACCCCTCACTGTGTGAAGAATTATCACATCATATGCACAGTGAATTTGAGATGAGTTTAATGGGGGAGCTTCAATTCTTTCTTGGTCTGCAGGTCAAGCAAATGGAATATGGCTTTTTCATAAACCAAGAAAAATATGTCAAAGAGCTTCTCAAGAGATTTCAGTTTGAAACTGCAAAACCTGCCTCAACACCGATGAGCACAAGCATTAAGCTAGAAAGTGATGAGAAAGGTAAACCGGTAGATGCTAAACACTTCCGAGGTATGATCGGCTCACTCTTCTATCTTACTGCAAGTAGACCTGACATACAATTCAGTGTTTGCCTCTGTGCTAGATATCAATCTAGTCCAAAGGAAAGCCACCTAATTGCAGTTAAGAGAATATTCAGGTATCTCTCAGGTACACATGACTGGGTCTTTGGTATCCGGCAGAAGTAGCTTTAACTTAATCTCATATTCTGATGCTGACTATGCTGGATGTAAAATTGACAGGAAGAGCACTAGTGGCTATTGCCAGATGCTTGGTGGTTGCATGGTTTCGTGGGCATCCAAGAAGTAACATTCGGTTGCACTCTCCACTGCAGAGGCAGAATATGTTGCTGCAGGGAGTTGTGCAACACAAGTGTTGTGGATAAAAAGTCAGTTGTGTGACTACGACATTGACCTTGGATGCACACCAATCCTTTGTGACAACACTAGTGCAATCAATCTATCCAAAAATCCCATTCAACACTCTAGGACAAACACATAGAAATCCGTCATCACTTCTTGAGAGATGAGGTAGCAAATAGAAATTTGGAAATTAGCTTCATACCAACAGAACAACAACTAGCTGATATCTTTACAAAACCATTGGCAGAGGATAGGTTCACATCCCTTAGAAGAGAATTAGGCTTATGTAAAGTTCAGTGACACATATCCCAAGTCCTTGATGAATGTTCCTTCTAAGCAACAACGATGGGGTATATCAAATGGTGATTTGTGGAAAAACAAGTTTGGCTTGTTTGGAAACCTTCATTGTGCGTGAGAAAACATTCTCCGCCAAGTACCCGTAGTTGGAGCCCATGAAGGGACATCCATGTTGGATAAAGGGGTAAGTCTCATTTCATTAGCCAAATTACTCTATTAACAAAAAAAAAAATACATAAATTGGAAAATACCAAAAACAGTCTCAATTCCATGAATGATTTGCTGAATACGTTGTGCATATCTTGCTTGGATTGACTTGCATTGATCAATTTTGTGTCTTTTCATGAGCACACATTATGGGGGAGCTAGTTCAAAAGTTGGGTATTATTGTGAAGGAAATCACTTCTTTCTCTACTGGCCTTCAACAAGGATCTGTCGACAGCTCCTCCTTTCCTGTCGACAGATAGGCATCCATAGACCACAGGTTCTGAACTCTGTGTGCATCTGTCGACAGTCACCATGCATCTATCGACAGATTACACAGTTTTGTCTCTCCCGCACAGCCTACAATCTGTCTGTGTGTAGCTGTCGACAGACACCCCTGGCTTGTCGACAGATAGCACAGTACTCATCTAGCTGACACCCATTTATCTGTCTGAGTGTACCTGTCGACAAGTTCAACTTAGTGTCGACAGACACTTTCTACCTGCATTCCAAACCTATTCAATCCAAAACTCTTTGAGCTGGTTTCCTTAAAATGTCTAAGGTGTTCATATGATGTTAATAACATATCTGATCATATCATGTGCATAAGATATTAAAGCAAGTTTCAACCATCTTGTGATTTTTACATAATACTCATGTTACGTCTAGGTTCCATCATTCTGGAAACATTTCACTATTTTCAAAAACTTAACACCTAACTCTTATTCATAATTTACATATAGGCAAACATGATTCTCTTTTGAAAGGTATTATAATCATTGAGCTTAATGTCTACAATTGATGATAATCAATCACTATATTGCTCTTGGTTATTAACACAATACTTGGAGAAAAGCTACCTATTTCTAAACAATTTCATTCCATTAGATTAAATTATTAATTTTGGAAAAATGCAGAGCAATGATGAGTTCTTGCTAAGTAACCGGGGAGTGGGCATCACAAATGTTTGCCCTCGCGTCAAAAGGCTAATTCGTCAACTCTGTACAACGGTATAATGGACACTTTCACTGAGTAACTGGGGGTACGGGCACGAATAATGTCTACCCTCATGTTAAAGGATGTGAAGTTATCTTACTTACCACTTTTTCCATTGCATAAAAGAATGGCAATATAGAAAATAATGGAATAGTGTGAAGCCTCCACCGAGTGATAATTCCCATGGGTCATTGATGTTTTTGAATATCTTGTCGTTAGATATTTCTCTCCTTGATCATTGCCCTCAACACTGAGGATTGTGTTGTCCTATACTCTAATTAACAAAAAGAAGAGTAAAAGTGTTTCTTTTGATATCCGTAAGTGTTTTCTTCATGCTTCAACTTCAGACTACTTCATATTATTTTTGCACCATTAAGATAGTTGGAGTGGCTTTACATCTACATGTATATGATAGGTTCTTATATATGTATTCTTCATCTATTCACCTTAGGTAATCAGTTACAAACCACTGCTCAAGAGTTCCATTTCAAATTCCACACAAAAATCCAACAAAATGACATTCTGAAAGCATCTGTCGACAGATAAAATCTGTCTGTCGACAGACGCCGGCTGTCCTGTTTGAAAGTTCAACGACACGCCGTTTGGGGCAGATTTGGTGGGCCATTGCCTTTTAAACTTCCCCTCCCTTTATATTGGCATCTCCGGCCCTTTCCACCTCCAACACCACCCCAGTCATCCCTTCCCTCTTTCACATACATCTTTTCCCTTTTTCTGGACGGGAAACCCTACCTCCATCTCCCTTCTTCCTCCCACTGTCTCCTGCACTTCTTTCCCTTCTCCATCCGTGCCTCATCTTTTCAATGGCACCCAAGGCGAAGAAGTTGGCCTCACGTCGTCGTCCCGCCTCCTCCTCGCCCGGAAGGATCCAGGGCTCACGATGAACGTCGGACCAACACCGGGATGATCGCCTTCCAGAGTTGGTTGTACCTCCCCGTCTCAATCTCAAACGGGTTCACGGTACATTCACAAAGTTTGTTCCTCCACGTATGTGGATTTCCACTCCTTGGCCGATCTCTTTCCCAACCTCCAACCCTTGTTCGATACCTAGGGTTGGACAGTCTTTCTCTACGCTCATACGGCATACTCCCCCACTGCCGTAACTGAGTTCTTCAACAATCTCTCTTCCTCTGATCAAGGGTTCTACACCTTTGTGAAGGGCACTCCCTTTCAATCACTGCTAACCTTTTTAGCACTGCCCTCCAGATTCCGAACACTGGGGCGGATATTCTTGCTCATCATCCTAGACGCCTCTGTCTACTTTCCCCTTCTTACTCTTCATCCTTATGATACAACAAGGAGATTGCTAAGCTCAATGCCAACACCTTCCCTCCACTCAACCGCATGATTCACCAAATCTTCACCACTTGCATTGCGCCAAAGCATGGCAGTCGTGAACTCGTCACAAATGTTCACAAATCACTGTTTACCTTCTTCCTTAATTGTGAACCAATCAATCTTCCTCTCCTGATGTTTCACTTGATCACCAAGTGCTTCTACCAACCCAGGATATCCATGCCCTTTGCTTGCCAAATCACTTCTCTTTTGAAGTTTATTGGCATTCCCATTCCAGAAAGTGAGTGTGTCTCACTCAACTCCCGCAACAGTTTTGATATCACTGCCGCCTCACGCACGGGCTACAAGCTAGTGGATGGGGTCGTCACCCGGGAACTCAAGGGCAAGGCACCTGCTGCTGCCGAGGATGAAGATTACATTGGGGATGACGATCAACCTGACGATGAAGACGATGCTGAAGAAGGTGATGAAGACTCCCAGTCAGAGCCACTAGATGCTCCGGGAGATGCTGGTGTTGGTGAGGCTGCTCAGCCCTCCATTAGGGATTTGATAGCCCAGCTACAAGTCCAAATGACACATGGCTTTGAGAGGCTGAATGAAAGAATGGATACCTTGTACACACGCATTGACAGACTTGCAACTGAGCGTCATGCCCCTCATCAAGCTCCTCAAGATGATGCTGCTTAGATATACTAGATGCATAGGAGTGGGTCATGTCCTGTATTTTCATTTCAGTCTGAGCAATGTTGTTTCTGTCTTTTGTCATTTCATTTTCCTTATGTATTTTCACTTCATGTTACTTCAGTCACACTTTTGTCATGTGAATGCTTCACTTTTCTATGAATGAAATCACATGTTCTTTGCAACTCTACAAGTGTGATTGTTGTCATTACTTTTGATGTTGTCAAAAGGGGGAGAAGAAACCTCAATTTCATGAGCATTAATTGAATAATTTTGTCATCATCAAAAAGGGGGAGAATGTTGGGTTCATATTCTGGAAACTAAGTGAATTCACATTCTAGTGATAATGAAAGTCAAACAATGTTTTTAATGATGAATGAGTTGAATTGAGGTTTCATACATGTCAATTAACATGATACAATATTTGGTTATCTATGTCTTCATTATACCTAACTATACATGTTTTATCATGTAGGTACAAGTGCATATAACCAAGCCTTCTCAAATCATGAGAAAATGATCACAAGATATAGTGTATACTGTCGACAGACCCAAAGGCATATGTCGACAGATGCCACAGTTGTGATCAGACAGAAAAGTACTGAGAACACCTGTCGACAGATGCTCAGAGAACTGTCGACAGATGTCACAGACAGAAATGCCAGAGTTCTGTGTTTTGGCAAAACTGACTCTGCCTGTCGACAGATAAGTGTCGCCTGTCGACAGATGCCACAGGCCAGAGCAACCTGAAGTCTGTCTATTGCAATCTGTTGCAATCTGTCGACAGACACTCAGCACCTGTTGACAGACGCAGAGGATCTTCAAATACGGAAACCTTCCTTCATATCCAAGATTGTGTTTTCAAGTCCCACGACTCTCCACATGAAAACACAACTATATAAGCATCCTTTTGAAGAGAATCTCGTACAGAAGCAGCCACAACCAAAAACCCTAAAGCCAAGTCCAAGAGAAAAGAGTTGTTGTGCTCTGCTTCAAGTCTGCAGTGCAGAGACCGAAAGATCTGTTGATCCTGCAGTACTGAAGATAGATCGTCGTGGATTCAACCTTCTCCATCAATCCAAAGCAGTCAAGTCGAAGTTTGAACTCCATCCAGGCGTTCTCAGAAGAGTTCCACATCAGGATTTACTCCTATACTCTGAACTCTTCCTGTTTCATAATTCTCATCAACCGTGTGTGTGTTTGTGTGATTCAAGCGTCTCTTGTGCTTGAGATCACGTGTGTGTGTTGTTCTGATCGTGGGTGCACATCAGAAAACACGTGTGTGTGTGAGTTGTAGTCACCAAACTCGCTCATAAGCAGTTTATTCTGAGTGTGTGTGTGCCGTGGACGTAGGATACACTGTTGTGTACTCCGAACCACGTAAATCTGCGTGTCTCGTGGTTTGATCATTTCTACGATAGATGTTTGATAGACACGTTGCATATTCACACGCTAGATAGGTTTCTACATCATCTACACATAGTTTAGATCTTGATACTGTCTTGATAATCTGTGCTTTAAGAAAAAGAACGTGATAATAGTTTTTAAGAGACAGTAATCTATTCAACCCCCCTTCTAGATTACCATATTGGGAATTCCGCAACCCTTCACCAAGAAGTTCCAACCAGCCTCCAAGATGGCCTTCCTCCGAGTTCTGAGTAAGCTCCATGCAATCCGGGGTCGGGATCCCTGCCTTCCTCGATCATCCAGCAAGCTCCTTGATGCAGCAGGTGGCCAGATCAAGCTTCAGAACTTCAGATTTTGGGTTGCAAAGGTAGGGTTTCTCACAGTCCGAAAATATGGTTTCACTCCTTTTCTTCTTCCTCTCTTGCAAAGGGGCAAAGAGAAGGCTTAGGGTTGTAAAAATGGGTTTGTATATAGAGAGGGGGTTCTCCTATCACGCAGGGGAGACAAGATGGCCTTTCAGACCGTTGGGGATAGCTCCCCAATGGTTGGGGCGGCTTGCTTCTGGAATTTCGGGTCTGCAACGCATGCAGGTCAGAGAAATTGGCGTCCACATCACTGGACGCTGGACTTAATGTTGGCGTCCATAGGGTTGACGCTGACACAACATCGATGTCTACTGAGATTGATGCCAATCTGGCCTTTGGCCAGAACTCTAAAACATGCAGAAACCATGCACATCTTACACCTATATACATGCCATATGTATGTATTAACATGTATACACTACCATCAAGCAATACATACATTATTTATACCTAAATTATACACATACACACATAGGTATACTAATTAATACATACGTAGATACATACATACGTACATACACAACATGAATTATTTACATGCAATACAATAATGTAACAAAATTCGAGGGCCTTACACCAGCCTCCATCTCAAGAGGACCAGCCTCCAGCTCAAGAGGATCAGCCTCCAGCAAATGAGGGCCAGCTTCCAGTAAATGAGGATAAGCCTCATGTTGAGAATGTAGTTGATGTACCCCTGAATGCTCCACTTTCACCTCAACTTCACCCGCTTCCTCACTAAACCCTGAAATGGAAATTCCCTCTTCACTCCCCAACCTCAAGCTCAATCATCCTATGCCTTTGGTCGACCTTCTGTACCCAGATTATACTCATTTCTAAATGAAAAATTGATGCCTTCAACTCTTCCATCAGCAAATGACAGAGAATTTTGAATTGAAGGTACAGAGGTTGGAGAATACAATGTCTGCAAAGTTCATTGAGCAAAAAGTATCCTCAGACCATGCAGTCCAAGGTTTAATAGGTTGATTAGAACTTTGGCAGATGCTTCTATTGAACTGAAAGAACATCAAGAGGAGTTGGAAACGGTTCTTAAGGGAATTTTGGCAAATTCCCAAGCTGATGTGTTCAACACCATGGAGACACTCTCTAAGATTTCTAAGACCAGATTATCCTTTGCTCATCTGGTAGATGACTGGAGAGCATGAAGAACTTATCTGCTCATAATGATGAAGAAATGTCTGATCTGAAAAAGGAATTCAAATCATTGCACAGACATGGTGGGACAGCTGGTTCCTCTTCATCTTCACAGCCAATTTCAACTGACTTCAGTGTGCTTCAAGCAACTTTGTCAGAGAATTCTAAAAGAATGGAATATCTATTGCATAGAAGACTCTCAACTATCCAAGCTCAGATGAAGTTCAGCTTGACTTCAATGGAGAAAAGATTGACGGATATTGAGACTATCTTGATACCCATTCCTCCTCCTCCACCTCTCCCTAATGTATCTTATTTTTATGATGTCAAAGGGGGAGAAAGATAGAAAGCATGGATGATTGTAAAAGTTTTTCTGAAGTGTCTCATTTTGAAAGATTGTAATGCACATACCTTTTTGAATGAAATGACTTTTGTTGGCAAAAATGACAAGAAACAATTTTTTTTAATGTGATTGAATCTTTGAATAAGTGTCATGAATGAATGGATGCTTGTCAAGCTGTTTGGCCTTTTGTGATAATAGTTCATCACTAATAACACTGTGTCTCTAATGTGTGCAAATTTCAAATGTTACTGAAGCTTTTTCAAAGGTCTTTGACAAGTATGATAAAAGGAAATGAAACATTACTCAGTGCCAATCAATGTTTTTCAAACTGAGTGTTGAGTAAATAAAAGCTTAAAATCACATTTCATTGAAACTTCCTTCATATGAACTTAATGTTGCCATCATCAAAAAGGGGAGATTGTTGAGTTGAGTGTGTATAATTCATTTCCCCTCATATTTTGATGATGACAAGATGTGATTTTAATGTAAAATAACTGGAACATGTTAGATGCACCACACATGTTATGACCACATTTAAAAAGCATGTTTCCAAACATATTTATCATTTATATTCATGATAAATCAATGAACTAATGATTTATGTTTATTTCTCAGGGACAAATTTTTATTGCAAGGGTAGTGTCGACACACCCCATACTGGTGTCGATACATTGCTCCAAGCCCTAAGCCAAAAGATGAAGAAATGGTCAACTAGTGTTGACACTAGCCCAAGTCAGGTCGACACTAGAGACAACTCCCAGAGAAACATGTGAACAGGCTTCGACATTAGGTCGACCCCAGATGCAGTCAGGTCGACACTAGAGAGCCTTCCCAGAAGGCCTATTTTTCAGCTGGCTATAGCAGGTCGACACTAGATGCCTCTCCCAGGGAACTGTTTTGCCCAGTCTGGGACAGTGTGTCGACACACCCTATGGGCAGGTCGACACACTCCAGAAACTTTATGACTTAAAGTTTCTCCTGGACACGTGGCACCCTAGGGAATTAATGGATTGGCCTTGGATCGTGTGCCCACGTACCCCAGGGTACCTTTGGACTATATGGTATAAATCCCTCCTATTGGCCATCCAACGTAAGAGAACCCTTTCAGAGCCTCCTAGAAATCCATTTTGGCGGCAAGAAGAGTTCCCCTCCCTGCTCCTGCTCTCCTGGTGTTTCCTCAAGCCAATTCTCATCTGTTCAAGAATGAGAAGTGGAGTTTGATCATTGAAGATGCAATTGGATCACTTCAAGGAAGCAGATCAAGTGGAAGCAATCGATTGAGAAGACTTCAAGGAAGATCCCAAAGTTCAGAGTGCAGAGTATCGGCCAGGGACTTCAAGAATTCAAGCCTCTTCGAAATTTGATCTTCTACAAGGGAGTATAGTTGAAGAGCAAGGACCTTCTATACAATTCGTCATTTCCCTTTGTCTCTTCTGAGTCATTCTGAGATTGTGCATGTGTTGTTGCATAAGTCTCATGAATGAACTCTTGATAGATCAGATCTATTCCTAGAGGATATGAGTCTTGTGTTTCTTTCTAGCAAGTGTTTGTGAGCCTTTTACGCTCAGTGGTTTTGAGTCGTGTACTCAAGTTGTTGTTGAGCAGTCTTGCTCAGGGTTCTAGAGTAGTTTTGCTCTAGAGGTCATGTGATTGTAAACTCAGGTTGTTGGAGTTGTCAGGCTCCAGTGGGTGTGGTGTGCCCAAGTTTGTTAGTGAATCCTCACTATGTGAGGGGTGGATGTAGGAATCACATGGTGTGATTTTCGAACCACCTAAAAATCTCTGTGCAGTGGTCTGATTGTGGTTTGAATTCTCTTTGCGTTAGATGCATGCATAGGGTCTTTCGAATTCAAATCTAATTAACTTGTTCACACACTCCGATTGCACAACTCACTTAATCACTCTTCAGATCTGTGAAATCTATCTTCAATTTGTCTCTGATTCAAGAATTTATCAAAATTGGTTAAGCTTCTGCATTAGTTGGCATAGATCTATTCAACCCCCCCTTCTAGATCTTGTCCACATCATTTCTCGATCCTTCAATCGACATAAATTTGGACAATCAGAATATTATTTTCTGCACTTTAGGAAAAAGAGTTTGATCAACTTTACCTCTGAATATCCCTTACCTATGAGGAATGAGCTCCATCTATCATACCATACCTGTAGCCCCTATTTGAGACCATAGAGAGCCTTGTCCAATTTAAACACATGGTTAGGAAATTCAGAGTTTACAAAACCAGGGGGTTGTTCAACAAGCACTTCTTCTTTTATCAAGCCATTCAAAAATGCACTATTGACATATATTTGTTGAAGTTTAATGTTAAGAGAACATGCAAATGCAAGCATAATTCTAACGGCCTCTTATCTAGCTCCTGGAGCAAAAGCTTCTTCAAAATCAATTCCAAATTTTTGATTATAACCTTTTGCAACCAGCCTTGCTTTGTTTCTTATTATTTTCCCTTCTTCACTTGTTTTATTTCTGAAAACCCATTTTGTTCCAATAACTAATATTATGAAGGTCTGGGAACTAAATGCCACACATTATTTCTTTGAAATTGATTTAGTTCCTCATTCATTACATTGATCCAGAATTCATCTTCTAAAGTTTCTTCAACATTTTTGGGTTCTAATTGATAGACAATATCCATTTGATCCATTTCTTCAATAAGCTTAAAATGAGATCTATTTTTTGTAGTTTCATGCAAACTACCAATGATGCTATCTAGAGGATGATCTCTAAGCATTCTAATATTTATTGGCATCTTACCTCCGTTGGTAGCTGATGATTCTGGTTACCAAACCCATCCAGATTCTCATTTGAATTTGAACTTTCCTTATGAAGATCATGTTCCTCATTGCTTTCCAGGAATTCTCCATCATCTTATTTCCTGCAAATATTGTCATTAAGTTCATCAAATGTTATGTACTGAGATTCTTCAACACATTGATCTTTAACATTAAACACTCTATAAACTTTAGAGTGACTTGAATACCCAACAAAAATACCCAATTCCTCTTGAGTTCAAATTTATCCAAGTCCTTTTTGTCATTATTTAAGATGAAACATTTGCGCCAAAGACTTTAAAATGGTCAATGGAGGGCTTCTTACCTTTTAACAGTTCATAAGGGGTTTTGTTATTAAATGGCCTTACCAGTGCTCGGTTTATTATGTAGTAAGAAGTGTTCACTATTTCAGCCCAGAACCTTCTTGGTAGAACACTTTCTACAAGCATTATTCTATACATTTCAACCAGAGTTTTGTTCCTTCTTTCAACAACTTGTTATGCTCAGGAGTTCTTGGTGATGAAAACTTGTAAGTCCTTCATTTATGTAGAAATTATCAAAGTCAAAATTCTTAAATTCCCCACCATGGTCATACATTATTGAAACAATTTTGAATTTTCTTTCTTACTTGATTCTCTTAAAGAATCTAGAAATTCTATGAAGTATCACTTTAGTGAGCAAGAAAGAATATCCAAGTAAATCTTGAAAACATCAAGAAGCACATAACCAAACCTTTTACCATTAAGACTAATGCTCCTTGTGGGTCTAAACATGTAGCAACCTGAATTTTTACGAAAAATAAAATTTAAATAAAGAATTTAAAACCTAGCTAAATGATATTTAAACAGAGCATTAAATAAAACCCATTAGATGGAAATGAGTAATGGGCTTGCTTAATGGATCTTCTAGGAATTATTGGGTCAAAAATAAGAATTTATAAAAGAGAATAATAGGAAAATACCCTAAATTCGTAACTAAATTATTACCTAAATAGAAAAGAGGTATTTAATGCATTAAATAGGAAGTTTGAGTAGGAGTTGGATTCCTAAACCTACCCCATATGGATTAGCACGAATTTGGATCTCTTCCAAGTCTAAATAGGGATTGGAAAGCTTGGAAGGAGGTTAGGAAAGAGGAAATTCGGATTTAATAGGAGTTAGAGTCCTATTAGGAAATAGAAAGAGGAGAGGCTTAAATACTCTCCTAAAACCCTCATGGCCGACCCAAGCTCATGCCAAAGGATTCCTGGACCAGGAGGAGAGGCCAGGAGGAGGAGATTTCGTGGGAAGAAGAAGCTTTCAAGCTCTCAACCCCGTTCTTCAAGTTCTAGCCCTAGAAGAGGAAATCGAGTCAAGGTAGGCATTCTCACAAGAATAAACCGCGAAACTTTTTCTGTAGGATCTTTCTACCCTCTGGAACAAAACCCTCAAATTTCATAATTTTCCAGCGATCAAATCTTTTCTTATGAATTTTCAAAGTTCTGCAGTTCTTATGACCCCGAACCTTCATGCTTAATTAATATCTCCTTGAATACTCTATCTCATGCCTCCAAATTTTAATGGGAGATACTGATGCATGATAGGCATCTTTTGCCCCTAAAAGCCCTAATTTCTATTGAACATGTTACTCGAATTAAATCGATCTTACTCCCTGTAGCATGTTCTATGTTACTTGTTCTGTTCGTCCTCAAACCATGTTCAAACCATGATCTCTCTCGAATTCCTATTTACTGGAAGTACTCTCGCATGTCTAGTTTCATTTGCCCCTGATTTCATGATTTTTCATCATGTATACAATTAGTTATGATTTTCTGAACTATCCTATGTCAAAAAGCAAGTTTCTGGACCGCAATCCAAGACAGAGCAGAACTCTGTCAGACCCAGGCCACGGACCTGAGAAAGCAATTGCCCGACACGTCGCCTTCTCAAGCCCGTCGCGACGCCCTTCTTTTCGCGTTCTCAACGCGACAGGACACCCGTCGCATTCTGGCCGCCTGAGCAAGACAGCTCTGTCGCCTTCTGTGTAACCCCCTGTCGCGATCTGCTCTGCTCCTGTCGCCTTCTATACAGGCCTATGTCGCCTTCTCAGAGTTTTGCCTGAAAACCCATGAAAAATATTTTTGTCACTTTCTAAATAATCCTTACGCCTTCTTACCGTTATACCCCAGTAAAAACCCTACTTAAAAATGGTGCTATATTGAATGTTTTAAAATACATATTTCACGACTTATTTCTATCTATGATTTCTCTTGCACTTGCACACACTTGAACCATCTATTTATGGCTGAAATCTTGCAGAAAATATCTCATAATGTATTTGGTAAATTACCGAAATAAAGTATAGTAATTGCCCTATTTTAAAGGACTTGTATTCGTTTCTTGCGTTGTTTATATACCGATATCGACGCTCCACTGTTCTAGAATTCCTCTAGAACGTCGAGCACATGTTTTTTATACACACTTTACTTGGCTTGTGGTGAACTCTCCGTCGGATATTCCTTTCGCCGGACTAGTGAACTCTTGCACAAGCCTCCATAAGTCTCCTCTGATCATGGATTCCCACATGGTCGACGAGCTGGTTGTACCCTATACCTATGATACCCTTTAGGGATCTATATGATCCAAACGGCTATTAGAGATTCACTCTTGTCTTAATCACGCCGGACCTCTGGACCTGTGCATAACAAGGCCAGTGGTAGGGCCGTGAGTTCCACCTGACTGCTAACACCAAGTGCGCGTGTTGTGCAACTGTTACTATCGCCTGTTTACTCGTCGCATTACGTGCAATGTCCACTAGCTCTTATCTATACTCTACTCCCTCGTCTATTCACGTTCACTCAATCTACTCGTCTATTCTCTAGTGCTCTCATCTACTTCTTGGTACTCTATATTGGCCATTGACTGATTGTCTAAAGATAAACAATATAACCAATGCCTGGCAATAAATAAAGGGCCCGATCTGGTCCTGGGATGTGCGCCCGAAAGTGCTAGTGCCCATGGGAGTTAAATGATCAGAGTCTTTGGCATTACACTCAAGTGCTATCTATCTCGACTATCTATATGACAATCAAAAACACAAACGTGCTATACTCTCTCGATGTCTAGAATGACAAACAAGTGCTATATTCGTCGTGCTATTACTATACTTGTGCTATGGCCATTCTGCTATTCGTGCTATACTCGATACTTGTGCTATTTTGGAAACTATACGCGATCTCGTGCTATTGTGCTATCTTGTTACCTGTTGTGCTATCTCTTACTATATTTGACTCTCTTGTACCTGCTATCTCTAGACACTCTGCCATTAAATGCGTTAATTATTTAAAGCTTGCTTGAGCCTGAGATTTAAGTCCTACTGGGCGTTATCGCTCACCTACGTTATTTGATGTTGTGTTCTCAGGTGAGACCGAGGATGACACATACACTCACGAGGAAGGGAATGACCAAGAGTGAAGCCAGGAGTACCCTTGAGTCATTATGTTATCTTAGAGTTCTAGTTAGTTATTTTCTTTTATTGCAATCTAATTGGGCCCTGTAGAATGGCTCTGATATTAGTGGTTGTAACTAGACACAGAAAAGTTATTAATGAGAAAGATTTACTTTAGCATTATTCAATGTGCAATGGTTTGATGTCTAGTACTTGCTCTATACCTTTTCTTGCAACTGCCTTCGCGCTCCGATATTCCGCGTTGGGGCGTGACAAAACAGATCCATGTGAATGAGTTCTAGAGGTTTGGAAGATTGATTTTCAGATCTACTTTTGAAAGATTTTCTTGTTTGCTTACTTTGAGTGCATGCTTCGCAAAACTTGTTATTTAGGTTAAAAGATATTTTTGATAACTTTTTAACCATGTTGAATTTAACAAGTTTGTGTAGCATACTGTAGCTAGCATGACCTAGTCCATGATGCTAGAGACATGCAAGATCATTCTTGTCAGCAACAAGGTATAGATTATCATTTTTAGGATCATTTAAGTCAACTATGTACACATTGTTAACTCTCTTACCAGTAAATTTGATAGAATCTGAATTTGGTTCAAAGATGGTGCACACAAGAGAGTCAAATGTTACCTTATGACCTTTGTCGTAAAGTTGACTTATGCTTAAGAGGTTGTATTCCAATCCTTCCACCAAAAGATCATCAATAGAATTGGAAAGATTCTTATCAACTTTTCCTGATCCAACTATCCTGCCTTTGTTATTGCCTCCAAAGGTCACATGACCAGCTTGCTTTTCAACCGATAAAGAAAATTTACTCTTGTCCCCTGTCATATGTCTTGAGCAGCCACTGTCAAGATACCACTTATTGTGCATGTCTGTAAGACACTCCTGTTGCCCAGCTGACTAGCCCAGAGCGGGGGTGAATGGGCCTTTTTAAAATATTTGCTTAGTACTTGTACTTAGCACATTCACACACACACAAACGTTCTTTGATGAAAGTTAGTAACAGTTAGTTAAAAAAACAATCACACAAGAAGAGCAACCACACAACGCAAGGAGTTTATCCTGGTTCGGATCTCCTCTCCTTAGGAGTCCTACATCTAGTCCCTGAGCAACACCTCAGGATTCCACTAACTAGGGTACAGTCCCCCTATGGACACTACAACACCCAGCTCAGCTGGTCTTCCTTCATACGAAGGGAATTACACCACCCTGGATATCCCACCAGGTCTTCCTTCTCAACCGAAGGGAAACAACACCCTGGATCCCACCAGGTCTTCCTTCACATCCGAAGGGAACTAACACAAAACAAGAAGAACAGGATATTAAGCCCCTAGATCAAGCTTCAACAAGCTGAGATCTGAAGCAGGCAGGACTGAGAGCAAACAATCTAAACAAGGCACTCTCTCAAAACTACACTGGCTCTCTTCGGATTTCTATTACAGAACAGTGAGCAAAGAGCTAAAGGCACACAAGAATGAAATTCTTGACTCTAGAATTCTTTCAGAAGATCAGCAGTGCTTGTAGTATTCAATCATTCTATATGTCTCTTCTGGAGCTGCTATCTTGTATTTATATCTCCAATTTGAAATGTAGTCGTTGAAGTAACCGTTGTCTCTTTGTTTGATAGACGTTAGACTGTTTGAAACATGGAAGCTTCCAGTCAACAGTCTTTTCTTCATTTGTGTATACAAAGAGTTGAGATCTTCTGAGATATCCATTGGCTTCTATTTTGTCCAACGTTGTAAAACAATAATCTTTAGGATCCTTCATACATTAAATGCCAGAGCAGTAGACATCTAGGCTGTCTCTTGTTGTCAGTAAACGTTGATGTGAATATTCACCAAAATAGTAATGCCAAATAGCTTGTTCTAAAAGATACACACAGAGTAAGCATAATGGTAGACGTGATCGTCTGCATGCATGCAGAGATACGTTGAGTCCTCATAAATGAACAGATGTCAGAAGATATGCTTGACTTTGACTTTTCAATGCTTTCAGGAATAAGATAAATATTAAGTCGATGTAAGACATAAAATCGATGACTATATGACTTATGAAATCATTATGATCAAGTCAGTTTAACTAAGTCGTTATAAGAAGCAAATCGTTATGTTCAATGAAGAAATCGTTATGAACACTTAACAGATCGTTATAGAAAGCAAGTCATTGTGTTCAATGAAGAAATCGTTATGAACACTTAACAGATCATTATAGAAAGCAAGTCATTGTGTTCAATGAAGAAATCGTTATGAACATTAACAAATCGTTATAGAAAGCAAGTCGTTTGTTCAATGAAGAAATCATTATGAACACTTAACAAATCGTTATAGAAAGCAAGTCGTTGTGTTCAATGAAGAAATCGTTATGAACACTTAACAAATCGTCATAGAAAGCAAGTCGTTGTGTTCAATGAAGAAATCGTTATAAACACTTAACAAATCGTTATAGAAAGCAAGTTGTTGAGTTCAATGAAGAAATTGTTATGAACACTAAACAAATCGTTATAGAAAGCAAGTCGTTGTGGGCGCTAAAGAAATCGTTATGAGTGCTAAGGAAATCGTTATGAGCGCTAAAGGAAATCGTTATGAGCGCTAAAGGAATCGTTATGAGCGCTAAAGGAAATCATGTTGCCCAGTTGACAAGCCTAGAGGGGGGGGTGAATGGGTCTTTAAAATTTTATCTAGGTGACACCTGTACGTAAAAATTTACACAAAAACAATCGTCGATGTTGGTTAGTAACGGTTAGTGTGAACAACAACCCACAAAGAATCAATCACACAACGCAAGGAATTATCCTGGTTCAGACCTCCTTTCCTTAGGAGTCCTACATCCAGTCCCTTAGCAACAACTCAGGATTTCACTAACTATGGTACAGTCCCCCTATGGACACTACAACGCCCAGCTCAGCTGGTCTTCCCTCACCCCAGAAGGGAACAATAACACCCTGGATACCCCACCAGGTCCTCCTTCACATCTTAAGGGAAACAGCACCCTGGATCCCACCAGGTCTTCCTTCACACACGAAGGGAAACACAACAAAGAGAATAGAATGAATTCAAGCCCCTAGATCAAGCTTTTATAAGCCAAGATCTGAAGCAACAAGCACTGAGAGCAAGAGATCTAAACAAGGCACACTCTCAGAACTACACGGGCTCTCTTAGAAATTCTATTACAATACAGAGAGCGAAGAGTTAAAGATGATGAGGAATGAGATTCTTGGCTCTAGACTTCTTGCAGAAGAATTTGAATGCTTGTATATGTCTGATACTTGTTCTCCACTTCGTGACTCCTCATTCTTCTCTTCTGTCTTGTATTTATATCTTCTTTTGAAATATGGCCGTTGAAGTAACCGTTGTCTCTTAGATTGGTAGACGTTAGACTGCTTGACATTTGGAAGCTTCAACAATCTTTTATCCATTTGAGCACGTAAAGAGATAAGGTCTTCTGGCATCTATATGGTCCAACGTTGTATGACAGAATGTCTTTAGGACCCTGCACATATTAAATGCTAGAACAGTAGACAGCTAGGCTGTCTCTTGGTGTCAGTAAACGTTGATATGAATATTCACCAAAATAGCAATGCCAAGTAGCTTGTTCTAAAAGATGTTGACAGAATATGCACGATAATGAAAAGATATCATCTGTATGCATGCAGAGATACGTTCTGTCTTCATTAAATGCACAGCAGTCAGACAGATAACAAAAGACTTTGACTATTCAACACTTTAAAATAAATGTCAAGTCAATATAAACCATAAAGTCGTTGTCCATATGACTTATGAAATCGTTATGATCAAGTCAGTT
>CM024756.1:6990739-7049766 GCA_014218235.1 Colocasia esculenta
ATGATCTCATCATAATTAATATCCATTGCGTATATTCATGGACTTCATAATGAAACGGTAAAAGAATTACTCAATGAATATAAAAGCCTTATTATTATTATCAAAGAACAAGATTGTACAAGTTATGATGGCTTGAGGACACCCATAACTAACTGAACTGTGACGGCCCTCATATACCGGTACGGTCATACCGACCCATGTCGATATAGCGAGAGTCCTCACAGTGGGACACTTACCCAACGATAAACAGCTGAGATACACACGAATATACATAACAGAGTAGCGGAAGTAAAAGAGAACTATCTCCATTCATTCATCATCCACATTAAACATACATGCAGTTTACAATTTGCAAAAAGGAACTAAAATTCACATGATTTAATTTGCTGAAATAGAAATACAAATGTCCACTATTACATTCTTTTCATGATAAGCCTAATACAATGTTCAAGTACATACGACGAAGTACACAATCACAAAGAAGCTCCAAGTAACTAGTCTCCGCGCTCGGAGTCCGTCTCCACCGTCTCCTCCAACGGTGTCGTATCACCAACTACACCTGTACGCCGAAGCAAGGAGTGAGTCCAGAGACTCAGCAAGCAACACTATACATGATATACACGTACAAGTCCTAGTGGTTTCTACAAGCACATACGATTAGCAACACATAGCATGCTAGTCCATTTAAGTTTCAACCTATCATGAAGGTTCTACAATTTTACACCTAACACATGCTTTCAGGTTTCAAAATATAACATTCACCTATCACATGGTCTCTAATCCATTCACTTATGAACTTTAACCTTATAAGGAATCAAACATGAGAGTTATCCACATGGACAATTTACATATATGAACGTGGAACATAGTTGGCATGGATTTCACATGTTCTTAAGTACCTACATAACTTTTTCACATGCTTTAGGTTGCTGATTTCACATGGTTCAAAGTCTATAAACCTACACATGAAAGCTACAATGTGGCTTAAAACATAACATATGAACAATCCATCAGCCACTTGCACACATACTCATTAATTGTCCCTAATCATGGATTCTAAACACTTTGCACACATAAACATGGGAGGATAACATGCATTGCTGAATTCATATGGTTTCAGATTTTGCCTCACATGGTTTCAATACACATTTACACATCTAAAATTTCACATTTTCTTTTTACACAATTTCCTCTTTTCACATGGTTACACTTTACACATACACATTCACTTGTCACTTTCACATTTACACATGGTCACATACACTTTACACATATTTTAGTGCCGTGACACATAGTCCAAACACCACCAAAGAAAGACACATTCACATCACATAACACATAGACACCATCTAGGCAATTCAATGGTGACTCTTGGACTGCGCAGACCGGGAGAACAAGTCTCCACCCTACCAGTGGTACTTGTCCACCTCCAGGATTTCCCCCTAATGCCCTTAGGGTCACTTAACACAATGAACTTTCTCAGGGGGACTTTTCCCTGATACAGCTCCACTGCCTTCTCGGAAGCAGTATCACATTGGCACAGTTTACACTTTTACACATTTACCGTTTTACACATGGTTTCACGCACAACACATCTCATTTCATTCACTCTTTCACTCACCTGAACATTTCTGTTTTTCCTAACATGATACTACAGAAATTACAAGGTTTAACACAAATACACACATAATCATGCTGATTTTTAGATCATAATGAACCGTATTTCGATTATATGCATGATTATCGTACTTCACTTGAAAACACATAACTCTTTATCTACTGTTCCAATTGGCCTGAAAATTTAACCACATTCTGTTTTCGGGTTCAAAATCATACCCTCAATTTTTCAGATTTTTCTGAGCTAAATAGGATTTATAGAAAATCAAACACCTAATTAGCATATTATTCACAATTTAAGCTAACATGGGCCTAACACATCTGCAATCTATCCACTTACTGTTTTGCACGGAAACCACTAACATATGCATGGATTTAGAATACAACACCATCCTAATTCATACATCTATAAATCATTTGTCACAACCTATTTTTACATGTTTTTATTTTACCGAACTACACTTATTAACAATTCCACAAGCATGCATGGATTTCCAAAATTTCAGAACATACATACATGCCCCACAATTCCTTATGAATAGACTGAAAACAAAACACTCAAAATCCTAATCATGGAACTTTGAATTGCAAAATCATTTACAAGTTATGTTCACATGCTTACAAGACATCATTACTCACATTCACCACACAACTCACACACATCCACAAGCACGATGCACGATATACATAGCTTATAGGGAACCATATATCCTCATCGGATAAAACATACCGAAATTAATGTATAAGTGGGACAGAACAGCTCACTGTTCTGTCTAGAAGAACTCACGGCGGTCTCTGGCCGCTGACTCAGGGTCAGCGGAATGGTCGATGGACGCCAAGCTCATCCCAGGCGTCCAGGGACCTTGCCGTTTACTCAGGTCTGTGCAGAAACACAGACCCGAGCTCTGAAATTGGGTGAAATGGAGGGTCTAGGACTCGAGGGAAATTCCATAAAAATGATAAAAACCTCCTAGACTCATATGGGGATACCATAGATAGGTCACTTGCCTTTAGAAATCACACCAAAGGATCTAGGGCTTGCAGAAGCTCTCCTTGGGCAGTCCCAAGAAGTTAAAGAAGCACCTCTAAAAACGCCTTCCTCCGGGCTCCTGGATGATCACCACGCCGAGGGGATGATGGGGAAGCCTTCTCCTTGGCTTCAGCTCCCTCCTTGATGCAGTAGATCTCCAAAACAAACAATGGGTCGGATTTGAGGGTTCCAAAGTGAGGTTTTCTCACAGAATGCTCTCTAGGGTTTTCTCTCTTCTTTTCCTCCTCTCACAAGGTGAAGGGAGAAGTGGGAGGAGCCAATTTGGGTTGGACCCTAAGAGAGCCCCTCACCTACTCACCATACCGATCTGACACCTTCAGAGCCGTTGGGGGACATCCCCCCAATGGTTGCCATGCCTTGCTTCAGAAGATAGCAGCTCTGCTGCGCATGCAGGTCAGAGAGGTTGGCGTCCAGATCGCTGGACGCCGGATCTAGTGTTGGCGTCCAGGCTGGACGCTGACACCACCTCAACGGCCTGGGCTTGACGCCAAAAGGGCCTTCGGCCAGAACCCTAATTCATGCAGAAACCATGCATACCCAACTTATATACATGCAATGTACATATAGTATCGTATCCACACTACCATCATGCAATAAGTACATATTTATACTTAATATAACACATGCATACGTAATATATTATTTTAATATCCACGTAAAATACGTACATACATACTCAACACAATATACACACATAAATACGAAAAAAATACGACGGAAATTCGAGGGTCTTACACCCTCTCCCCCTAAAGAAACTTCGTCCTCGAAGTTAGAACGACACTACACAAACAAAGGGGGATACTTCTTCATCGCATCCTCAAGCTCCCACGTAGCCTCCTCACGCGAGAAGTTCCGCCATAGAACTTTCACCGATGCGATACTCTTGTTCCGAAGATGCTGAACCTTCCGATCAAGAATGGCTACTGGCTGCTCGACATACGAAAGATCTGGCTGGATCTCCACTGGCTCATGACTAATCACATGAGACGAATCTCGGACATACTTCCCTAGCATAGATACGTGGAATACCAGGTGAACGCTAGCCAAAGCTGGGGGTAAAGCTAGCTCGTACGCCACGTTGCCCAAACGTCTGAGAACCTCATATGGGCTAATGAACCTAGGGCTTAGCTTGCTATGCCTGCCAAATCTGACAACTCACGAGTAGGCGATATCTTCAAGAAGACATGATCGCCAACCTCGAACTCCAATCATTTCTCCTGTTGTCGGCATAACTCTTCTGCCTATCCTGTGCCGCAACAAGCCTTTTCCTGATGAGCTGAATTATCCGAAGTTTCCTGAACCAACTCCGGTCCGACCAACTGCCTATCACCAGTCTCCTCCCAACATAAAGAGATCTGCAGGGCCTACCATACAACGCCTCGAATGGAGCCATTCCAATACTAGCATGAAAGCTATTGTTGTATGCGAACTCCACAAGAGGTAAATGACGCTCCCAATCATTTCCAATCCAGAACACACGCTCTCACATATCCTCGAGCGTCTGGATAGTCCTCTCAGACTGTCCATCGGTCTGGGGATGAAACGCCGAACTGAGCTTAAGCTCCGAACCTAATGCATCCTGAAGACCCTTCCACAATCTCGAAGTGAATCTCGGATCTCGATCTGAGATGATCGACTTCGGCACGCCATGCAATCTAACGATACCGCTAACATACAATCTAGCTAATCTCTACTGACTGCTTCTTCTTCATAGGTAAGAAATGAGCAGTCTTCGAGAATCTATCTACAACTACCCAAATCGAGTCATTGCCCCTTCTAGATCGAGGCAAACCCGATACAAAATCCATAGTGACAGCTTCCCACTTCCATACGGGGATATCCATCCTCTGCATAAGGCCGGATGGTCGCTGCCGCTCGGCTTTCACCTGCTGACATACTAGACATCTAGACACATAATCCGCAACATCCTTCTTCATGCCGGACCACCAAAATGATCTCTTCAGGTCTTGATACATCTTAGTGTTACCCGGATGAATAGAGAATCGCGATCTATGAGCCTCCGCTAACACATGCTCACGGACATCTACTACATCGGGACACAAACGCGGTGCTGAAATCTAATCACACCGTCCTCATCACGAGCAATGCCCGCCTTACCCACTAACTCTAACAATCTAGGATCGGCTTTCTGCTGCTCAATCACCTCATCCAAGACTGAGGATCTAAGGGATAGCTGAGCTACAAAAGCCTGACACAACGATGGCTCTAACTCGGTCATAGAGCACGCTGCATCCTCCAACATCTTCCAATCCTGCTGGAGCGAAGACCTCTTCCTACTAAGAGCATCCGCTACGACGTTCGCCTTTCCAGGATGATACTGAAGGTCGAAGTCATAGTCCTTCAAGAACTCAATCCATCTTCTCTGCCTCAGGTTTAATTCCTTTTGGGAGAAAAGATACCTCAAGCTCTTGTGGTCGGTAAACACCTCAAATCTGACACCATAAAGATAGTGCCTCCAGATCTTTAGTGCATGAACCACAGCTGCTAGCTCTAAATCATGAGTCGGATAGTTCCTCTCATGCTCCTTCAACTGACGAGAAGCGTAAGCTACTACCCTCTCTTGCTGCATGAGCACACAGCCTAAACCAATCCGAGATGCATCCGTATAAATGGCAAAGCCTTCTAGACCACTGGGCAATACCAATACCGGAGCAGAAGTAAGCTTAGCCTTCAATAGCTGAAAGCTGCGCTCACATGCCTCGGACCATACAAACTTCTCACCCTTTCTGGTCAGCTTTGTCATAGGGGCGGCGATGGATGAGAAACCCTCAATGAATCGCCGATAGTAACCAGCTAACCCAAGGAAACTACGAATCTCCGAAGGAGTCTTGGGAACATCCCAATCCATAATGCCTGGATCTTTGCTGGATCAACAGCTACACCAGCGCCGGAGATAACATGCCGAGAAAGTGAACCTCACGCAACCAGAACTCGCACTTGCTATACTTTGCATACAGCTTGTGCTCACGGAGAACCTCTAAGACTAACCTCAAATGCTGACGATGTGTGGCCTCATCCGGAGAATAGACCAACACGTCATCAATAAACACAACAACAAAACTATCTAAATACGGACTGAACACCCGGTTCATGAGATCCATGAACGCTGCAGGGGCGTTGTTCAATCCGAAGGGAAGAACCAAAAACTCATAATGTCCATAACGGGTTCTAAATGCCGTCTTGGACACATCCTCACTCTTAATCTTCAACTGATGATAACCAGATCGCAAGTCAATCTTGGAAAAGACTGATGCCTCTCGCAACGGTCAAACAGATCATCAATCCGAGGTAAGGGATACCTGTTCTTCACAGTCACCTGGTTTAGCTTCCTATAATCGATGCACACACCGAAGTGACCCGTCTTTCTTCTTGACGAATAATACAGGTGCGCCCAAGGGGAAACACTGGGGCGAATAAATCCCTATCGAGCAATTCCTGCAATTGCTTCCTCAACTCGGCTAATTCTGTAGGGGCCATCCGATATGGGGCCTTCGAGATAGGAGAGGTGCCTGGAAGCAACTCTATAGTGAACTCTATCTCCCTATCCGGTGGCAATCCAGACAAGTCATCGGGAAAGACATCTGGAAAGTCCTGCACCACATCGATCTCTGCAAGAGTCAGTGACGAACCAGCATCGGGTACTAGCATAACGCTGGCAAGAAATGCGTCACAACCCTTGTTCACCATACGCATCGCCTTCATGGCAGAGATGACTAACTTCCCCGCTAAGTTCTTTGGCAATGGATGAGAGAACTCATCCTCACCAGGAATGCGGAAAACAATCTTCTTCCTACGACAATCCACTAACGCATAGTGCTCCTCTAGCCAATCCAGACCAAAGATACAATCATAGTCCTTCATCTTTAGCAAGAAGAAACACCCATCTAGGAACCTATCCTCAATGCACACAGGTAACGACGGAATGCACTTCCTAGTCGATACCGTGCCCGCAGGGGTGTGCACAGACAAAGGGACCTCTAACTCCTCAGACTCTATGCCTGACTCTAGGGCTAACTGCCTAGCGAACCGCTCAGAAATGAACGAGTGAGTAGCACCCGTATCAAACAAAACCCGAGCGTGCACACCGAAAAGTAAAACTGTACCTTCGGTGACATGCTCCGCCTGCTCGGCGTCCTCACGAGCTAAAGCAAACACTCGAGCTGGGGCTCGAGGCCTTCCTGGTCGTCCTGTAGCTGGCGCGGCTGCCGCTACTGCTGGTACTGGCGCTCCTCGCTGAGCTTCCTGCTGAAGCCTCGGGCAATCCTTGATCTTGTGGTCGCTGCTCCCACCTTTTAGGCATCTACTCGCTATTAACAACACTCGAACCTCCATGGGTCTTCCCACAATGGGGACACTCCTTCTTCGCACCGGGGGAACGTACAGAGGGTACCTGATAGTTGCTGACTGCCACTTGTTTCTGCGGTGTCTGGTACACCGTCTTCCTCTTGTCTTGCCGCTGGAAAGTCGCTGCCGGCCTCTTCTGCGATGCCTTCTTCTCTTCTAGATACTGCTCCATCACTCTCTCCTGTCTGCAGGCTGCGCTGAGGGCCTCGTCTAGCGTGCGGTGGTCGAACGCCACGAGCCTCGTCCTCAGGGATGGTTTGAGACCCATCACGAATTTCTTGGTCTTCCTGCGCTCATCTTCAACTATGTGCGGTGCATATTTAGAGAGTTCAGAAAACCTTGCCTCGTATTCCAGGACGGTCATCGATCCTTGCGTCAGGGAAAGGAATTCTTGCTCCATCTTGTCCTGGATGTGCTCTGGGACGAACTTGGCTCGGAAGAGCCTCACGAACGCGTCCCACGCCACATCTACTGCTCCGTCCTCGAAGCGCGTACGCAGTAGGGAGGACCACCATACATCAGCTCTCTCCTGCAACACACCTTCATGAGCACCAACTAACAATTCTAACTTTAGCAACCAACATTCAAGCATAAACTAAAGCATACCTGTAGCATGTAGGTGGCTAAGGTCACCCTGTCCTCGTCAGGACACCTGATAGCTCGGAAGATTTTCTTGGTCTCCCTCATCCAGCTTTCTGCCAAAGCGGATCACTCTCCCCCTTAAAATAGGGTGGGGTCATCCTCTTGAATCGCTCCATGATGGGAAGTCCACCACGGTCCTGAGCTGGGGCCTGAGCCTGCTACATTAAACAACAAGCAATATACAATAAACACAATATCATACAATTCAAATAGCAGACTACTTAGTTGTTTTATTATTTTACCTGGGCCTCCAACTGGGCCTGGAGTGCTGCCTGAGTGTGTGCCTGGGTCTGCATGGCTTGCACCAGACCTTGCATGAACACTCCATAATCCACTGGCGGTGGTGGGGGAAGCACAGGACCCTGTGGGGCCGGGGGGGCCTGCTGCTCCGCCCGCTCCTTACGCCTGCTCGTCGTCGCGAGCTGGCGCACCTCCACGTCGTCCACGGGAAGCCATGGCTGTAATAAAATTTCAGCCACTAGTTAGAGCTAGGTTACTATGTTTTCTAACCATTTTCTTATCTATTTTTCACTTCTTATTAGTGTTTTCTACACATGTGGACATACTTAGCATGCAATGGGGATGATGACTTAGTTATATTCATGTGTAATCTCAACCGGTCGCTCTGATACCAATCTCTGTGACGGCCCTCATTATACCGGTACGGTCATACCGACCCACGTCGATATAGCGAGAGTCCTCACAGTGGGACATTTACCCAACGATACAAACAGCTGAGATACACGCGAATATACATAACAGAGTAGCGGAAGTAAAAGAGAACTATCTCCATTCATTCATCATCCACATTAAACATACATGCAGTTTACAATTTGCAAAAAGGAACTAAAATTCACATGATTTAATTTCTGAAATAGAAATACAAATGTCCACATATACATTCTTTTCATGATAAGCCTAATAAAATGTTCAAGTACATACGACGAAGTACACAATCACAAAGAAGCTCCAAGTAACTAGTCTCCGCGCTCGGAGTCCATCTCCACCGTCTCCTCCAACGGTGTCGTATCACCAACTACACCTGTACGCCGAAGCAAGGAGTGAGTCCAGAGACTCAGCAAGCAACACTATACATGATATACACGTACAAGTCCTAGTGGTTTCTACAAGCACATACGATTAGCAACACATAGCATGCTAGTCCATTTAAGTTTCAACCTATCATGAAGGTTCTACAATTTTACACCTAACACATGCTTTCAGGTTTCAAAATATAACATTCACTTATCACATGGTCTCTAATCCATTCACTTATGAACTTTAACCTTATAAGGAACAAACATGAGAGTTATCCACATGGACAATTTACATATATGAACGTGGAACATAGTTAGCATGGATATCACATGTTCTAAGTACCTACATAACTTTTTCACATGCTTTAGGTTGCTGATTTCACATGGTTCAAAGTCTATAAACCTACACATGAAAGCTACAATGTGGCTTAAAACATAACATATGAACAATCCATCATGCCACTTGCACACATACTCATTAATGTCCCTAATCATGGATTCTAAACACTTTGCACACATAAACATGGGATGGATAACATGCATTTGCTGAATTCATATGGTTTCAGATTTTTGCCTCACATGGTTTCAATACACATTTACACATCTAAAATTTCACATTTTCTTTTTACACAATTTCCTCTTTTCACATGGTTACACTTTACACATACACATTCACTTGTCACTTTCACATTTACACATGGTCACATACACTTTACACATTACACTTTACACATATTTTAGTGTCGTGACACACAGTCCAAACCACCAAAGAAGGACACATTCACATCACATAACACATAGACACCATCTAGGCAATTCAATGGTGACTCTTGGACTGCGCAGACCGGGAGAACAAGTCTCCACCCTACCAGTGGTACTTGTCCACCTCCAGGATTTCCCCCTAATGCCCTTAGGGTCACTTAACACAATGAACTTTCTCAGGGGGACTTTTCCCTGATACAGCTCCACTGCCTTCTCGGAAGCAGTATCACATTGGCACAGTTTACATTTTTACACATTTACCGTTTTACACATGGTTTCACGCACAACACATCTCATTTCATTCACTCTTTCACTCACCTGAACATTTCTGTTTTTCCTAACATGATACTACAGAAATTCCAAGGTTTAACACACAATACACACATTAATCATGCTGATTTTTAGATCATAATGAACCGTATTTCGATTATATGCATGAATTATCGTATTCACTTGAAAACACATAACTCTTTATCTACTGTTCCAATTGGCCTGAAAATTTAACCACATGCTTTTTCGGGTTCAAAATCATACCCTCAAATTTTCAGATTTTTCTGAGCTAAATAGGATTTATAGAAAATCAACACCTAATTAGCATATTATTCACAATTTAAGCTAACATGGGCCTAACACAATTTGCAATCTATCCACTTACTGTTTTGCACGGAAACCACTAACATATGCATAGATTTAGAATACAACACCATCCTAATTCATACATCTATAAATCATTTGTCACAACCTATTTTTACATGTTTTTATTTTACCGAACTACACTTATTAACAATTCCACTAGCATGCATGGATTTCCAAAATTTCAGAACATACATACATGCCCCACAATTCCTTATGAATAGACTGAAAACAAAACTCAACTAATCCTAATCATGGAACTTTGAATTGCAAAATCATTTACAAGTTATGTTCACATGCTTACAAGACATCATTACTCACATTCACCACACAACTCACACACATCCACAAGCACGATGCACGATATACATAGCTTATAGGGATACCATATATCCTCATCGCATAAAACATACCGAAATTAATGTATAAGTGGGACAGAACAGCTCACTATTCTGTCCAGAAGAACTCGACGGCGATCTGGCCGCTGACTCAGGGTCAGCGGCATGGTCGATGGACACCAAGCTCATCCCAGGCGTCCAGGGACCTTGCCGTTTACTCAGGTCTGTGCAGAAACACAGACCCGAGCTCTGAAATTTGGGTGAAATGGAGGGTCTAGGACTCGAGGGAATTCCATAAAAATGATAAAACCTCCTAGACTCATATGGGATACCATAGATAGGTCACTTGCCTTTAGAAAATCACACCAAAGGATCTAGGGCTTGGAGAAGCTCTCCTTGGGCAGTCCCAAGAAGTTGCAGAAGCACCTCCAAAAACGCCTTCCTCCAGGCTCCTGGATGATCACCACCCCGAGGGATGATGGGGAAGCCTTCTCCTTGGCTTCAGCTCCCTCCTTGATGCAGTAGATCTCCAAAACAAACTCCAATGGGTCGGATTTGAGGGTTCCAAAGTGAGGTTTTCTCACAGAATGCTCTCTAGGGTTTTCTCTCTTCTTTTCCTCCTCTCACAAGTGAAGGGAGAAGTGGGAGGAGCCAATTTCGGGTTGGACCCTAAGAAGAGCCCCTCACCTACTCACCATACCGATCTGACACTTCAGAGCCGTTGGGGGACATCCCCCCAATGGTTGCCATGCCTTGCTTCAGAAGATAGCAGCTCTGCTGCGCATGCAGGTCAGAGAGGTTGGCGTCCAGATCGCTGGACGCCGGATCTAGTGTTGGCGTCCAGGGCTGGACGCTGACACCACCTCAACGGCCTGGGCTTGACGCCAAAAGGGCCTTCGGCCAGAACCCTAATTCATGCAGAAACCATGCATACCCAACTTATATACATGCAATGTACATATAGATCGTATCCACACTACCATCATGCAATAAGTACATTATTTATACTTAATATAAACACATGCATACGTAACTATATTATTTTAAATATCCACGTAAAATACGTACATACTCAAACAATATACACACATAAATACGAAAAAAATACGACGGAAATTCGAGGGTCTTACATGAACAAACTCCTCCTTACCAGAATCCGGAAAATAATAAGCTTCTGCCGACAATCATCAAAGCGTAATGCTCGTCGAGCCATCTTAGCACAAAATGCATCATAATCCTTCATCTTAACAAATAGAAACTACCAGGCAAAATATGCTCCCCAATGCTCACGGAAGTGAAAAAAAACACTGCTCGGTCAAAATATTCTGCTGGAGTATGCATAGACAAGGAACCTCCAACTTTTGGAACTAAACCATCATCCTTCATCAAGACCTTGGCAAATCCCTCGGAAACAAAACTATGCGTGGCACCGGTATCAAACAAGACTCTAGCATGCATTCCCATAATTAAAATTGTACCTTTGGTGACATGCTCTGCCAACTCTTGCCTCGTCTCTCTCCAATGCGAACACTCGAGCCTGAGCCCTCGGTCTCCCTGCTGCTCTCGGTGCCGGTCTCGCTGCTGCTGGTGCTGCTGCCGCTGCAATCTACTGTGCCATCTTCGAACAGTCTCTGATCTTGTGGTTCTTGTCACCACACCTCAAGCATCTCTCGGAAGTCACCCAACATACCTCGCCACTATGGCGCTTCCCACACGGGTACACACTGGTTCTGTGCATTTGTGCCTCCCTGTGTCGGGTAGCCACTCTCGCCGATGCAACTACTCTCTGCTGGAAAGCTAGAGCCTTCTTCTTTCTGTCCTGTCTCTGGAAAGCTAATGCTGGCCTCTTTAAAGAAGCCCTCTTCTCCTCCAGATAGACCTCCATCTCTGCCTCCTACATGCATGCCGCTGACAAAGCCTCCTCTATGGTATGATGTCCCATAGCCACAATCTCATCCTCAGGGACGGATTTAACCCCATAATGAATTTCTTTACTTTCCTCCGCTCATCTGCCACTATGTGGCGCGCATACTTGGACAGCTCCACAAACCTCGCCTCATACTCAAGTACACTCATTGACCCCTGGGTCAATGTCAAAAACTCCTGCTCCATACGGTCCTGCACATGCTGGAATGTACTTCGCCCTGAATAAATGGACGAACTCAGCCCAAGCAACCTCCATGGCCCCATCTACAAACTATGTGCGTAGTACAAAGGACCACCACAATCGGCACGCTCCTGAGAGAAAGATCAATACAAATAAGGGTACATTTCAACAACATACACATAACCTTCAAAACCAACTTTTACCTGTAGCATATAAGTATCTAGGGTCACTTTCTCCTCTTCCGCACAACGAATGGCACTAAAGATCTTCTTTGTCTCCCTAAGCCAACTCTCTGCCAAAATAGGATCACTCTCCCCCTTAAAGAAGGGTGGGGTCATCCTCCTGAACCTCTCCATCATAAGCACTCTTCCAAAGACTGCCTCATGAGCAGGTGCCTGCGCCTACAATCCAAGACAAACTCTTAGCCCACAATTCCTCCAATTAACACCATGAATAACTCTTGTATCTACCAACCTGAACCTGCACTTGCGCCTGCAATGCCGCTGTAGTCTTAGCCTGAGTCTGCATCGCATGCACCAACCCTTCCATCAATGCTCCAATGTCCATAGGTGGTGGTGGGGTGGTAAAGGTACTCCAGTCTGGTCCTAAGCCTGTTGACCTGGAGCCTGCGAACCCCCCGCTGATCATCACCCCTAGACGGGCCAACTCCTCTACGTCCACGAGTCGCCATAGTCTGCAAAACAAGCATCAATTATCATAACTATTATTCTACAAAATTTTGGACTAATTCTTTATGCAGACATAAAATATGAATACAAGTGATATTCCATTATATACATGCCAACCTGGATCGCTCTGATACCAATCTCTGTAACGCCCCTCTTAGACCCCAGTACAGTTCACCAACTCACATTGAGTCTAACAGAGGTATTACAGTGGAATAAATCCAACATTTGATGGTACAGGTTGGGATATATATAAATGATAATTCAATTCCAATAATAAGCAACGGAATATGGAACTAAATGATGGTAATCAACATTATACTCAATTATAAAGTCTAGTGCATAAAAGAGAAATGACAAAAGTTCTGAATTTATTACAATCCATAGTCCAAAAGTATAAAGGAAAATACATATAGTCCTCACATACAAGAGTCACTCTAAAATCTCTCAACCATATCTAAGTCTCCACGTCCTCTCGCTCCGAGTTAGAGTGTACTAACTCCTGAGTATCCTCTGGTTCTCCTAAAATTGTTAAGCAGGTATGAGTCTACAAGACTCAACAATTTACATGAAAGACAATCAATATATTAAGGGTGTAATAGATTTGAAAACATGGTAGTATATTATCATTCACATCATTAGTAACATATACTTTTTCCTACTAGCATGTTTCTAAGTCCATTGGCAATCGCATATTTCATAACACTTCTAATTATCATGAATGGAACATGTCATGTAAGCATAAATTTCCTACATATAGCATGTAATCATTCTTATCATGGAATCTACTTATTGTCATGTAACATTAACCATTTTAATGAAAGCCTTATGCAACATGTAACCGTTGTCGTATAACAATTGAACATTTAAACATGTGGCAACTCTTTTACATAACAATTTGCATGTAACATTTAACACATTAACATATGGCATGTAATCATGTAAACAATGTTCATGTAGGCATGTAGCATGTAACATGTAGCATGTAACATGTAGCATATAGCATGTAGGTCATGTAGACATGTAGACATTTTCAATTAATTGCCAAGACATAGCCCGCACTATAATAGAGATCAGTAGTCATTTAACATTCACTTATCACCTAGGCAATGCGGTGATGAAGTCATGGTATTTACGCAAAACCGGGGAAAGTCCTTCCCACCTTAACCAGTAGAACTTGTCTACTTCTAGGATTTCAATCCATTGCCCACGGATTCAATAGATCATTTACATGTAGGTGAACCATTACCATAGGGGCATCTATGGTGTAGTTCCTTGTAGGAATCTCTAATATAGCAATGTCTTATTGGCATTCATTTCAATGCATGTTCTATTATATATATATATAGTATCCTTTCATTACATGCAATTCTAACATATGAAAATGAAACGATCTATAATATGTTTATTTTTTAGTTCTGCAATTTTATTTTTTGTTTATCAGACCCCTAACATGGAACTAAATGTAACACGTTCTTTCATGCACATATTCTCATATTTATTCAATTCTACATGATATCTACCATTCGGAAATTTATTACAGTGGGTACACATGTCCCAAATTTCCAAAATTTTAATAAAAATTCAGAATCAGGATATACTCTGCACATGCAAAATTTTACATTTTTCTGAACTCCGTAACTATTTTTCATAATTGAATTTCACTATTTTAACCTAACTAGCATGATACATTCAGTGAGAAAACTATATGACTCTGTACGGGAACTGGTATATCACCGTATTGCAGTCTCAACTATAACTCTCTAACATGAATGACGTTGACAATCAGTTTACTTTTCTTTTTATTAATCTCATTAACATAACAAAATATTTATTCACATGATCATGCGGTCTAAACATCATTACAACAACCTGTCCATAATATAACAGTAATAAAACACACAATTCATAACTGGCCAAAACTCCATACAATCATGGATCATAGATAGGTAATAAAATCAATTTTCAGACAAAGCATTGTGTTGATAACTTGACGACGAGGTATGTGGCGTTTACTGACGTAGACGTCCACATATTCTGTCGTTAAGTATAAATAGACGGCGGCACATAGCGCCATTAACATATACTGATGGCGGCACATAGCGCCGTTTACATATAGTAGGGTGGGAAAAATGAATGTTGTTCACATAAAGTAGACGGTCGTCGTTGCCGCCGTTAATAAGAAATAGACGGCAAGCGATCTAGACGTCTAGTTCTTATGCGCAGAAAACACAGAAAACCCTACATGAAATAATGCGACTTCTACCCCTTCCCGTAGGTTATTTTCATGCTTTAAAAATACGAAAAAATGGTAATTACGTAGTGTATCATATCCTAAACTGAACCCCATGTAACTTGCCTCTTTCCCTCCTACAGGAGTGATGAATCTAAGCTCGAAGATGCCCGCCTCATCTGTGAGACAATCCCTTTCCTTTGACTTCCACCGCTCCAATCTGCCTCCAATTGTGGCTCCTCCGCTGGGATGAGTTCTTGATCATGAGCTGGACGTACCACCTTGGTCTACAAGCCTCAAGAATGCACGAACCAGCACTGCAACCCCTTCCTCGGCCCTCTTTCTCTCTTCAAAAACCAGCGTGAAAACCCTTCTAGATGCGAAATCCGGTCTTATAAAGACCTCTCCTGCGATGGCCATCCCAAATCCTGACCCTAGGATGTGAAATGCTCAGATCTACACATTAAAAACCCCCTAGAAACAGCCGATCTCTCTTTCCTCGAACGAAAATATCAAAAACAGGCAAGTCAGCTTAACGTCAACATAGGTATTCGTCAGGAACAATGTAAACGTCCATCGATAGTGTCGTTTACAAGCTTGCCCAAATTCAAGAAATTCAGAAAATAATAATGACACAAGAGTATGTGGTTAATAGGAATTAAACGGTAGGCGATCTTGCCGCTAATAGGACTTAACGCCAAGAGATGTGACACCAAGTTCCACACAAATCAGCATTCAAATTCATGCATAAATAAACATACAATTTGCAAAATAACTTAAAAAATTTTCTGGGGCACTACATCCTCGCCCGCTTAAAATAATCTTCGTCCCAAAGATTGAGGTAGAGGTTTAGAAATGAATTGTAGGGGATGTGGCTGGAGAGATTGCCTCGCTTCGGGCCCTGCTTCACTCTGCGGTGCAGGACTGAGAGGTAGCCCAGCGGGAGGCGAAGCAGCTGTAAGTACTTACTCAGACTTCAGCACTTTACCAATTTCCTTAGCTGATTTAGAATTTGACGAGTGTTGCATGTGTAGCGGAGGGAGTTAGACCGGGTGAGGAGAGCAGCGGAGGCTGGTCCTTCCTCCTCCAGAGCGGCGGAGGGCTCCCAGTCAGATCTGGATGATCGACTGGCAGCCGCGGTGAGGAGGGCTGAGGAGGCAGGGCGGAGTTGGCCGAGCAGGTAAGATAGTGATTTTAATTGAAAATTATTTAAATTTGGCACTGACTTGGCTTTTCCTTCAGGAGACGGAGCTGAGGACTGCCACAGACTGAGCGACCAGCTGCAGGGCAGGTCGATACTGTGACGGGAGAGAGGGATCAGTTGCACATCTGGGCAGAGGTAGCTGAGTCACGGGTGGAAGAGGCGACGAGGGAGCTGGCGACGCTGTGAGTGCAGGGGTCATCGGTAGACCAGGAGGAGCTGGCCCGGCTACGCGCTGATCTGCACGCACAGCAGACATTAGCGCGGGGACTTTAGGAGGTGATCACGGCCATAGGCCGGTCACGGAGCCGGAGCAGGAGCGGCGCGAGTGGGGCGAGTGGTGCGAGCGGTGTTGCCCAGTTGACGAGCCCAGAGGGGGGGTGAATGGGTCTTTTAAAATTAATCTATTAATACCTGTAAATCAAAAACATTCACACAACAATGTTCTTCGATAGAGATTAGTAGCAGTTAGTTCGTAAGGGAATCACACAAGGAAAACAATCACACAACACAAGAATTATCCTGGTTCGGACCTCCTTTCCTTAGGAGTCCTACATCCAGTCCCTGAGCAACAACTCAGGATTCCACTATTAGGGTACAGTCCCCCTAAGGACGCTACAACACCCAGCTCAGCTGGTCTTCCTTCACACCCGAAGGGAAACAACACCACCCTGGATACCCCACCAGGTCTTCCTTCACAACCGAAGGGAAACAGCACCCTGGATACCACCAGCTCTTCCTTCACAACCGAAGGGAACAACTCCTCAAGAGAATCGAATGAAATTCAAGCCCCTAGATCAAGCTTTTGACAAGCAAGGATCTGAAGCAACTAGAACTAAGAGAAAGAGATTTAAGCTAAGCACACTCTCAGAACTACACAGGCTCTCTCAAGATTTTCACAAAACTAGTGGAGAGCAAAGAGCAAAAACCTAAGTGGAATGATGTTCTTGGCTCTGGACTTCTTACCGAAGAATTTGAATGCTTGAATGCTTGAAAATACTTGTTATCTTCTTTTCTTCACTTCTCTTGTATTTATTCTTCTTTTGAAATATGTCCGTTGAAGTAACGTTGTGTCTCTCTCTTGAGTAGTCATTAGACTATTTGACATTTGGAAGCTTCAACTATCTTTTATCCATTTGAGCACGCAAAGAGATAGGGTCTTCTGACATCTAGGTCCAACGTTGTATGATAGAAAGTCTTCAGGACCCTGCACACATTAAATGCTAGACAGTAGACAACTCAAACTGTCTCTTATTGTCGGTATACGTTGATGTGAGTCTTCACTAGAGTAGCAATCCCAAATAGCTTGTTTTAAAAGATGTATACAGAGTAAGCACAATAATGGACGATATTGTTTGCATGCATGCAGAGATACGTTCAGAACTCATAAATGCAGGAGTGACAGATAGATATATGCATGACTTTGACTAGTCAATGCTTCAAGAGATAGATAAAACTCAAGTTGATATGAACTGTAAAGTTGATGTCTATATGACTTATGAAATCGTTATGAATACTAACAAGTCATTATAGAGAGCAAATCGTTATAAACACTTATCAATCATTATGAATACTAACAAGCCTTATAGAGAGCAAATCGTTATGAACACTTATCGAGTCGTTATGAATACTAACAATCATATATAGAGCAAATCGTTATGAACACTTATCAAGTTGTTATGAATACTAACAAGTCATTATAGAGAGCAAATCGTTATGAACACTTATCAAGTCGTTATGAATACTAACAATCATTATAGAGAGCAAATCGTTATGAACACTTATCAAGTCGTTATGAATACTAACAAGTCATTATAGAGAGCAAATCGTTATGAACACTTATCAAGTCGTTATGAGCACTATCAAGTCGTTATGAGCTCTAAAGAAATCGTTGCGCAAAGCAAATCGTTGTGAGCGCTTAAAGAAATCTTGTGCAAAGCAAATCGTTATGACGAGCAAGTCATTGCGAGTTCTAAAGAAGTCGTTATGACATGCAAGTCGTTGCGCTTTCTAAAGAATCATTGCGATAACTTATACAGTCGTTAGACAGCAAGTCGTTGCGCTTTCTAAAGAAATCGTTGCGATAACTTATAGAGTCGTTATGACAGGCAAGTCGTTGCGCTTTCTAAAGAAATCGTTGCGATAAGTTATAGACCCGTTGCGGCGAGCAAGTCGTTGCGAGTTCTAAGAAATCGTTAGGTACTTATGAAATCGTTACGACTGGAAAGTCGTTGCGAGTTCTAAAGAAATCATTATGATAACTTATAGAATCGTTGCGGCGAGCAAGTCATTGCGAGTTCTAAAGAAATCGTTACGGTAACTTATAGAGTCGTTATGACATCGACTTGATTGAAGCAACATGACTTTTCGGTCTTATAGGATTGTTATGAATTTCAATAGAAATCGATATGGACTTAGATAAATATCATGTTGAAAAGATTAAAGCTTCAGAGAAGTAATGCATACTTTATTCGCTTGATTGACCTTGGTATTTTTCCTGTACTTTAAGACTTATGAAATATTCATTAGATATTGTTTATAAAAACTAGTTTAGTTTTGTTAATCACCAAAATATATTAAATTACATGGGGACAGACTGATCATCAATCTCCCCCTTTTTGGTGATGACAAAACTGAACAATAAGCATGGATGAAAAATATCTGAAATCAATCTGAAGATAAGACATGCTAATTTTCTTCTTTAAGATTATTGGAATGTATTTCAGACATGCTAATTTTCTCCCCTTTTTGTCATTGAGCAAAAAGACAATCTGAGACAAAGAAGAAGAGAAAAGATAGATGCAGATGACCAAGGGAATTTTCATTAACTTTTAGGAGGTACAGGTAAATAGAAGGTAGAGATAAAAGAGAGGCAAAATGGGAAATGGTTTCCCATGCCTGTGCTTCCTGCTCTTCAAAATGAGTTTTAAAAACTCCAAAAGACAAAGAGTAGGATGGTCCCATAGAGGAAGCCATCCTTTTGAGATGAAGATCTAGGTGCTGATAGAGAAGATCAGCATATGCATTCTTGTCCATGCTCATCTTGAGGAAACGACGAGTCCCAAAGCTGGCACAGGTGAGGAATTGGTCCATGGTCACAGGATAGTGATTGTGGTTGTCTCTGAGAGCATTGTGCATAGCCACATACACTTTGTATCTTTCCTCCCAGACTTTGAAGGGGTCATCAACAAGATGAATGGAGTTCATATCAAGAAAGTAGCTAGAGAAATGGCTGGTTTGCCTTCCCTGGCCTGAGCTTCATTGATTTCAAACAACTGCTGAGCTACAAGGGGTAGAACTTGGACCATTCTGAGGATGTCAGCCTTTCACATTCAGACAGAATGGGGGCTAGAACTTCAGCACTTACATGCCCCTGGTGATATTCCCTAAATAGGAATCTAGGAAAAGCAACCAGGCAGCCTTTCTGTACTTTAATTCTGCCATTACTCTGAAAAAATGCTCAAAGATGATGGATCCTACAGAGGATTCCATGACAAGGAATGGATTTGAGGAGGGCTATCTCTTCAGGCACTTGGAGGGTAGCAAAATCTACCTGAACATCTGAAGTGTGAGAGATGTCTGGAGTTAGAGCTGAAATGGCCTTTTGAATTGGCTGAGCTAAACCTCTGGAAGTCTATGAACATATCTGTAATTGTTGAATACCATGAAATGCCTGATCATTTGATTTCCTTTTGAATGAAGGGTGCCCAAAGTTCTTGTGATACATCCTGAACCACTCAGACAAGGTCAGGGAGTGGTCCCTTGGAGGAAATCTGGCAGATTTGGCAAGAATGAATTTCTTTAGGAGATCCTTGTGACCTTTGCCCCATTGATCTTCAGTTTTGGAGTGGGCAGAGAGAAGATTTTGGACTTTTCGGATTTTGAAAGAGAAGTGTAGGGTAGAATGGTGTTCAAATGATCTGAAAGATTTTGAAAAGGAAGGTTAATGATGGTGGCAAGAACAACTTTGGAAAGGTATTCCCTATACAGTGGGTTATGTTTGTTGTCCACTGTGAGAGAAAACCACAAAGGTGGGTATTTGGGTTCAGAGGAAAGGGAGGAAGTAGAAGTGAGTTTCCTCTTCTTGGGAGCAGGACTAGAAGGTCTGCCCTGTGAATGTGCTCCCCAACCTTCAGCACAGACCTGAGAATGCCTTCCTCAAACTCATCCTTTATCTTTTCCATAAAGGGAGAGTTAAGTTGGGCTCTTTCAGTATGATAGTGATGAAAGAGGGTGGAGTTGTAGGATGAAGAAAAGAGTGGGAAGTAGTTGGGAGGTCATCAACTGGTCCAATGGAGGGACCAGAGGAGGAGGAGGAGGCTCCAGCTGAGGATACTGGAGGGGCCTCAAGGATAGAGAAGAGAAGGAATTGAAGTAGAGGAGGCAGGAGATGAGGTGGACTGAAATGGTGCTGGAGAGGAAATTGGTCTAGATTGAGGCTTCTTGAATGTTTCAGGAGCAGGAGGAGCTGTAGGAGCTGAGGGTGGAGTTGGAGGGATAGGTGTGTGAGAGGGAGAAGAGGGAGTTGGGGGCTTGGGTGCCAAGGATTCTTCTACCTCTTTCTGCACAGACTCACTCTCCAATGGCCCTGATGGCCCTGACCCTTGCTCAGCTGGCCCTGGAGGCCCTTTAACCTGATCATCCGGCCCGGATGGCCCTTCAATATTCACTGCTCCTCTGCTGCTGGTGCTGCTGCTGCTTCTGGCCCTGTTGGCCCTGCTTCTTGAGCTGATGGCCCTGACAGTGGAACCTGGGCTGCAGGAGGTGGAGGAGGAGAAACTTGAGCTCCAACCACTTTGAGAATTTCTCCCAGCAAACTTTTCATAGACCCCTTTCCTGGTTAAACCACTTCATGGCATTTCTTATGTTGGAGATATCCTTTGAAGTTGAAGCTTGGCTCATGAAGATTGAACTAACATCTGATTGGAGAGAGCACAAGATTGTGCCTTGAGCATCAAGCCTCTCAATCACAGGCTTTAAATTTATAACAATTTTCTATTTAACCTGCCTCTCAAAAGGTGAATCAGCCTGGAGAGGAACTTCAGAGGCAACTTCTTTTCCTTTCTTCTTGCCTTCTTTTACTGGAGGAGGTTGATCATCATCTGAGCTCGAAGAGCTTACAGTCTCCCCTTCTCTGTCATCCAAATTTGGAGAATCTCTATGCCTTTCCTCCTGATCATCAACAACAGGAGTTGCTTCTACTGAACCTTCTTTTGATAGCTCCCCCTCAATAGGAGCATCTTCTTCATTTGATACTTGCTCCCCCTGAATGGGAGCATCCGCCATCACAGAGTCACCCTGAGCAGCTGGGTGCTCTAGCTCTACTGGAATATCTTCCATTGGTACATCAATGTGGCCTGATGCCCTGCCTCTTCACAACACTGCCACTATTTTCTAGAGCACTAGAGGTGGAAGGAATCGAATCAATAATATCTGAGAGAATAGATGCAACGACAGTTGAGGGTAGTGGGTCCTCAACTTGAACAATATCCTCTGGGAGAATATCCTCAATTCTCCTCTCTGCAAAATTTAGAGCTAATTCTTCTCGAAATTCTGAAGCTGCTACTGATACTCTTTCTTCTTCTAATGCAATTTCAGCTGAACTTCTGCTATAGAGCGGCCTGATGATTCTGTTGCTACAACTGCTGGAACTGAAACTGACTCCACTGGCAATTCTGGAATCATAGCCTCTGATCCCATTTCCTGATGAACAACTAAGGCGTCATCAATGATGGCTTCGCCTTCAGCAACTGAAGCCTTGAACCAAACACCATTTTCCACAGAGAAGCCACTCTTCTTCAGGTTCCTGGACCTGATTGCTTGGCCCATTTTCTCTGCAACTGCCCCAGAAAGATCAACACCGAAGTGTTTGAAGATCTTGGTAAGTAGGTGGGCATAGGGCAGAGACACATTTAACTTGCTCTTGGTGTCCCAAATCTAATCTCTGGCAATTTCATTCTTTCCATCATCACTGCGGCCATATTTATCTCCTTATTTTGAATGGCCCAGTACATCATGTCAGAGTCGGCCGTTGTGCAAGATGAAAATGTTGCACTTCTGGGAACTAAGATTTGACATACAATAAAATGAAGGAGGAGGTTGAAAGCAGTTAGTTGATTTATATCCAGCTTGCCATTCCTTAGCTTGAAGCCCGGCCCTATAATTCCCAAACTTTCACTTGGGCGTCCATAGTGTGAACCCCACTAAACCCGAAGTCTTCACATCAAACAACATCTTCAGCAACTCAGGGTCTATCCTAATCAGGATTCCCTTTGCTGAAGAAACTAGGGACCCATCTTCCTCTGTTCTCAAACAAACGAAGAATGCTTTTACCAGGTCCGATAACTAACCTCCGAAAAGGTGGTAACTTCCGTCCACTGCATCTGATTGATCAAGTCTACCATGCTGCTCATTCCATTTTTCCTCAGATTAGCAACATCGACTTCTTTATTGCCACAGAGCTTCGTCTTCACAAAGGTAACCTCTCCTGCTGCTCAGGAGTGAGAAACTCGCGCTGTAGCCACCCAAACTGCCGGCAATGACTGGTGCGGCCATGGATTCAGGTGGGAAAGTCTCTTGAGGGTTGAAACGGAAGGAGAAGAGAAGGAATCCTCAAGAAATTTTGCGGAAGGAGAAGGAAAGTTCAAATTTGCAGAGAGTTGAGGTATGAGTTGTTAGGGCATCGGCTCATGCGACAGGATGAAAGAGGGGAAAAGGTAGACGATGAGATGCGAATCATTCTGTCATTGATTTTATGAATAATAATGCACTGGGGAAAGTGAAGCGCCAAAAGGCGGCAGAAGAACAAAAGAGTTTGACTATTCAAACCGACTTCAATGAGAGAGCGGTTACAAAGGATAATTTGAATTTCTTTTGCTTAAAGCCATGGAGGGAAAAAAATGCTTAATTCTGAAATTTAATGTGCCGGTTTTTAACAGAACCTTTTTCACAAATTCCACATGCCTAATTCCCTTCTAAGAGATGTGAATCTCTCCTCGGGTAAGACTTTTGTGAAAATGTCTACTAACTGACCATTTGTATCAATAAAAGATATTTCAATATTACCATTTACTACATGATCACGAATAAAATGATATCTAACCTCAATATGCTTGGTCCTTGAATGTTGAACTGGATTCTTAGTAAGATTAATGGCACTGGCGTTGTCACACAATAGTGGGATGGATTTGATGTATAATCTGAAATTTTCAAGTTGTTGCTTTATCCATAAGAGTTGTGTACAGCAACTTCCAGCAGCTACGTATTCAGCTTCAGCTGTAGATAGTGCCACTGAATTTTGTTTCTTTGAAGACCAAGATATCAAACATCCTGCAAGAAATTGACAACAACCACTGGTGCTTTTTCTATCTAATTTGCATCTAGCATAGTCAGCATCAGAATAACCTACTAAGTTAATTTCACAACATTTTGGATACCAAAGACCTAAGTCATGAGTTCTTGCTAAATATCTAAATATTCTTTTCACAGAAATTAAATGTGATTCTCTAGGATCTGCTTGATACCTAGCACACATGCATACACTAAATAAAATATCAGGTCTACTAGCTGTTAAATAAAGAAGTGAAGCTATCATACCTCTGTAGAACTTTTGATCTACTTCTTACCATCTTTATCACTGTCCATTCTTGTTGATGTACTCATGGTGTTGACAGTGGTTGGTATTATCGAATCCAAATTTCTTCAAGAGTTCTTTTGTGTACTTTGCTTGACAGATGTGAGTTCCTTCCTTTCCTTGTTTGATTTGTAATCCAGGAAATAATTAAGTTCTCCTATCATGCTCATGTCAAATTCTCCATGCATCAACTTTTCAAAGTACTTGCAAAGGGATTCATCAGTAGAACCAAAAATAATATCATCTACATAAATTTGACTAGTAGAGTGTGTTTGACCTTTGACTTTATGAAAAGAGTACTATCTACATGACCTCTACAGAAACCATGGTTTAAAAGAAAAGAACTAAGCCATTTCATACCAGGCTCTAGGTGCTTGCTTTAAACCATATAATGCTTTGTGTAATTTGAAAACGTGATCCGGAAAATCAGTATCATCAAAACCTGGAGGTTGTTCTACATAGACTTCCTCTTAATGAAACCATTCAAGAATGCAGACTTAACATCCATTTGAAATAATTTCAAATCTAATGCGGATGCATATGCAAGCAAAATTCTAATAGCCTCAAGTCTAGCTACAGGTGCATAGGTTTCATCGAAATCTATACCTTCCTCTTGTGAATAGCTTCAGCTACCAATCTGGCCTTGTTTCTTAGAATCACACCAGTTTCATTCAGCTTATTTCTGAACACCCATTTGGTGCCAATGACTGGATGGTCTGATGGTCTAGGAACAAGTGACCATACTTGGTTTCTCTTGAATTGATTTAATTCATCTTGCATGGCTAATATCCAAGATTCATCACAAAGAGCTTCATTGACTGTCTCGGCTCTATTTGAGAAACAAATGCTAGGTAATCACAGGGAATTACATTACCTCTTTCTTACCCCTATGGATGGATCACCAATAATATTCTCAAGTGGGTGATCTTTCTTGTATCTCCACTCCTTTGGAAGATTTTCATGAGTAAGTACTTCTTGTTCCAGGTCTTCCAGAGGTGGATCATCCTTGTCCTCAATTGATGAGTCTTTTAGTTCTTGGATAGCTTATCTGCATCATCATTATCACTATCTTCTTCCTTTCTCAAGGAAGGGTTAGTTTCATCAAAGATAATGTGTACAGACTGTTCAAATAATAAAGTGTTTTATTAAATACTCTATAGCTTTGGGTTTAGAGGTGTACCCCATGAAAATGCCTTCATCTGATTTAGCATCCAACTTACCAATGTCCCTTTTTCCATTGTTATGAATGAAGCAAGGACATCCAAAAGTCCTGAAGGCTGATCTTTGGCTTCTTCCCTTTGAACAGTTCATATGCAGTCTTCTTCAGGATTGGCCTGATCATTACTCGGTTGATAATGTAGCTTGCTGTGTTGACTGCTTCAGCCCAAAAATATCTTGGCAGATCATATTCAGATAGCATAGTTCTTGCCATATCTAATAGGGTTCTATTCTTTCTTTCACATACGTACATTTTGCTGTGGTGTTCTTGGTGCTGAGAAATTATGCTCAATTCCCTGATCATCACAGAATCTAGCAAACTTTTCATTCTGAAATTCACCACCATGATCTGATCGGATAGACACAATGCTGAACTTTTGATCTTTCTGGACTTTCTTGCTGAAACTGACAAAATTTTCGAAAGTGTCATCTTTATGCTCTAGGAATGATACCCATGTGAAATTGAGTAATCATCAACTATGACAAATCCAAAGTTCTTTCCTCCAAGACTGGTAGTCCTCATTGGCCCAAATAGATCCATATGAAGGAGCTCTAAGGGTTTTGAGGTGGTCACCACCGTCTTTGACTTGAAGGAGCTCTTGGTGTGCTTTCCCTTAGAACAAGGTCTACAGACACCATCCATTTTTGCACTGACCTCAGGTAGACCTTCCACAAGATTCTTCTTCAGCAATTTTCTCATGCCATCTATACTGCAATGACCTAGTCGTCTGTGCCATAATTCAGTAGATTTATCCTTATTTGCTGCCAGACAGACGTCTTGTTCCTTGAGTTCCTCAAGATAGAGCACATACAAATTCATTTCTCTATTAGCTTCAAAGATGACTGCTCCATCCTTCAGTATGCTGCACTTTGACTCTTGAAACTTAATCTGATGGCCTCTGTCACACAGCTGGCTGATGCTAATAAGGTTGTGCTTCAATCCCTTGACTAATAACACATCTTCTATGACATTTTTCCTTTGTATTCACAGAGCCACTGCCTATCACTGTTCCTTTCCCATTATCTCCATAAGTGACTATTCCTTCTTCAGCTTGGAGATGAGAGAATAACTTCTGGTTTCCTGACATGTGCTTGAGCATCCACTATCCAAATACCATTTGGATGCTCGAGGGATAACCTGAAATAAAAACATCAAGTTTTAGGTACCCAAATTCCTTTGGGTCCTGATGGGTTAGTGTCATTTATTTTACTTTTTATTATCCATTTCTTATGTCTTATTAGGCATGTCGTTATGATATGTCCTAACTTGTTGCAATGACTACAGCAGGATAATTTGGTTACTTTTTCTATATATTTGAAATCAGCTTTGTATGTTATATCTTGTTCAGGTACAAATTTTGGTGTTGGATATGTTTTAGGATAAACTATGGTTTCCTCATTATCTGGGGGTGTATATCCTAATCCATTTTTTCTTTTTACCTGATCTTCTAGCACCTTTTAATATGAGGAGTTTTTACCATTGGTGAATTTTTCTAATGTGCTAGATAACTGTATATTTTCTTCTGTTAGTGTTTTGATTTTAGTTCATAGTTCATCTGCATTTTCCTATTTTTCAAGTTTAATTATTTGTTCATTCTTAGCTTTTAAGTCTTCACATAACAGTTCATTTCTTCTTTTAAGTTCAGTTATTTGACTTTCTAATTGATCATTTTCTGATTTTAGATCTGAGTTTGTATTTTCTATACAAACTATGTTTTTCTTGCTTACTTTTAATAGTTTGGTTACTTCTTATATTTTTCATATAGTTCGTTGAAAGCCTCTTCTAAACTATCAGAATCTGAACCATTGCATGAATCAAAAGAAGAGTCAGAGGTTACCTTTTCTTCAGTATTAGCCATGAAGCCAAGTTGGCTTCTTCTTCATCACTGCAGGAGCTTGACTCACTGTCTGAGTCGCTACTGTTTTCCCATGCTGCTGCCATCGCCTTCTTTTTGTATTTCTGAACTTCTTGGAGCTATCCTTCTTCCTGAACTCTGGCTTTTTGAATTTTGGACACTCAGCTTTAATGTGTCCTGGCTTCTTACATTCATACAGATGGGTTCTCCTTTCTTCATTCTTTTCCATCTGGCTTCTTGAAGTCCTTGTTCCTTTTGAAGTGCCTTCTACCAGATTGGAATTTCTTCTTCTTAGCTAAAATTCGCTGTAATTTTCTAGACAGCATTGTTTCCTCATTCTCGCTGTCTGCATCACTTTCACTTTCAGCTGAACTTGCATCTGGTGAATCTTCTTCAGCTTTTAAGGCGTTGGAGTGCTTCTTTCTGCTAGAGGACTCTCCTAGCCTTTCCATGTTGATCTCATGGGCCATGAGGGACACAATGAGCTTTTCTACAGACATTCTCTTCAGGTCATTAGCTTCTTCTATTGCTGTGACCTTTGGGGTCCATGAGGACGGTAAGGATCTAAGTATCTTCCTCACCATGTCTCCAATCTCATAGGTTTTCCCCAGACTAGCTAGTCCATTTGTGATGTCAGTGAACCGATGAACATTGAGTTATGGACTCACCTGAACTGCATCTGAAATCTTTCATATTGAGTGACAAGAATGTAGATTCTTGTTTCCTTTACTTTGTCTGTGCCTTCATATAATCCTAAGCTTTTCCCACATTTCCATCAAGGATTTGCAGGCTGAGACTCTGTTGAACTCCTTCTTACTTAGAGCACAACATAAGATGCTCTTTGCTTTGCAATTCAAGGAGATCTTCTTTCTGTCATCATCTGTCCAATGACCTTTCTCATTTGTGACTAACAGATCACCTTCTTCTACTATGGACCAAATTTGATAGTCGTGGCCTTGTAGAAAGTATTCCATTCTGGTCTTCCAGTAAGGATAATCTTCACCATCGAACAGAGGGGGTCGGTTGACAGACTGACCTTCAAAGTTACCTTGGGCTGCCATGGATCTTTACTCTTCAGATCGTTGGATCCTTTTTCTTTGTCGAAGAGACTTGCTCTGATACCACATCTTGCCCAGTTGATGAGCCCAGATGGGGGGGTGAATGGGTCTTTTAAAATTAATCTATTAATACCTATAAATCAAAACATTCACACAACAATTTCTTCGATAGAGATTAGTAGCAGTAGTTTGTAAGGGAATCACATAAGAAAACAATCACACAACACAAGAATTATCTTGGTTCGGACCTCCTTTCCTTAGGAGTCCTACGTCCAGTCCCTGAGCAACAACTCGGATTCCACTATTAGGGTGCAGTCCCCCTAAGGACGCTACAACACCCAGCTCAGCTGGTCTTCCTTCACACCCGAAGGAAACAACACCACCCTGGATACTCCACCAGGTCTTCCTTCACAACCGAAGGGAAACAGCACCCTGGATACCACCAGCTCTTCCTCACAACCGAAGGGAAACAACTCCTCAAAGCGAATCGAATGAAATTCAAGCCCCTAGATCAAGCTTTTGACAAGCAAGGATCTGAAGCAACTAGAACTGAGAGAAAGATTTAAGCTAAGCACACTCTCAGAACTACACAGGCTCTCTCAAGATTTTCACAAAACTAGTGGAGAGCAAAGAGCAAAAAGCTATGTGGAATGAAGTTCTTGGCTCTGGACTTCTTGCCGAAGAATTTGAATGCTTGATTGAAAATACTTGTTATCTTCTTTTTTTCACTTCTCTTGTATTTATTCTTCTTTTGAAATATGTCCGTTGAAGTAACCGTTGTGTCTCTCTCTTGAGTAGTCGTTAGATTTGACATTTGGAAGCTTCAACTATCTTTTATCCATTTGAGCACGCAAAGAGATACTTCTGACGTCGAGGTCCAACGTTGTATGATAGAAAGTCTTCAGGACCCTGCACACATTAATGCTAGACAGTAGACAACTCAAACTGTCTCTTGTTGTCAGTATACGTTGATGTGAGTATTCACTAGAGTAGCAATCTCAAATAGCTTGTTTTAAAAGATGTATACAGAGTAAGCACAATAATGGACGATATTGTCTGCATGCATGCAGATACGTTCAGAACTCATAAATGCAGGAGTGATAGATAGATATATGCGTGACTTTGACTAGTCAATGCTTCAAGAGATAAGATAAAAATCAAGTTGATATGAACTGTAAGTTGTTGATGTCTATACTTATGAAATCGTTATGAATACTAATAAGTCATTATAGAGAGCAAATCGTTATGAACACTTATCAAGTCGTTATGAATACTAACAAGTCATTATAGAGAGCAAATCGTTATGAACACTTATCAAGTCGTTATGAATACTAACAAGTCATTATAGAGAGCAAATCGTTATGAACACTTATCAAGTCATTATGAGCTCTAAAGAAATCATTGCGCAAAGCAAATCATTGTGAGAGCTTAAAGAAATCTTTGTGCAAAGCAAATCGTTATGAACGAGCAAGTCATTGCGAGTTGTAAAGAAGTCGTCACGGTAACTTATGAAATCGTTACGACAGGCAAGTCGTTGAGAGTTCTAAAGAAGTCGTTATGACATGCAAGTCGTTGCGCTTTCTAAAGAAATCGTTGCGATAACTTATAGAGTCGTTATGACAGGCAAGTCGTTGCGCTTTCTAAAGAAATCGTTGAGATAACTTATAGAGTCGTTATGACAGGCAAGTCGTTGCGCTTTCTAAAGAAATCGTTGTGATACCTTATAGAGTCGTTGCGGCGAGCAAGTCGTTGCGAGTTCTAAAAAATCGTTACGGTAACTTATGAAATCGTTACGACAGGCAAGTCGTTGCGAGTTCTAATGAAATCGTTATGATAACTTATAGAATTGTTGCGGCGAGCAAGTCGTTGCGAGTTCTAAAGAAATCGTTACGGTAACTTGTAGAGTCATTATGACATCGACTTGATTGAAACAACATGACTTTTCGGTCTTATAAGGAAATCGTTATGAATTTCAACAGAAATCGATATGGACTTAGATAATATCATGTTGAAAAGATTAAAGCTTTAGAGAAGTAATGCATACCTTTATTGGCTTGATTGACCTTGTATTTTTCCTGTACTTTAAGACTTATGAATTATTCATTAGATATTGTTTATAAAAACTAGTTTAGTTTTGTTAATCACCAAAATACAATAAAATTACATGGGACGGACTAATCATCAAGCGGTGCCTCAGTCCGCTAGTACATAGCAGGGTCCTCCAGCCGCCGGAGGAACGAGGATGAGGAGAGGCACCTCGGTGGTGAGACGAGCGCTAGGAGTGGTCAGGGTGGTGGTGAGATGCCACCACCTCTTGATAGACATGAGGGATCTGGGAAGAGTGGTGGTGGCAGTGAGGAGTTTGTGAGCCACCTCCCCCTTATCTTTGTACATACTGCTTATCTCTTAGTGGATCTCTTACTTTATGTCAATATTTATATAAAAATGATGAATGAATTGCAATTGACACGAGTGTGAGATGAGATCCGAATAAGAGAGAGAGGACAAGAGTACCCTGAGTACATTACTGCGCGCGTTCCAAAAATTTCCTGTCCCTGCACACTTAGGAAAACATGTTAGATCTGCTCTTTGGCTCAGCCCCTTGCATTAAGTAAAAATGACTTAAACTTCATAATTGTCAAGGGGCTAAGCCTTATTTAAATAGGGGGAAAGTAAATCGAAATAATGCATGCCAAAAAAGTGATATGTACACACTTTTTTTTTATTTCATAATTTTTTTTTTTGATTTTGAGATTTTCTATTTTTTTATTTTGAAATTTTTTGATTTCTTGGGTTTTGAGAATTTTCTATTTTTTTGGATTTTTTGGGCTTTCTTATTTTTTTTTTAGATTTTTGGGGTTTTCTGATTTTTTTAGATTTTTGGGGTTTTCTAATTTTTTTTGAATTTTTGGGGTTTTCTAATAACAACGTCCTCTACATTTGAGTGATTGGCTATGGACCTTATTCCTATCTTATGTTTGTCAAGTATGTTGCCCAGTTGACAAGCCCAGAGGGGGGGGGGGGTGAATGGTCTTTAAAAATATTTGATTAGTACCTGTACTTAAAACATTCACACAAAGACGTTCTTCGATGAAGGTTAGTAACAGTTAGTTCAAAGCGCAATCACACAAGAAAACACCACACAACACAAGAAATATCGTGGTTCGGACCTCCTCTCCTTAGGAGTCCTACGTCCAGTCCCTGAGCAACAACTCAGGATTCCACTAACTAGGGTACAGTCCCCCTATGGACACTACAACATCCAGCTAGCTGGTCTTCCTTCACACGAAGGGAATTACTGAAGGATCGATAGAACGTGTGGACAAGATCTAGAAGGGGGGGTTGAATAGATCTAGGCCAACTAATGCGGAAGCTAAACCAATTTTAAAAACCTTTGAATCAGAGTTAGATTAAAAGCAAATTTCATAGATCTGAGAAGATATTAAGTGAGTTAAAACAATTGGAGAGTGAAAACAGGTTGATTAGATAGATTCAAACGATCCTATGCATTCATATATCGAAGAGTAATTTCAAACCACAAAGAGACCAATGCACAGATTTTTAGGTGGTTCGGAAATCACACCATGTGACTCCTACATCCACCCCTCACACACAGTGAGGATCCACTAACAACCTGGGTTACACACCCCACACAGGAGCCTGACAACTCCACAAATGAGTTAGACAACTCACCACTACCTAGAGCAAGACTACTCTAGACTCTGAGCAAGGCTGCTCAACAACCAACTTGAGTGTGACGACTCAAAGACCTGAGCACACAGGCTCACAACCACATGCTAGAACAAAACAACAAGATGCAGATCCTCTAGCAATGATCTGATCTATTAAGGCCAATTCAAGAAGATGGTGCAACAGATTATGCACAACTTCTAGAATAGCAAGAAGAGACAAGAAGGACTTTAGACTCTAGATTGACAATTCTTGTTCTTCAAGAAAAACTCCCTTGTAGAGGCCGAAATGGAAGAATCTTGATCACTTGAAGTCCCTTGGCCGATGCTCTGCACTTTTGATCTTGGGATCTTCCTTGAGAGCTTCACAATTGCAGGCTTCTACTTGAACTGCTCGTTTGAAGTTGATGCTAGTGCTTCATGTTGATCAGACTTCGATCCTTGTGCTTGGAGAAGGGTGAATTGAGGTGGTGAAGCACAAGAGAGAGCAAGAACAGGGAGGAGAGACTCTCTGGCCGCCGCTTGGTGGTTTCTGGAGGCTCTTTGAGATTCTCTGGGATGAGTGCCTTAAGGAGGGTATTTATACCCTAAATATCCGAAAGATACCCTTGGGGTACATGGGCACATGATCCAATGTTGATCTGACATCTCCTAGGGTGCCACGTGTCCAGGAGGAATCTTAAGTCACAGAGATTCCAGAGTGTGTCGACCTGCCCATGAGGTGTGTTGACACACTCTCCCAGACTGGCAGAACAACTCCCTGGTAGAGGTCTCTAGTGTCGACCTGATATCTTTTGTTGTCGACCTCATGACCCAGACAGCAAAACAGGCTTTCTGGGAAGGCTCTCTAGTGTCGACCTGATATCATTTGGTGTCGACCTGCTGACCCAGACAGCAAAACTGGCCTGGGGAAGGCATCTAGTGTCGACACTGTCTGATTTGGTGTCGACCTGAGATGGGGTGGTGTCGACCTGCTCTGGACTCGTGTCGACCTAAGATGGACTTTTCTTCACATTTTTGCCTTTGTTCTGAACCATTGTATCGAGACCAGGTTGGTTGTGTCGACACTACCTTTGCAGAAAATGTTTGTTCCTGAGAAAATAAACACATAAATCATTAGATAAATATATTATCATGAATATCAATGATAAATGTTCTTGGAAACATGCTTTTTTAATATTGTAATTTCAGGTGATGTATTTTACATGTTCCAATGGTTATGCATTAGAATCACAACTTGTCATCATCAAAATGTGAGGAGAAATGAATTATTTTCACACTCAACCCAACAATTACACCACCTGGATACCCCACCGGTTTTCATTCACAACAGAAGGGAACAAGAACACCCTGGATACCCCACCGGGTCTTCCTTCAACAAGAAGGGAACAACAACAGCAAAAGTAAGCAATAAAGACAAGCCCCTAGATCAGCTTCAATAAGCTAAGATCTGAAGCAAGCAGGACTGAGAGTAAAAGATCTAGAAACACAGAAGACTCTCAGAACTACACGAGCTCTCTCAAGATTTTCACTACAATGTGGAGAGCAAAGAGCAACACTAGATGGAATGAGGTTCTTGGCTCTAGAATTCTATCAGAAGATTTGAATAGCTTGTGCATTGAAAATTATCACACTTCTTCTGATCTTCTTGTCTTGAATTTATATCTCCTTTTGAAATACGGCCGTTGAAGTAATCGTTGTCTCTTAGATTGGTAGACGTTAGACTGCTTGACATTTAGAAGCTTCAACAATCTTTTATCCAGTTGAGCACGCAAACAGATAAGGTCTTCTGGCGTCTATATGGTCCAACGTTGTATGACAGTGTAAGGCCTCGAATTTCCGTTGCTTAATTGTATTTGTGTGTGTGTATATTTGTGCTTGTGTATGTATATACATATTTACATACGTATTAATTAGTACAATTGTGTGTGCATGTGTTATACTAGATGTAAATAATGCATGTATTGAATGGTGATAGTATGGATACATTACCATATACATATTGCATGTATATATGCATGCATGCATGGTTTTCTGCATGATTTAGAGTTCTGGCCGAAGGCCAGATTGGCGTCAACCCCTAGCCGTTGAGGGGGTGTCAGCGTCCAGCCATGGACGCCAACACTAATCCTGGCGTCTAACGATGTGGATGCCTATTTCTCTGACCTGCATGCGTTGCAGAGCCAGAAATTCCGAAAACAAGGAAGCTCACCCATTGGGGAGCTGTCCCTAACAGCTCTGAGAGCCATCTTGTCACCTTGTGAGTGGGAGAGAGGCCTCTCCTATATGTCTGAACCCGGATCTGCCTTCTCCAACCCCTCTCTTCACCCTTTGCAAGAGAGAAACAAGAGGAGAAAAACCCTAGAGGAAGTTGTGAGAAAACCCCCACTTTGCACCCAAAGATCTGACCCTCTGAAGCTGAATCCGCCATCTTCCTCGACAAGAAGCTAGCTGGATGAAGAAGAAGACTTCCCCGGCGTACCTTGGAGCCATCTTCATCCAGGAGCCCGGAGGAAGGAGATCTTGGAGGACTGTTTGCAACTTCTTGGGACTGCCCAAGGAGAGCTTCTCCGAGCATTTAGACCCATTGGAGCATTCTCTAAAGGCAAGTAACCTAACCATAATGTCCCCGTATGTGTCTAGGTCGATTCTACATTTTTTATGAATTTTCCTCGTGTCCTAGACCCCCACTTTCACCCCATCTTTGGAGCTCGGGTCTGTGTTCTGCACAGACCCGACATTAACGGCAATGTCCCTTGACGCTGAGATCATGCTTGGCGTCCATCGACTGTGCCGTTAACACTGAATAAGCGGCCAGAGACTGCCGCCAAGTTCTTCAGGACAGAACTGAAACCTGTTCTCTCTTCTTATATGATTAATTTCGATGGTTTTTTCCGTGATGAGGATATATGGTAGCCCTATACACTATGTATACTAGTAAATGTGTGTTTGGATAGATGGTGTGCATGGTGGTGAATGATAGAAGTTATTTGTTCCATGAAATTACAGCATGATTAGTTGTTAATCTTGTCAATCTACTGTTGCATGATTTAGGATTTGCTTGTATGACCAGTTTTGTGAGGATCATGCATTTATGAATCAGCCTATTCTAAAAATGAGATTTGCCATGCTTGTGTAAATTATTGGAGGTGTTGTTTGGGAAATAGGAATTTTACATAAGTTATGATAAATCCTTGGTAAACCAGGCATCATCCCGTAAATTGAAGAATAATTCTGTAGCTCTATACATGTAGAGTTCAGACAGTAGCTTGCTAGAATTGTGACTTGTATATGATTCCATATTGACTTGATTACGAATGGCATGAAAAACGAATGTTTGATTTTCTGTAAATTCATTTTAACTCAAAAATTCTGAAAATTGTATGAAGGGTCCTAAACCCCAATTAGTTTGTGATTAAAATTTCAAGTCATTTGGACCAGAGCATGATGCCTTATGAAATTTTCATGAAAAATGTGAATTGATGCATGTCATTGTAAAATGAGTTGATTCTTGTTTAATCCAACTTGATTAATGGAATTACCTGCTTGTTAATGTTTGAAATCTGTAGTGTCATGATAGAAAACAGAGAATGTGCATGTGAGTGAGAAAGTAAATGAATTGAGAGTGACATGTGTCAAACTATGTGTAAAATCGTAAAAATGTGTAAATGTGTAAATGTGCCAAGTGTGACATTGCTTCCACAGAGGGCAGTGGAACCGTATCAGGGATGTCCCCCTGAGAAGGTTCAATGTGTAAGTGACCCTAAGGGCATTAGGGGGAAATCCTGGAGGTGGACAAGTACCACTAGTTAGGTGGAGACTTGTTCTCCCGGTCTGCGCAATCCAAGAGTCGCCATTGAAATGCCTAGATGGCGTCTATGTGTAATGTGATGTGTATATGTCCTTCTTTGGTGGTTTGGACTATGTGTCACGGCACCTAAAATGTGTATGTGTAATGTGAAATGTGGTATGTGTAAAGTGCAACCAGTGAATTGGAAACTTGTGTAAAGGAAATGTGAAACTAAAAATGTGAGAATATGACATTGGAATCCATGTGAGACAAATCTAAAACCATGTGAAATCAGTAATTTCATGTGTTATCATCATGTTTATATGTGCGAAAATGTCTAGAATCCATACTAGGGATAATTGTGAGCACGGTACAAAATAGCATGATTGGTTGTTCACATAGTATGTTTTAAACAATATTGTAGCTCTCATGTGTAGGTTTACATCCATTAAACCATGTGAAACCATCAACTTAAAGCATGTGGAAAATGTCTATGTATGTGCTTAAGAACATGTAAAGTCCATGCTAGTTGTGTTTTCCCTTCATATACGCACAGTGTTCATGTTGGTAGCTCTCATGTCTTGGTTCCTTAAAGGCAAAATTTCACAAGTAGATGGAATAGAGAGCATGTGATAGGTAAGTTTTATTCTTAGAAATCTGAAAGCATGATCCATGTATAAATTGTAGAACTTTCATGATAGGTTGCAACTTTCAAATGACTAGTATGCCATGTGTTGAAATTTGTGAATGTGCATGTAGAAATCGCTATGACTTATACGTGTATGTATGAGTAGTGTTGCTTGCTGAGTCTTTAAGACTCACTCCTTGCTTTGGCGTACAGGTATAGACGGTGACGAGACTTCGTGGAGGAGACGGTAGAGACGGACTCCGAGCGCGGAGTTAGATTGTTGGAGCAGTTGCACCCTTTTGTGCTTTCATAGTAGTAAAAGCGACATGTACTAGAACTATCATGAGAAAATTGTATAAGTGTGGACATTGTGTACTAAATTTCAGAAATTTAATTATGTGAACTTTTAGCTCTTAATGTAAATTGCAAATCTCATGTATGTTTAATGTGGATGATGAATGAATGAAGATAGTTGTCTTTTACTTCCGCTACTCTGTTCGTATATTCGTGTGTATCTCAGCTGTTAGTATCGTTTGGGTAAATGTCCCACTGTGAGGACTCTCGCTATACCGACGTGGGTTGGTATAACCGTACCGGTATAATGAGTTCCGTCACAGATAGAATGTCTTTAGGACCCTGCACATATTAAATGCTAGAACAGTAGACAGCTAGGCTGTCTCTTGTTGTCAGTACACGTTGATGTGAGTATTCACCAAAATAGCAATGCCAAATAGCTTGTTCTAAAAGATGTTGACAGAATATGCACGATAATGAAAAGATATCATCTGCATGCATGCAGAGATACGTTCTGTCTTCATTAAATGCACAGTAGTCAGACAGATAAAAGAAGACTTTGACTATACAACGCCTTAAGAGATAAGATAAACATCAAGTCGATATAACCCATAAAGTCGTTGTCTATATGACTTATGAAATCGTTATGAATACCAACAAGTCATTATAGAGAAAAATCGTTGTATTCAATGAAGAAATTGTTATAGAGAGCAAATCGTTGTATTCAATGAAGAAACCGTTATGAATATTGAAGAAATCGTTATAGAGAACAAATCATTGTATCAATGAAGAAATCGTTATGAATATTGAAGAAATTGTTATAGAGAACAAATCATTGTATTCAATGAAGAAATCGTTATGAATACTGAAGAAATCGTTATAGAGAAAAATCATTGTATTCAATGAAGAAATCGTTATGAACATAACAAATCGTTATGGTAAGCAAGTTGATGTGTTCAACGAAGAAATCGTTATGAACTGAACAAATGTTATGAAAAGCAAGTCGATGTGTTCAACAAATAAATCGTTATGAATACTTAACAAATCGTTATGAAAAGCAAGTCGATGTGATTTCTAAAGAGATTGTTGCGAACTTAAGGAATCGTTACGACGGGCAAGTCGTTACGAGTTCTAAAGAAATCGTTACGATGACTTAAAGAGTCGTTGCGCGAAGCAAATCGTTATGAGCTCTAAAGAAATCGTTGCGCGAAGCAAATCGTTATGATGACTTAAGAAATCGTTGCGATGAGCAAATCGTTAGATGACTGAAGAAATTGTGCGATGAGCAAATCGTTACGATGAGCAAATTGTTATGATGACTTAAGAAATCGTTGTGATGAGCAAATCGTTATGATGACTTAAGAAATCGTTGTGATGAGCAAATCGTTACGATGAGCAAATCGTTATGAGGACTTAATAAATCGTTGTGATGAGCAAGTCGTTACGATGGGCAAATCGTTATGATGACTAAGAAATCGTTGCGATGAGCAAAACGTTACGATGGGCAAATCGTTATGATGACTTAAGAAATTGTTGCGATGAGCAAATCGTTACGATGGGCAAAGCGTTATGATGACTTAAGAAATCGTTGCGATGAGAAAATCGTTACGATGACTCTATTTAAAATGATATACATGAAGGAAATCATTGTGACTTTCAACAGAAGTCGATGTGGACTTACTTAAGCTTCAGAAAATAATGCTTACCATATTGGCTTGATTGACCTTGACCTTGGAGTATTTCTGTACTTAAGACTTAGAGAACTTTGATAAGGTTTGTTAATTACCAAAATACATGTATATTTAAAATTACGTGGGGACAGACTGATCATCAAAATATCTCCTAAGCACAGTGTGCATTTGCTTTTGGCTCCCCAAAGGCACTTGCCCCTAGTCACTATGTTCTAACGTAGACCAGGTGCGGGTTTCTCCAGTCATTAGCGGGGATAGGAAGACTTAAAGAGACAAGACTTGGACTTGGTGCTTGGGAGACTGGCTTATATGACTTTAAGGGTGTACCTCACATGGAATCCATCTGTTGTCTAGAGACTTTTGGTCATTATTTTGTCCGGGGCATGCGTACGACCAAGCTCAAGGGCGTCCACGGGGAACTGTACTACCACTCTTTGACATGCCCCTATTTTCAATTTTCCGCTTACTTCTTATTCTTATCAATTTCTTTTTTCTTTTCGTTTCTCTTCTTTTGAACAGACCGTCTCTCTTTGAGACTTCATACATATGAGTACACCTTCCCTAGTCCACAAGTCAGTGTCCTTTTGCCCCTAGACTTGTCAGAGCAAGAGAGAATGAACCTTCGCATGCACCCATACTAGGGCTAGGTAGGAACACCACTAACTAAGGAAAATTGGCCCGGGTTGCGGGTGGTGTGTGTGACTGAGCATAAGGGTCATTGACAGCAAATGAAGGGAGTGAGACGCATAGCTACTAACATTCTTTTGCAAAATGATGTCGCTATTGAAAACCTTTTATTAAGGGTAGAATCTTTTAAGATACAGCCCATTCCACGGGTGAGAGAGCTCCTCACCATCGGCATTGATAAGCCTATATGCGTTCCCAGGGTACACTTCCTTAAAACATACGGCCCTCCCAGTTTGCTTGCAACTTTGACCTAGACCTCCAGGTTGGTGAAAATTCGCTTCAAACCCATCTCTCCTCTTGGAATTCCGTTCAATCACTTTCTTTTGAAAAGATCTTGAGAGTCTATTTTGATATGAAAGCACATGATCGGCTACGGCTAGACGTCGTTCGTCTAGGAGTTCCAACTGTGTAAGTACGCCTCTCAACATTCGTCGAGATTAAGTTCTTTGTCCAGCTGAACTCTTAGGGAGAATGAGGATCTCATGTGGGCATACGGCCTCATCCCGTATGTAAGTGAAAAGGGAGTTTGCCCAGTACGTGCGGACGGAGGTACGATAGGCCCACAGAGCCTCAATCAATTTTTCAGGCCAATCAGCGAACTTCTGAGACTCACAAGTTTTCTTTAAATTTTACAAAAGTGTTTTGTTTGCGGCTTCAGCTTGGTCATTGCCTTGCGATAATACGGAGACGAATGATGCAAGGAATATTGAATTTCTTACATAGGTCCTGAAGCTCTTGTGATATAAACTGGGGCCCATTGTCGGTGACAAAGCTGTAGAATCGAATAGGTAGATGGATCAGATCTAGAAGCGGGGTTGAATAGATCTTACACCAATTAATGCAGAAGCTTAAGCAATTCAAAATACTTCGAATTAGAGATCAATTCAGAAAAAACAGGTTTACTGATCTAAAGTGTGGGTGTGTGTAGATTATGTGTGAAGCAATTAAACACTTAGTGTGAAAGTGAAATCCTATGCAAGCATCTAGCGTAGACAAGCAGATCAAACCATTGCACAAAGGATTTTTAGGTGGTTTGAAAATCACATCAGTGATTCTACATCCACCCCTCACACAGTGAGGCTCCACTACTCAAAGAGTACAACTCACATTGGAGCACGACGACTCCAAACAACCTTGAGCACGATGGCTCAACCACAACCTTGAGTCAACGACTCACCAAATTGAGCACGACGGCTCAAACAACAACGGGAGCACGACGACTCCAAATTGTGCACGACAGCTCAACCCACACAGTGAGTGCGATGACTCACAAACCAAAGCTCGACGGCTCACAATACAAACGCTAGATCAACACAAAAGAGACCAGATCCTCTAGCAATGATCTGATTCACAGACTCATTAAACTCATAAATCTGCACAGACTCATGTACAGATCTCACAAGAAGAAATAAGATGAACACTCCAAGAATTAGGTGAAAGAAGTATGAATTGGATGTTCTTCGGTGAAGAGGTCTTGCAGACTCTTGAATTGTGGAACCTTGATGGAATGCGGTGGAGATTCTCCTCAATCGACGATGCTCTGCTTTTATGGCATCTGAAATGCCAGAAATCCTTCTTCTACTGCTCCTCTTCAGTTGGATCTGCTCCCTTTCCTAGCACAGCAAACTTCTCTCCAGAGATTCCCCTTGATTCCCATGTCCTTCCTCTTGAAAGGATGGCCTGTAGCTTCTGGAGATGGAGCCAGATCTGGAAAACCCCTTTTTGCCGCCAAAAAGCTTCTTCTGGAAATGTATGGGCTCTCTTGCCTTTGGGGTACAAGGATCATGGGTATTTATAGCCCCATATGTCCATAAGGTGCCTTGGGGTGCATGGGCATGCAAATCTAGGTCAAATCCCTGATTCCCAAGAAGCCACATGTCTAGAAAAAATCACATTTTTGAGTTTCATTCGAAGTGTGTCGACACCACAGGGCACTATGTCGACACCACAGGCATTGTCTTCAAACTGGGCTTCTGGGACAGTGATCTAGTGTCGACACCACAGGGCACTGTGTCGACACCACAGGCAGACTGTGTCGACACATAGGTAGACTGTCGACACCACTGGCTACTGCTTCAGAACATGCTTCTGGGATAGTCATCTAGTGTCAACACCACAGGGCACTGTGTCGACACCACAGGTGGACTGTGTCAACACCACAGGACATTGTGTCGACACCACGGGTGGACTGTGTCAACACCACTGTGACAAATTTGTGTAAACCTGAAAATATAAAGTGTAAACCATTAATACAATATATTATCACTAAAATGTGAGATATTAAACATCAAAAAGATGTTGTTTAAGTATTGTTGTGATATGTATAAAATGTATAACATGTTCAATTAGTCATCATTTTAATATGTACAAAATGTCATCATCAAAATCAAATTATGAGTGATGTCAATTAGTCATCATTAAAGGTTTCAAATACACACTCAACCCAACATTCTCCCCCTTTTTGATGATGACAAAATATATGCACAATCTCCCATAGCTTGACTCCCTTGACTGCAATAACTCCCCTTGACCTTATTCACCCTCTGAACTTTCTCGCATAAGAAACTTTCTCCCCTTTAAAGAACTTTCTCCCCCTTTTTGACAGCATCAAAAAGATAGATAAGAGAGAGAAACAAAGATTGTAGGAGATTAAAAAATGAAATGTAAAAATGAATGGTCTGAAATGATTAAAATAAATGAGGCAAAGTGATATTGACATATGAGAGAAGTTATTGTGTTTTGGGTTATTGTGCAACATAGTTTAATCACAAAGACACACTCCACAAGGTATTACAAGATATAATAATCTAAATGTAGTAAAAATTGTGACGAGGGACCGGTACGGTTATACCAACCCACGTCGGTATAGTGAACGTTATCACAGTGGGGCATTTACCCAAACAATAACATACGATTGAGATGCTCATAAATATAAATACAGAGTAGCGGAAGCAAAAACACACTTGTCTTCATTTCATCATCCACATTTAACATACATGATTCAAATGACAAATTTAAGAGAATTAAAGTCCACATAATGAAATACTAAACTCAAATACATAGTTTGTCCACAAATTTCTTAATAGTTCTATTACACTCAATTACATACAATGAAAGCAAAATGTCACGATGACGACTCCACCAGGCTACTCGCCACGCTCGGAGTCACTCTCCACTGTCTCCTCCAAAGGTGTCGTGTCACCACTAAACCTGTATGCCGAAGCAAGGAGTGAGTCTAAAAGACTCAGCAAATAACACCACACCTCATACATGCATATATCACAGTAGGTTTTGTTTCATTTCAATTACAAAGCAAAACATATAGCATACTTGGACATTGATAAAAGACAACCTATCATGACAATTCTACAAAATTAAAACACATGGTACATGATTTAAGCCATTCCAAAATAAATATCCTATCACATGCTTTCTACTCATTCAATCACATGAAAGCTATATTTCAAATCAAGCTACAACATGGAAGCAACCACACATGGGATTCTTGCCTATATAAAAGGAAACATTCCTATCATGGTTTCTACACACTATTACACATGCACATTTTCATTTTATACACTTTAAGGTTGCTATTTTGACATGGATTTAGCAATTCACATTCTATCACATGAGAGCTACATTCCCGATTAATCTACAACATGATAGCACTTAAACATGGAATCATTTACACATAAGCAAGAATTGTTCCTAGCATAGATTCTACGCATTTCTACACATATAAAACATTCTTATAAACACAACTAGGTTGCTGTTAATACATAATGTCACACTAATGTATCATGGATCACAATCTAACTTATTGGTTTCACATGTTTGCACAATCACTTATTCACATAGTTCTCTTTTTTCACATTGCACACTTACACATATTCACACTACACAATTTACACATAATCACATTCACATTTCACAATTTAGTGCCGTGACACATAGTCCAAACCACCATTAGAAGGACACATCACATAACACATACACATAGACGTCACCTAGGCAATATAGTGACGACTCTTGGACTGCGCAGACCGGGAGAACAAGTCTCCACCCTAACCAGTGGTACTTGTCCACCTCCAGGATTTCATCCTAATGCCCTTAGGATCTTAACACATTGAACCTTCCCATGGGGACTTTTCCATGGTACGGTTCCACGGCCCTCTATGGAAGCAGTGTCACACATGGCACACACTTTTACACATTACACATTTCGATTTTTAACACACATATTACACACGCCTTTACATTCTCTCACTTAGACACATGGCTCTGTTTTCCTAATCATGATACTACTGTTGACAGACTTTAAACATTCAATACTTTACACTAATCAGGCTGAAAATGCCTAATCAAACCACATTCATGATAACATGCATTAATCATTCGTTTTCACATGGAATTCTCATAATACCATTTTCTGTTATCCAAATCACATGAAAATTTAAGCACACACTGGTTGCAGGTTTATGACCACAGATGCAATTTTCCAGATTTTTCTGAGTCATATTACATTTACAGAAATTAAAACATTCAATTACATGCCATTCATAATTCAATTTATCATGGAACATAACATGAATATCCAGTTTGACAGTTCACAGCCCTGAACCTAACATACACATCATTACAGAAATTTTCTCTGAATTATTGCACAACACACAATTTACTGTAAATTTCGAATAACCTACTCATGCTTTCTACTTCCATTGCAGAAATTACAGTAAATCATATTAACATGAACAAATTCTCAAATTTGCAGGGTATGGACTGGCAGACGTACACATGGTATAGAAAATTTGGGGCATTTAATTCCTCAGGAATCATGTAGACAGTAGGTAATCATGCATAATCCATTTCCAACATGTATTTCATAAATCTAACAATTTCATGCCATTCATCAAAAGCACAGAATATTCCACACACCTCACATTGTCTATTTTACATAACATATAATTACATTATATCCTCATGCGAGAACACTTCGGAATTAATCATATAAAGGGGAGAACAGCTCACTGTTCTGCCCTGAAGAACTTAACGGCAGTGTCTGGCCGTTCAAGGAGATGGACGGCAAGATCACTGGCCGCTGACTGGAGATCTTGGCGGCAAGAGGACTTGACGCCAAGTTCCTGTCTGTGCAAGAACATAGACCGAGCTCCAAATAACAAGGAATGTGAGGATCCAGGACACGAGGAAAATCTGTAAAAATGGTAAAACCCTACTAGACACCTACATGAACGAAGTGATGGGTTACTTGCCTCTAATTAAATCTTCAAAGGGATCAAAGGTGTCGTTGAAGTTCTCCTTGGGCAGTCCCAAGAAGCCTCCAAAAGAGCTCTCATCCGGGTTCTTGGTCGACCTCCACAGCAAGCTGGGGTCGGGAAGCCTTCTCCTTGGTCCACTTTGGCCTCCAGTTGCAAGGGATCGCCGGATGAAGCTCCAAGTTGCCGGATCAGAGCATGCAAAGTTCAGTTTTCCTCCAGTTTTGAGCTAGGGTTTCTCTCCTCTTTGCAAAGAGTCAAGAGAGAACTCTTCTGGTGCAGAAGGAGTTTGGTTTATAGGAGAGGGGTTTGGGGAACCCCGGAGAGGTGATGTGAGGGCCTGCTAGCCGTTAGGCATCTCCCCAATGGCAGCTTGCTTGCCCCCGGAGTTTTGGGGTCTGCAGCATGCAGGTCAGAGATCTTAACGTCCACATCATGGCCTGAATTTAAGTCATCCATGACGTGGCGTGTGATGCTGACTTATCATGGACGTCCATCCATGTTGACGCCAATTTGGCCCCCGACGAATACAGAACTTAACACGCAGAACCATACATAATCATGCATCATACACTACATGCACATATACTATATACATCCATACATATACTATCACGTACACACTACACCATGCAATTCATACATATTTACACTAATTATACACATACACTAATATAACTATTATACATACGAGATATGTACATCTACGCATACACAAACAATTATTGACACGAAAAATACACAACAAAATTCGAGGGCCTTACACCTCTCCCCCTTAAAGAAACTTTGTCCTCGAATTTAAACAAAACTACCAAACAACGGGGATACTTCTTCTTCATCACATCTTCAAGCTCCCAAGTAGCCTCTTCTCGCGAGAAGTTCCGGCATAGAACTTTCACCGACGCAATACCCTTGTTCCGGAGATGCTGAACCTTCCGGTCAAGAATAGCTACTGGTTGCTCCACATACGACAAATCTGGCTGAATATCCACTGGCTCATGACTAATCACATGAGATGGATCTCGGACATACTTCCTGATCATAGAAACGTGGAAACAGGATAACACTAGCTAAAGAGGGGGTAAAGCTAGCTCATATGCCACACTGCCCAATCGTTGAGAATCTCATACGGGCCAATGAATCTAGGGCTCAACTTACTATGCCTGCCAAATCTGACGACACCACGAGAAGGTGATATCTTTAAGAAGACATGTTCACCCACCTCGAACTCCAAATCCTTCCTCCTGTTGTCGGCATAGCTCTTCTGCCTATCCTGCGCCGCAACAAGCCTCTTCCTGATAAGCTGGACCTTATCCGAATTCTCCTGACTAACTCCGGACCGATCAGTTTCCTATCACTGGTCTCCTCCCAACATAAAGGAGATCTGCAAGGCCTTCTATACAACGCCTCAAATGGAGCCATACCAATACTCGCATGAAAGCTTTTGTTGTATGCGAACTCCACTAGGTAAATGACGCTCCCAATCATCCTCCAATCCAGTACACACGCTCTCAACATATCCTCGAGCGTCTGGATAGTCCTCTCGAACTGTCCATCTGTCTGGGGATGAAATTCCGAACTGAGCTTCAGCTCCGAACCTAACGCATGCTGAAGACCCTTCCACAACCTCGAAGTAAATCTGGATCTCGATCCGAAATGATCGACTTCGGCACACCATGCAATCTAACCACACTACTAACATACAATCTAGCTAAACTCTCAACCGACTGCTTCTTCTTCATAGGCAAGAAATGCGCAGTCTTTGAGAATCTATCTACAACTACCCAAATCGAGTCATTGCCCCTTCTAGATCGAGGCAAACCCGAAACAAAGTCCATAGTGACAGCTTCCCACTTCCACACTGGGATCTCCATCCTTTGCATAAGGCCGGATGGTCGCTGTCGCTCGGCCTTCACTTGCTGGCACACTAAACACCTAGATACATAATCTTCCACATTCCCTCTTCATGCCAGACCACCAAAAGGACCTCTTCAAATCCTGGTACATCTTAGTGTTACCCGGATGAATAGAGAATCACGATCTATGAGCCTCCTCTAACTACATGCTCACGGACATCTACCAATCAGGGACACAACACGGTGATGGAATCTAATCACACCATCCTCATCACGAGCAATGCCTGCCTTGCCCACTAACTCTAAGAGTCTAGGGTCGGCTTTCTGTTGCTCGATCACCTCATCCAAAACCGAGAACCTAAGGGATAACTGAGCTACAAAAGCCTGGCATGCGATGGCTCTAACTCAGTCAACGCGCAAGCCACATCCTCCAACATCTTCCAGTCCTGCTGGAGAGATGGTCTCTTCCTGCTCAAAGCATCTGCTACGACATTCGCCTTCCTAGGGTGATACTGAAGGTCGAAGTCATAGTCCTTCAAGAACTCAATCCATCTTCTCTGCCTCAGGTTTAATTCCTTTTGGAGAAAAATACTTCAAGCTCTTGTGGTCGGTAAACACCTCAAATCTGACACCATAAAGATAGTGCCTCCAGATCTTTAGTGCATGAACCACTGCTGCGAGCTCCAAATCATGAGTTGGATAGTTCTTCTCATGCTCCTTCAACTGACGAGAAGCATAAGCCACTACCCTTCCTTGCTGCATTAGCACACAGCCTAAGCCAATCTGAGACGCATCCGTGTAGATAGCAAACCCTCTACACTGCTCGGCACTAAGACTAACACCGAGCTGACGTGAGCTTAGTCTTCAACAATTGAAAACTACTCTCACACTTCTCGGACCAGAAAAACTTCACTCCCTTTCTGGTGAGCTGAGTCAATGGGGCGGCGATGGATGAAAATCCCTCAATGAATCGCCGATAGTAACCAGCCAAACCCAGAAAACGAATCTCCGAAGGGGTCTTGGAGTCTCCCAATCCATAACTACCTGGACCTTTGCTGGATCAACTGCAACACCAGCACTAGAGATAACATGCCCGAGAAATGAACCTCGCGCAACCAGAAATCGCACTTTCTGAACTTAGCATACAGCTTGTGCTCACGGAGAACCTCTATACTACCCTCAAATGCTGACGGTGTGTGGCCTCGTCCGCAGAGTAGACCAGCACATCATCAATTGTAGCAACCTGAATTTTTAGAAAAATAAAAATTTAATAAAGAATTTAAAACCTAGCTAAATGGATATTTAAATGAAAAGAGCATTAAATAAAACCCATTAATGGAAAAGAGTAATGGGCTTTGCTTAATGGATCCTCTAGAATTTATTGGGTCAAAAATATGAATTACAAAGGGAGAATAATAGGAAAATACCCTAAATTCTAACTAAATTATTACCTAAATAGAAAAGGGGTACTTAATGTATTAAATAGGAAGTTTGAGTTAGAATTGGATTCCTAAACCTACCCTAATAGGTTGGCCACGAATTTGACTCCCACCCTAACCCAAATAGGAAGTGGAAAGCTTGGGAGGAGGTTAGGAAAGGAGGAAATTCGGAATTTTATAGAAGTTAGAGTACTATTAGGAATTAGAAACATAACTAGCATAAATACACCTCTTAAACCCTCTTGGTCGACCCTAGCTCGTTGCCAGGTTGTTGGATGTGGGGAAGAGGCCAAGGAGGAGAGGATCTCGTGGGGAGAAGGAGTTCTTGGAGCTTCTTCCTCGTTCTTCAAGTTCTAGCCCTAGAAGAGGAAATCGAGTCAAGGTAGGCATTCTCACAAGCTAAAAATCTGAAATTTCGTCTATAGGTTCTCCTACCCTCTTGAACGAAACCCCAAGTTTCATATTTTTCCATCCATCCTATCTTTTGTTCTTAATTTTTGAAGTTCTGCAAACATGATAACCCCGAGAATCATGTTAAATCCATATCTCCTCGTATACTTGATCCCATGCTATGAACTTTTTATTGTAAATACTTGATCTTGTTAGGGATCTTTTGACTCCGAAAGCCCTAATTTTTGTTGAGCATGTTACTCGAATAAAATCCATCTTGCTCCCTGTGTCATGTTCTATGTTACTCGTCCTTGTTCGCTCTCAAACCATGTTCAAACCCTGTTCTCTCTCAAAACCCTATTTACTGGAAGTACTCTCGTATGTCTAGTTTCATTTGCACTGGTTTCATGATTTTTCATCGCATATATAATTAGTTATGATTTTCTGAACAACCCTATATCAAGAATTGATATCCATGGTCCGCAATCCAATGGCTGCTCTGACTCCTGTCAAGAGTCAGGCGCAGACAACCAGAAGGCGACGCCTCGACATGTCGCTTTCTGGGCTCCGATTGCGACAGCCTACCTGTCGCGATCAAGAAGGCGACAGGTGTACCGTCGCATTCCCAGTACCCGATCTGTAAGCCCTGTCGCGACCCGTACAGGACCCTGTCGCATTCCATCATACCCCTATCGCGATCCTCACTGGCTATGTCGCCTTCACAGGAATTTTGGTGAAAAACCCATAAAAATATTTATGTCACTTTCTAAATAATGGGTGGATTTTGGTGAAAAATCCATCATACCCCTTTTTACAGCTATACCCCCAGTCAAAACCTTGCCTAAAAATGGAGCAATATTGAATCATTTTAAATACACCTTCACGACTTATTTCATCTATGATTCCTCTTGCACTTGCACACACATAAACCATCCATTTATGGCTGAAATCTTGCAGAAAATATCTCGGACCTCTGGACTTGTGCATAACATGGCCAGCGGGAAGATCGTGAATTCCACCTGACTGCAAACGATGTGCGCGTGTTGTGCAACTGTTACTATCGCCTGTTTACTCGTCGCTTTACGTGCAATGTCCACTAGCTCTCATCTATACTCGACTCGCTCATCTATTCACGTTCACTCTACTATCTCATCTATTCATCTAGTGATCTCATCTATTTCTTGGTACTCTCTATTTGTCCAATTAAATGATTGTGTCTACGATAAAAACATGACTATGCTAGGCAACATTATAAGGGCCCGGTCTGGTCCTTGGGAGGAGCACCTGAAAGGCTATAACTCGCAGGGGTCTAATGATCTGGGTGATGGCATACACCTAACGCATGAACACGCAAGATTTGATCTATGGCAATCAATTAATCAAACAGTCAATTATTGGTTTACTTGAATCTCGTGGTTGACAGAATATCGACCAACACTTGCTATCATGACTTGTGCACTATTGTGCAACTTTACTTGTTATCTTGTTATACGGCCAATCCGATATCAACACTTGTCGTGCTATACTCTCGTGCATTGTGCTATTGTTTCTCGTTATGTCGTGTACCAGTACTTTCTATATGTTTCTCGATACTCTCTCTAGTTATCCTGCTTTACAAGACATTAACACTTAAAGCATGCTTGATTCTGAGATTTAAGTCCTACTGGGCATTATCGCTCACCCTACGTTATTTGTCGTTGTGTTCTCAGGTGAGACCAAGGATGAACCATACACTCAAGAGGACGGGAACGACCTGGAGTGATGTCTTGAGTACCCTAGCATCCTATTACTATATTTAGCGTTGTAGTAGTTAGGTTTGAAGTTTAGTCTTTTACTTTCTTTCAATGTAATTGGGCCTCATAGATTGGCTCTGATATTAGTGGTTGTAACTAGGCATCGAATGTATTAATGAAAAGAATTTGCTTTAGTATTATTCATTGTGCAATGGTTTGATGTCTAGTGCCTCTCTACCCGTTCACTTGCAACTGCCTTCGCGCTCCGATATTCGCGTCGGGGCGTGACAGTTTTGTGGTATTAGAGCCTAGGTTATTCTATGTATAGGGTGATCTAGGTTGACCAGCCTCGACTAAGAGTCAGTAATCATACCGATGAGAGACGGGGTAGAACCATGGGTAATTAGCTAAAATAAACTCACCACACGCACAAATTAAACTTTTTAATCAGCATTATAACTATCCAACTATTTTGTAGGAACTAAACAACTACAATGACTGCGGAACGTGCCCAAGATGAGAGGCATGCAACAGTCCCTCCAGGAACTGACTCGTGCCATAATACAAGCCACCCAGCAAGGCGGTGGTAACCGCGGAGGGAACCAACCAGGTGCAGGCAAGCTGCATCGCAATTTCCGGGGTCTGAACCCCCTAGGTTCAGTGGGTCTACGGATCCAGATGAAGCGGAGCACTGGCTAAAGGAAACGGAAAGGATCTTCCGTGTAATGCAATGTGCAGACGGAGACAAACTCCTATTAGAGGCATTCCAATTGAAGAAGGATGCCCGCGCATGGTGGGAGTCCGTGGAAGCCACAAAGGATAACGGCCAATTTACTTGGGCCGAATTTAAGGAAGCTTATAATGCTAAATACTTCTCTGAAAGGATCCAGGAGAGGAAGGCCTTCGAGTTTGCTGCACTGAAATAGAGGAACCTTACGATCGCGGAGTATGAAGCGCAATTCTCCCGATTGGCGCGTTATGCCAATCATCTAGTCAACACAGAAAAAATGAAGGCGAGGAGATTTCTTAATGGACTCAAGCCTTCATATATTACACTACTTGCTCCACTCGACATCCCGACTTATGCCGAGATGGTAAAGAAGGCACAGCTGCTCGAGGATGCATCCGACCTTACCGATCGCATTAAGGGTAGACTAGTCAAGAAGGAACCAGCATCAGGTTCCTCAAAGCCCACAAATGACAAGAAGCGGACGTTCAACATCACGGAGGGCCGAATCAAGAAAGGAAGTTCAAGATACCTACTACCCCAAACACCGACAAGACCAAGTGCGAGCACTGTGACAAACCTGGTCATACTGCTGCTGAGTGCTGAAGGAAGTAGGTGCTTGCCTACACTGCGGGAATCGCAATCATCGCATTTCCGAATGCTCTGTGCTGAAGGAGCAGGAGAAAGAGAAACGCCCTAATGGGCAAAAGAAACCTGGCCGACTGCAAGCTGTCTAGGAAGTGGACCCCACCGAGGAGAGTGGAATCGTAGAAGGTACCCTTCAAGTTTTCTCTATCAGCATTCGTTTTATTTGATACTGGAGCAACCCATTCATTTATATCTCAAAACTTTGCTGATACTCTGAATGCTAAACCTATATCCATGGGTTGTGAATTCTCTGTCACAACACCCTTGGGGGAGAAGGAGAAACTAAACCAATACTTTCCATCTGCCGATGTAATGATCGGAGACCATAACCTAAAGGCCGACCTGGTATGTATGTCCATGGAAGGTATGATGTCTATTGGGAGCCGACTGGTTGTCCACATATGGGGCAAGTGTCGATTGTAAGAAAGGAAGGGTAACGTTTAGTGACTTTCCTAAATTAGCATTCACTGGGATTAGACATAAGAAGCGGATGTCTCTAGTCTCCGCCTTAAAAGCCCATAACATGATAAGGAAAGGATGTTGCTTCCTTGCGGCCGTCATAGTCGAAAAGAATGGTTCAAAAATAGAAGACATCCACATAGTCCAGGACTACCCAGATGTATTCCCTGAAGACTTACCCGGAGTCCCTCCTGCACGTGACGTCAACTTCGCCATTGAGTTGACTCCTGGAGCTGCACCGGTATCGCGTCAACCATACGGATGTCACCTGCCAAGCTGAAGGAACTGAAAGCACAACTGATGGAGCTGCTAGAGAAGGGGTTCATCAGACCAAGTACCTCACCTTGGGGAGCTCCTGTGCTATTTGTAAAGAAGAAAGATGGATAGATGAGGCTGTGCATCGACTATCGACAACTCAATCAGGTTACCATCAAGAACAAATACCCATTTCCTAGGATCGATGAACTATTCGACCAAATTTCCGGAGTGAGATATTTCTCCAAGATCGATCTTCGATCCAGCTATCAACAAATGAGGATCAAGGATGAGGATATCTTCAAAACGGCTTTCAGGAGCAGGTATGGACATTATGAATTCGTCGTTATGCCTTTTGGTCTAACCAATGCTCCTGCAGCCTTTATGCAACTCATGAACATCATATATCGGCCATACCTCGACAAGTTCGTGGTCGTCTTTATCGACGACATCCTCATATACTCCAAGACCAAGAAGAGAATGAAGAACACTTGAAGACAGCACTACAAGTTTGCGAGACAACAAGCTATACGCAACGCTTAGTAAGTGTGAATTCTGGCTCGAAGAAGTATCCTTCTTGGGCCATGTCATCTCAAAGAACGGCATCTCCGTTGATTCCTCCAAAGTCGAAGCTGTACTCAACTGGGAGAGACCAACTAACGTCACCGAAATCAGAAGCTTCTTAGGACTGGCTGGATACTACAGGCGGTCATAAAGGACTTCTCTAAGATCGCCGTACCACTCACGCGTCTGACACGAAAGGAGAATCCCTACTCCTAGAGTAAAGAGTGTGAGAAGAGTTTCCAAACTCTCAAAAACTGCCTTACCTCAGCACCCATTCTCGCTCTGCCAATAGAGGGAGAAGGTTTCTCTGTCTACACCGATGCCTCAGGAATCGGGCTAGGATGTGTACTCATGCAAAAGGAGAAGGTCATCGCCTATTCTTCAAGACAACTGAAGACACACGAAGTCAACTACCTGTACATGATCTCGAGCTGGCTGCTGTGGTCTTCGCCTTGAAGATTTGGAGACACTATCTATATGGCGAGCAATTCACTGTCTACTCAGACCATAAAAGTCTGAAGTATTTATTCTCTCAGAAAGAACTCAATATGAGGCAGAGAAGATGGTTGGAATATCTAAAGGACTTGATTTCAACATCCAGTACCATCCAGGTAAGGGAAACGTCATGGCTGACGCTCTTAGTAGAAAGCTAATGGCATCTATCTCAAGTCTAGTCCTTGGCGAGATGCAATTACTTGAACAATTCGCGAGGCTAGACTTAAATATTGAACATAGGGATGATCATGTTTTGATTGCCAATCTCAAAATCCAATCCGATCTACTGGAAGAAATCAAGATGCAACAGGACAACGATCCATTCTTGGTTCGTGTCAAGGAAACCTTAGCGGACAGACTGGATTTTGCCATGACTAATGTTGAAAGGTTAGTATTCCAATGGAGAACTTGTGTCCCAGACGACGAAGCCCTAAAAAGGAAACTAATGGATGAAGCTCATCAAACTAAGTACACTATTCATCCGGGAGGTACCAAAATGTATCAAGACATGAAAAGAACATTTTGGTGGCCGAATATGAAGAGGGAAGTAGCCGAGCATGTAGCTCATTGCCTCACATGTCAACAAGTAAAAGCGGAACACCTGCGCCCTGCCGGTGTACTCCGACCGCTAGATATCCCAGAATGGAAGTGGGAAAGCATTGGCATGGATTTCATCATGGGTTTACCCAGAACTCGTGGTGGACTTGACGCCATATGGGTCATCGTTGACCGGTTGACCAAATCTGCGCACTTCTTACACATAAAGAGTACATGGTCTGTGGAGGTGTTAGCTGCATTATATGTCAAGGAGATCGTGCGGTTGCACGGCATTCCGTCATCTATCATCTCAGATCGAGATCCAAGGTTCACCTCTCATTTTTGGAAAGGTCTGCAAACTGCCCTTGGTACGAAGCTTAATTTTAGCACTGCCTTTCACCCGCAAACTGATGGGCAAACTGAGAGGACAAATCAAATTGTAGAAGACATGTTAAGAGCCTGCATTATAGATTTCAAGGGTTATTGGAATGAAACTTACCCTTGATTGAGTTCGCCTATAACAACAGTTACCAGGCGAGTATTAAAATGGCACCATTTGAAGCACTTTATGGCAGGAATTGTAGATCTCCTGTGTGCTGGAATGAAGTGGGAGAAACAATGGTTAGGACCTGACATGGTACAAAGTACAACCCGGGATATACAGATGATACGAGATCGACTCAAGATTGCTCAGTCTAGACAGAAGAGCTATGCTAATAAGAGAAGACGGGATCTGGAATTTCAAATAGGAGATCATGTGCTATTAAAGGTATCTCCTACCCGGGGTATTCAAAGATTCGGAGTGAAAGGAAAACTTAGTCCAAGATTCATTGGTCCTTTCGAAGTACTAGAAAGGATTGGTGAAGTTGCTTACAGACTAGCCTTGCCGCCAAATTTGGCAAGTGCACAATGTCTTCCATGTCTCCATGCTTAGAAAGTATGTGTACGATCCTACACATGTCATTCGCCATGATGATCTAGTGTTAAACGAGGACATGACGTATGAAGAGAAGCGATCAAGATATTGGACCGGAAGGTACAACAACTTAGAAATCGTCACATTCACGTGGTGAAGGTCTTATGGAATAACCGCGGAGTGGAAGAAGCCACATGGGAACCAGAAGGAATTATTAGACGCAACTACCCGGATCTATTCGGTAAGCCATTCTCTCCTGTAAGGTCATATAAATTTGGGGACCAAATCTTTTAAGGGGGGGAGGATGTAGCAACCTGAATTTTTAAGAAAAATAAAAAATTTAAATAAAGAATTAAAAACCTAGCTAAATGGATTTTAAATGAAAAGAGCATTAAATAAAACCCATTAAATGGAAAAGAGTAATGGGCTTTGCTTAATAGATCCTCTAGAATTTATTGGGTCAAAAATATGAATTTACAAAGGGAGAATAATAGGAAAATACCCTAAATTCGTAACTAAATTATTACCTAATTAGAAAAGGGATATTTAATGCATTAAATAGGAAGTTTGAGTTAGAATTGGATTCCTAAACCTACCCTAATAGGTTGGCCACGAATTTGACTCAAACCCTAACCCAAATAGGAAGTGGAAAGCTTGGGAGGAGGTTAGGAAAGGAGGAAATTCGGAATTTTATAGAAGCTAGAGTACTATTAGGAATTAGAAACATAACTAGCAAAAATACACCTCTAAAACCCTCTTGGCCGACCCTAGCTCGTTGCCAAAGGTTGTTGGACGTGGGAAGAGGCCAAGGAGGATCAGATCTCGTGGGGAGAAGGAGTTCTGGAGCTTCTTCCTCGTTCTTCAAGTTCTAGCCCTAGAAGAGGAAATCGAGTCAAGGTAGGCATTCTCACAAGCTAGAATCTGAAATTCGTTTGTAGGTTCTTCCTACCTTCTTGAACAAAACCCCAAGTTTCATATTTTTCCATCCATCCTATCTTTTGTTCTTAATTTTTGAAGTTCTGCAAACATGATAACCCCGAGACATCATGTTAAATCCATATCTCCTCGTATACTTGATCCCATGCTATGAAATTTTTATTGTAAATACTTGATCTGTTAGGGATCTTTTGACCCTGAAAGCCTAATTTTGTTGCATGTTACTCGAATAAAATCCATCTTGCTCCCTGTGTCATGTTCTATGGTACTCGTCCTTGTTCGTTCTCAAACCATGTTCAAACCATGTTCTCTCTCAAACCCTATTTACTGGAAGTACTCTCGTATGTCTAGTTTCATGATTTTTCATCGCATATATAATTAGTTATGATTCTGAACAACCCTATATCAAGAATTTATATCCCTGGTCCGCAATCCAATGGCTGCTCTGACTCCTGTCAGAGTCAGCGCAGACAACCAGAAGGTGACGCCTCAATGTCGCTTTCTGGGCTCCGATTGCGACAGCCTACCTGTCGCGATCAAGAAGGGACAGGTGTACCGTCGCATTGCCAGTACCCGATCTGTAAGCCCTGTCGTGACCCGTACAGGACCCTGTCGCGTTCCATCATACCCCTATCGCGATCCTCACTACTATGTCGCCTTCATAGGAATTTTGGTGCAAAACCCATAAAAATATTTCTGTCACTTTCTAAATAATCCTTACGCCTTTTTACAGTTATACCCCCGGTCAAAACCTTGCCTAAAAATGGAGCAATATTGAATAATTTTAAATACATCTTCACGACTTATTTCCATCTATGATTCCTCTTGCACTTGCACACACATAAACCATCCATTTATGGCTGAAACTTGCAGAAAATATCTCATATGTACCTGGTAATTTATTGAATAAAGTACATTAATGCCCTATTTTAAAGGACTTGTAATCGTTTCTTGCGTTCTTTATATTCGATATGACGCTCCACTGTCCTAGAATTCCTCTAGAACGTCGAGCACCTGTTTATAAACACACTTTACTTGGCTTGTGGTGAACTCCCCTCTCGATATTCCTTTCGCCGGACTAGTGAACTCTTGCATAAGGCCTCCGTAAGTCTTCTCTGATCATGGATTCCCACATGGTCGACGAGCCAGTTGTACCCTACATCCATTACACTTTTAGGGATCGATATGATCCAAACGGCTATTAGAAGTTCGCTCTTACCTGAATCACGTCGGACCTCTGGACTTGTGCATAACATGGCCAGCGAGAAGATCGTGAATTCCACCTGACTGCCAATACGAGTACGCGTGTTGTGCAACTGTTACTATCGCCTGTTTACTCGTCGCTTTACGTGCAATGTCCACTAGCTCTCATCTATACTCAACTCGCTCATCTATTCACGTTCACTCTACTATCTCGTCTATTCATCTAGTGATCTCATCTATTTCTTGGTACTCTCTATTTGGCCAATTAAATGATTGATTGTCTACGATAAAAACATAACTATGCTAGGCAACATTATAAGGGCCCGGTCTGATCCTTGGGAGGAGCACCTGAAAGGTTATAACTCGCGGGGGTCTAATGATCTGGGTGATGGCATACACCTAACGCATGAACACGCAAGATTTGATCTATGGCAATCAATTAATCAAACAGTCAATTATTGGTTTACTTGAATCTCGCGGTTGACAGAATATCGACCAACACTTGCTATCGTGACTTGTGCACTGTGTGCAACTTTACTGTTATCTTGTTATACGGCCAATCCGATATCAACACTTGTCGTGCTATACTCTCGTGCATTGTGCTATGTTTCTCGTTATCGTGTACCAGTACTTTCTATATGTTCTCGATACTCTCTCTAGTTATCCTGCTTTACAAGACATTAAACACTTAAAGCATGCTTGATTCTGAGATTTAAGTCCTACTGGGCGTTATCGCTCACCCTACGTTATTTGTCGTGTGTTCTCAGGTGAGACCGAGGATGAACCATACACTCAAGAGGACGGGAACGACTGGAGTGATGTCTTGAGTACCCTAGCATCCTATTACTATATTTAGCGTTGTAGTAGTTAGGTTTGAAGTTTAGTCTTTTACTTTCTTTCAATTAATTGGGCCTCATAGATTGGCTCTAATATTAGGGGTTGTAACTAGGCATCGGAATGTATTAATGAAAAGAATTTGCTTTAGTATTATTCATTGTGCAATGGTTTGATGTCTAGTGCTCGCTCTATACCCGTTCACTTGCGACTGCCTTCGCGCTCCGATATTCCGTGTCGGGGCGTGACATCAATAAACACTACAACAAAGCTATCTAGATAAGGCCTAAACACCCTATTCATGAGATCCATGAACGCTGCAGGGGCGTTGGTCAATCCGAAAGGAAGAACCAGAAACTCATAATGTCCATAACGGATCTGAATGCCGTCTTGGACACATCCTCACTCCGAATCCTCAACTGATGTAACCAGATCGCAAATCAATCTTAGAAAAGACTGATGCATCTTGCAATGGTCAAACAAATCATCAATACGAGGTAAGGGATACCTGTTCTTCACAGTCACTGGTTCAGCTTTCTGTAGTCAATGCATAACCTAAGTGACCCGTCTTTCTTCTTGACGAATAATACAGGTGCGCCCCAAGGGGAAACACTAGGGCGACTAAATCCATTATCTAGCAACTCTTGCAACTGCCTTCTCAACTCAGCTAACTCTGCAGGTGCCATCCGATATGGAGCCTTCGAGATAGGAGAGGTGCCCGGAGCAAACTCTATGGTGAACTCATCTCTCTATCCGGTGGCAATCCAACAAATCGTCTGGAAAGACGTCTGGAAAATCCTGCACTACCTCGATCTCTACAAGAGTAGGTGACTCATCAGCCTCTGGTACTAATACCACGCTGGCAGAAAAGCGTCACAACCCTTGTACCATGCGCATCGCCTTCATGGCAGAGATAACCAACTTTCCCGCCAAGTTCCTTGGCAAGGGATGAGAGAACTCATCCTCACCAGGAATGCGGAAAATAATCCTCTTCCCACGACAATCTACTAACGCATAGTGCTCCCTCAGCCAATCCAGACCAAGAATAGCATCATAGTCCTTCATCTTTAGCAAGAAGAAACACCCTTCTAGGATTCTATCATCAATGTGCACAGGTAATGACGGAATGCACTTCCTAGTCGATACCGTACCCGTAAGGGTGTGCACAAACAAAGGGACCTCTAAATCCTCAGACTCTATGCCTGACTCTAGGGCTAACTGCCTAGCGAACCACTCGAAAATGAACGAGTGAGTAGCACCCATATCAAACAAAACCCGAGCGTGCATACTTAGAAGTAAAACTGTACCTTCGGTGACATGCTCGCCTGCTCGGCATCCTCGCGCGCTAAAGCAAACACTCGAGCTGGGGCTCGAGGCCTTCTAGTCTTCCTGTAGCTGGCACTGCTGCTGCTACCACTGCTGGGGCTGGCGCTCCGTGCTGGACTCCCTGCTGAAGTCTCGGACAATCCTTGATCTTGTGGTCGTTGCTTCCACACTTCAAGCACTTTCCCGTAATCATCCAACACTCGGAACCACCATGTGTCTT